>OY992892.1:30676213-30853713 GCA_963921405.1 Cepaea hortensis | reverse complement strand
AATTCTTAACCCTTTGAAAATAAAGTTTGTTTGTTTTGTTTGTTTGTTATTCTTCGTTAATTGTGTTTTTCTTCTTTTTGAACAGCAGGTGGTCCAGTCATTAGAACGCCATTCTCTCAATTCAAAAGACACATGTTCAGATCCTAGAAAAGCAGACGTTTGTATATTTCGGAGGTAAAATGCAACCATAAGGCATCCGGCACGCCTCCCGCCGACCGTGACATCCCGGCTCTCTAAGGCTGGGTTGGCAACCTTTTTGTAGTGTTGTGACGAAGTCTTCTTCTTTTCTTTTGCCCTTCACTGCCTTTTGCCGTTAGGCGTCGCAGGCTTGATTGATTATTGATTTCCTAACTAGGGTAGGGCTCGCTCGGTGGATTCTTATGCCGACATGTAGGATTTTAGGGTCTTGGTGACTCCGTCGACCCATCTTCTTCCTGCCTCTTGATGTTTCCATGTCGTGTTGTATGCTCTTGCTGCTGGCCACATTGGATTCGTTCTCACTAGATGACCGACCCATTTAAGTCTTTGTTTTTCAATGAATTTAACAACCTGTGTTGCTTCAACTGTTTTGTAGATCTCTTAGTTTCTAATATGGTCCCTTCTTGATTTGCTCGCTGCTTTTCTCAAGCATCTCATTTCACAAGTAGTGAGTTTTCTTTCTCGTTCTTTAGTTAGTGCCCATGTTTGGCATTGATAGCACAACGCTTGTATAACAAAAATACATTTATAATGTTCTTCTTTATCTCCACTGAGAGAGCTCGATGTGTCAGAATGGGTCTAGGTGTATATGCAACATTATTGGCTTGTTTAGTTCTTGTCTCCGTCTCTCTATCCATTCTGCCATCTGATGTAAAGATGCTCCCAAGATATTTGAATTCGTGTACTTGTTTTAGCATTTGGTCGTTTATAGGTATACTAATTTCATAGTTGTGTTTACTTATTTTCATAACTTATGATTTTTTTTCAATGCTAAACTTCATATTATGTTTTGTGCAACTATTATGGAGTAAATTTATGTGTTCTTGCAGTTGTGCCGAAGAAATGTTGCAAAATCACTCAGTGTGCCAATCTAAGTCCATCATGTCTAATTCATATTCGTTTGTGCAAAAATCTTGAAACGATAATGTATTAAGTTGTTATCTCTATTGAATAAATTTAACAACACCATATTACTTAATATAACTATACTGACATGAGTAGTGACAGACGAGAGAACTATATAGTTTGTAGTGGGGGTGTTGGAGGAGAGAGAAAAGATAGGGCGGAAATAGAACTTGGTCAAGGTCAGTTATTGTTGTTTCACACTTACTCGGTTAGTTTCATCAGATCGCACAATCATACCTCCAATATACAACTTTAGTCTTTAAACGGATGTAAAAACAGGACTTTTTTAAACACATTATATGCTTCTATTTAATTAAACATTTCATTTTTATGTGATCATATATTATATTTCAGTTTCCTGAACGTGCCATTGACAAGCGGCTCACGTGCCACGCTAGGTTGCCGACGTCTGATCTACAGTATGTTAGAAATAGTTGTTCATTGATAAAGGATGTCCTTGGTCGCATAGTTCAATTGGTTTGCTATGTCTGTTGCTGATTATACACATTGTGTCAATACTTGATAGTTTGCTGAAGCACGACGCTGCATGTAAAGTATTGGATCCGGTTGTGTTTCTTGGTAACAAGAGGACAACATGCTCATTTCCTTCCCTTGTGTTTCGTTGTGCGTGGAAAACACGGCGCGTTCCAACTAACATACTAGATAACAGATCAGCTAGAAGCAGTGCCGCATTTACAGATATAAGGGGTGTTAATTTGAAATCCGGTCGTAAGTTGAACATGAACATGTCATAGTCATGTGATAAGTACTGACCAATGAATAAAATAGCACGTGCTTATCGTCCCATGATGTATAGGTTCTATTTCTGACCGTTGAAAAAATGGCCGGGTTGATCCAAAACCCGTCCAAAGAAGCTCAAAGAGCGGTGATTTAGTTTCATTGAAGGATGTCGAACAGTGGACATTCATCGAAGAATGCAGGCAGCGTAGGGTAACAATGTGTGTCGAAGACAACAGTGACAGACTGGGCACGAATGTTTCGGAAAGGACGTCAGTTCACGACAGATTTTCGACGGCCGGATCAAGCGCATATTGTTGCAACAAAATTGATGCAGCAGTACAGATGAACCGTTGTCGAAGCATACGTTCGCTAGTGAAAGAATTTGATGTGTCAATTGGGACCATTCAAAAGGTCGTTCGTAAGAAACTGCAATATCGGAAAGTGTGTTCACAGTGGGTACCACGAATGTTGACCGACCACCAAAAAGAGGAACGCATGGGATGGTGTTTGAACCACTTGCTGCGTTACAGAGTGGAGGGTGATGCATTTTTCTTCCGCATAGGGGCAGGCGTCGAATCATGGTGTAACTACTTTGAGCCGAGCAGCAAACGAGAGATCATGCAATGGAAGCATGCTGGATCACCAGAATAAAAAATAAAATCAAGTTACATGTGTTCGCTGGTAAGATTATGCTGAGCCCTTTTTTTTTTTTTTTTGGACCATGAAGGGCTATCGTTGGCCGACTTCAAAGAACCTGTTGTCAATATCAACTCTACCCACTACTTGCAAACACTAGACAAGCTGAAAAAGCCATCAAGAATAAACGACCCGGTATGCTTTCTCGCGGTGTGATTTTGTTGCACGATAGTGCTTGTCCACATGTCGCAAAGATTGTGCAGGAAGCATTAGCAAGGAAGAAGTGAGAAATTCTGCAACATCCAGCCTATAGTTCTGATTTGTCACCATGTGATTTTCATTTGTTCGGACCTCTAAAAAAAGATTTCAATGGGCAACTATTTCACACAGATGCAGACGTAATGAACGCGGTAAACACTTGGTTCAGCGAGAAACCACAATCCTTTTTTTTTTTGCGGACGGCATTCGCGGCCTACCTAAGCAATGGGATGCTTGCCTGAATGCCTACGGCGACTTCTTCTGACCAACCCATGGTGCATAATTCATTCAAAATGAATGCTTTGTTTAATTCTACCACACCTGTTAATGTTTCTTTCATGCTTTTGTAATAAAGCCATTGGAACGGGTTTCAAATGAACACCCTTAATAGAAAGACATAACACATAGGAGTTATTTATCATCAGTGAAAACTAACGTAACAAGATCAAGAATTCGACAATGATGCCCTTTTGTCTCGTTTGTAATGTTTTACTGAATATAGGCAGGATTACGCAGACAACAAAAATTAGCGCCGAAATGGAATTAAATGGAGTTGCATGCTGGTCTAGGTTTGGCTGGTGAATTGCCCTCCTATTCCACACGTAAACAGTTAGTTGCATATCGATTACAGGACGTAGCAGTCAATCCCAGTATGTTTTTGGCTGTTCGTGATTCATGGGCAAGTTTACATTAAGTAGTTTGCCATTGCTGTCTAAACGACCGGCACCCATACCATTTTATAAAAGCCTAACGCAAGACGGTCTGCTGCCAAATAGCCGGCAGCTGTGTTTCTAACGCGGTATGCGGGATTGCGAACTGCAACTATAACTCCTGACACTGAGCCGGCACAGGCAAACAGAAGTCAGATAAATGACACAACAGACGTGGTGAGACAAACCAATGTTGAAGTCTTGATGACCATCTCACATCGTAGAGTGACGTCTGAGGGCAAGGGGAAACCCTCTCACATCGTAGAGTGATGTCTGAGGGCAGGGGGAAACCCTCTCACATCGCAGAGTGATGTCTGAGGGCAGGGGAAAACCCTCTCACATCGTAGAGTGACGTCTGATGGTAGGGGGAAACCCTCTCACATCGTAGAGTGACGTCTGAGGGTAGGGGAAACATTGGTGCTTTTCTCAACCAGAAGGGGTGTTATTTGTAGAGAATGGATTCAAATCTAGTATATAGTGCACATAGTTTTCACATGTGCCTTTTGTCTAACGTGCTGACTATCTACTCTTTGTTCAACTATTTTTGCCTTTCATGGATGTCACACGCTATGTGAAATCGCTATGTGCCATGCGAATCATCATACAGACATACCTGAACGTTGATTTCTCGCCTAGAAAGCCTTGTCAAACTATTGGACGTAAAATTGTCCACAACATCAATCTAGGGTTGATCGCAACGTCCTGCAATGAACATGAAAATAACAAAAAACCACCCGACCACACATCACTTGTATGACCTCCAGCATGTTAGTGGGCTAACCACGCAAAACTTTTATCTGCCTAGGGTCATTTCATATTATAGTGAAATTTGTGTTCCAATTTTCCATTTACAAGGGTTTTAAAATAATGAATTTGTTCACATTTCTTCATTATCAACATCAGTATTTAGCAGGTCCTTTGCAAAACGTCGCTCTTATCACCGCAGGCAGAAAGTATCTCGATCTCTTGCAAGTTCCCCCGCCTCATACACCCTCATGTCCCAGTTGTCTGCGGTGTCCCGTGTTCATCTTCCTACTGGTTGACCCTCATACACCCTCATGTCCCAGTTGTCTGCAGTGTCCCATGTCCATCTTCCTGCTGGTTGACCCATGCCTCATACACCCTCATGTCCCAGTTGTCTGCAGTGTCCCATGTCCATCTTCCTGCTGGTTGACCCATGCCTCATACACCCTCATGTCCTAGTTGTCTGCAGTGTCCCATGTCCATCTTCCTGCTGGTTCACCCTCATACACCCTCATGTCCTAGTTGTATGCCATGTCCCATGTCCATCTTCCTGCTGGTTGACCCATGCCTCATACACTTTCATGTCCCAGTTGTCTGCAGTGTCCCATGTCCATCTTCCTGCTGGTTGACCCATGCCTCATACACCCTCATGTCCTAGTTGTATGCCATGTCCCATGTCCATCTTCCTGCTGGTTGACCCATGCCTCATACACTTTCATGTCCCAGTTGTCTGCAGTGTCCCATGTCCATCTTCCTGCTGGTTGACCCATGCCTCATACACTTTCATGTCCCAGTTGTCTGCAGTGTCCCATGTCCATCTTCCTGCTGGTTGACCCATGCCTCATACACTTTCATGTCCCAGTTGTCTGCAGTGTCCCATGTCCATCTTCCTGCTGGTTGACCCATGCCTCATACACTTTCATGTCCCAGTTGTCTGCAGTGTCCCATGTCCATCTTCCTGCTGGTTGACCCATGCCTCATACACCCTCATGTCCCAGTTGTCTGCAGTGTCCCGTGTCCATCTTCCTGCTGGTTGACCCATACCTCATACACCCTCATGTCCCAGTTGTCTGCAGTGTCCCGTGTCCATCTTCCTGCTGGTTGACCCTCATACACCCTCATGTCCCAGTTGTCTGCAGTGTCCCATGTCCATCTTCCTGCTGGTTGACCCATGCCTCATACACCCTCATGTCCTAGTTGTCTGCAGTGTCCCATGTCCATCTTCCTGCTGGTTGACCCTCATACACCCTCATGTCCCAGTTGTCTGCAGTGTCCCATGTCCATCTTCATGCTGGTTGACCCATGCCTCATACACCCTCATGCCCAAGTTGTCTGCAGTGTCCCATGTCCATCTTCCTACTGGTTGACCCTCATACACCCTCATGTCCAAGTTGTCTGCAGTGTCCTGTGTCCATCTTCCTGCTGGTTGACCCTCATGTCCTAGTTGTCTGCAGTGTCCCATGTCCATCTTCCTGCTGGTTGACCCATGCCTCATAGACCCTCATGTCCCAGTTGTCTGCAGTGTCCCATGTCCACCTTCCTGCTGGTTGACCCATGCCTCATACACCCTCATGTCCCAGTTGTCTGCAGTGTCCCATGTCCATCTTCCTGCTGGTTGACCCATGTCTCATACACCCTCATGTCCCAGTTGTCTGCAGTGTCCCATGTCCATCTTCCTGCTGGTTGACCCATGCCTCATAGACCCTCATGTCCCAGTTGTCTGCAGTGTCCCATGTCCATCTTCCTGCTGGTTGACCCATGCCTCATAGACCCTCATGTCCCAGTTGTCTGCAGTGTCCCATGTCCATCTTCCTGCTGGTTGACCCATGCCTCATACACCCTCATGTCCCAGTTGTCTGCAGTGTCCCGTGTCCATCTTCCTGCTGGTTGACCCATGCCTCATAGACCCTCATGTCCCAGTTGTCTGCAGTGTCCCGTGTTCATCTTCCTGCTGGTTGACCCATGCCTCATAGACCCTCATGTCCCAGTTGTCTGCAGTGTCCCATGTCCATCTTCCTGCTGGTTGACCCATGCCTCATAGACCCTCATGTCCCAGTTGTCTGCAGTGTCCCATGTCCATCTTCCTGCTGGTTGACCCATGCCTCATACACCCTCATGTCCCAGTTGTCTGCAGTGTCCCATGTCCATCTTCCTGCTGGTTGACCCATGCCTCATACACCCTCATGTCCTAGTTGTCTGCAGTGTCCCATGTCCATCTTCCTGCTGGTTGACCCATGCCTCATACACCCTCATGTCCCAGTTGTCTGCAGTGTCCCATGTCCATCTTCCTGCTGGTTGACCCATGCCTCATACACCCTCATGTCCCAGTTGTCTGCAGTGTCCCATGTCCATCTTCCTGCTGGTTGACCCATGCCTCATAGACCCTCATGTCCCAGTTGTCTGCAGTGTCCCATGTCCATCTTCCTGCTGGTTGACCCATGCCTCATAGACCCTCATGTCCCAGTTGTCTGCAGTGTCCCATGTCCATCTTCCTGCTGGTTGACCCATGCCTCATACACCCTCATGTCCCAGTTGTCTGCAGTGTCCCATGTCCATCTTCCTGCTGGTTGACCCATGCCTCATACACCCTCATGTCCCAGTTGTCTGCAGTGTCCCATGTCCATCTTCCTGCTGGTTGACCCATGCCTCATACACCCTCATGTCCCAGTTGTCTGCAGTGTCCCATGTCCATCTTCCTGCTGGTTGACCCATGCCTCATACACCCTCATGTCCCAGTTGTCTGCAGTGTCCCATGTCCATCTTCCTACTGGATCACTACTATCTTTTCTTCAAAGTACCACACCTTCAGTCACTGTTCTTCCAGGTACCACACCTTCAGTCACTGTTCTTCCAGGTACCACACCTTCAGTCACTGTTCTCTCCAAGTCTTCGCGACATTTAATATTGCCAAAATATTTCAGTTTTGGTCTCAGTTGCTTTGATTTTGTAATACAACAACCCTGTATATTTGCTACTGTGTATCCCATTTGCCGGTCTCCCTGGCGAAGAGGTTAAGAACTTTGTTCTTAATCCTGTATACTCACGTACGAAACACAGCTGTGCGGGATTCGGCAGCTGATCGCGTCGCGTTGGTTCCTTACGGAAGCATGTGAGCCGGTCGTTCAGAAAGCAATAGCAAACTACTGAACATAAAACTTGCCTAGACATAAACAGTAGCTGAAAAATGCTGGTGTTTACTGCAATGTCCTGTAAAGGAAATGCGAAACACAACACCACCCATCGTATCGCAGGGGAGACAACGCTGTTATTGCTGGTAACTCTTCAAAGAGAGACAATCTCACTGTACACCTAGAACATTACAAACGTTCATTTGTTACCCGCTGTGATACATTTCTGGTGCGCTGACGCCGGGGTAACGGGATCAACCCCAACAGTCAGCTTCACTTCAGTGTTGACTTCTCGTTCAGAAAGCAACGGCAAACTACAATGTTCTTTGTCCTTTGCATGTCCTTTGCAAGACGTTGCGTTCATCCCCAGCCTAGGTTACTTGTCTATGCTATTGAAAGTTCAGTAGTTTGCCATTGATTTCTGTAACTTTCTGAACGAGAAATCAACGTTTAAATCCAACTTAATACCGATGTAGTGAGTGAATGGCTTACCTATCCACAGCACATCGGAAATTTAAGAGCGAGCTCTCTTATCGATTTGATCACGTCGACTGCTAAATGAATATCTGTAAGATATGAAATAGCAGCTTAGGCCCTGTTGATGCAAGGGAACTAATTAGTGGATCACAGATAAATTGTTGATAATTATTGTTCGCTCCCATTTGATTTCGTCTTGTGCATTCAACGACCGACCCCATCACACTAGACTAGGGGAATCGAACTATTAAAACTGACTTCGACTTCCAGGCGTCCAAGCCAAAACTTGGCTACCATGACTTGTCTTGGCAAGCAAAGATCACCGGTGCGATACTGACCACATCACTCACAGAGTGCCGGTTGCTCTATAAACACCCGTGTCAAGCACGGAGTCGGTTGCTCTATAAACACCCGTCTCAAGCACGGAGTCGGTTGCTCTATAAACACCCGTGTCAAGCACGGAGTCGGTTGCTCTATAAACACCCGTGTCAAGCACGGAGTCGGTTGCTCTATAAACACCCGTGTCAAGCACGGAGTCGGTTGCTCTATAAACACCCGTGTCAAGCACGGAGTCGGTTGCTCTATAATCACCCGTGTCAAGCACGGAGTCGGTTGCTCTATAAACACCCGTGTCAAGCACGGAGTCGGTTGCTCTATAAACACCCGTGTCAAGCACGGAGTCGGTTGCTCTATAAACACCCGTCTCAAGCACGGAGTCGGTTGCTCTATAAACACCCGTGTCAAGCACGGAGTCGGTTGCTCTATAAACACCCGTGTCAAGCACGGAGTCGGTTGCTCTATAATCACCCGTGTCAAGCACGGAGTCGGCTCCGTGGCCAAGGATTACGAACGCAGTTTGTCATCCCGCATTTCGCGTTCGAAACACAGCTGCGGGCGATATGGCTGTAGACCACCTTGCGTTGCTTTTTATTTTATAAAATGGTATGGGTGCCGGTGGTTCAGAAAACAATGGCAAATTACTGAACGTAACTGGCCAAGAGATCACAGATAGCCAAACAATGCTGGGGTTGACTGCAACGTCCTGTAAAGGATATGCAGCTAACGTTGTTTTTTTTTAAAATTATATGCCGTATGCGTCTTAAGAAGAGCCGTTAGTACTCGCATCTCTTCTCCAAAGTACACTCAGGGGATCTCAGTTTGGCGCATGGATACCTTAGCACCAATGTGGATGGCGCAGTGTGTTCATAGATTTCCTAATGCACAGTTCATACACTGAAGATATGTTGGAAACAACAGGTAAACGTGATATTGAAGGCGATCAATACCAACCAATCAAGAGAGGTTTGCGACATGGATGTATAATGCCTCCTAACATTTTTTCGCTATCTAGTGAAATCATTTTAAGAAAGTGAGAATGTATGAGAGGAAACGCCATCGGAGGACATACCATTAGTAAAATAAGATATGCAGATGATACAGTGTTGACTGGAGACAGTAACAATGGTGATATCAATGAAACAGATGACACCCAAATTTGAAATAGAGATAGAAGGGAAAATTCTTCACAAATTGGATAGTATTAAATATCTAGGAACATTTATAACATCAGATGGAAGATGTTATACATCTTCTGCATGGGACACTGCAGACAACAGAGATTAAGAGCAGAATAGGGCAAGCAAAGGCTGCATTTAAAAAAAAATGAAGAATATCTTATGCAATAAGTCGCTATCATTGAATTAAGAAAGAGAGTGCTGAAGAGCTATATAGAACCTGTTTTGCTGTATGGCTGTGAATCTTGACATATAAATTAACAAATTAGGAAGAGATTGGAAGCAACAGAGATGTGGTTCCTTAGACGAATGTTGCGAATTCATTGGACTGCCAAAGTAACTAACGAAGAATGCCTTAAAGAGGCTGGCGAAAATAGAAATTATATACAACAATGGGAAAGAGACAAACAGCTTTTTTTGGTCATGTGATGAGAAGAGAGGCGCTGGAGAACATCGTGACAACTGGAAAGATCGAGGGGAAGAGAGGCAGAGGCAGACCAAGAGAAATGATGCTGGACGGATTGAGACAGTGGCATGGAGGAATATCATCAGACATCAGTGATCCAGAACACCAAAGACCGAGATCTGTGGAGAGCCATGAACGCCTACGCCAGCCGAAAGGGCACTTGATGATGATTATTATTATTGCACACAATATGCATCTAAGGGTAGAATTATATTAAATTCAAAATAAAACTATGGTCGTCTAAGAAATTACTAAGAAGGCACTTTACAACACAATCTTCCTACCAACTCTCTGCTACCAATGCCAAACCTGGACAATGACAGAAACAGAGAAAACAAAAATCACAACAACAGAAATGAGGTTCCTGAGAAGAATACTCAACGTATCAAGAAGAGTTAAGATCAGAAATGAAGAAATCAGGACTAAAGTGGGGGTTAAAGCAGCTCTAGATTTTATTAGAAAGCAGCAAGTCAAATGGTTTGGCCATTCAAGTAGGTTACCAGTCAACAGCATACCACAACAAGCAATGATGTACAGACCAGATGGAAACAGAGGAAGAGGCCGACCACGTAAACGTTGGACGGAGGGAATAGCAGAGTCCATGGGAATATCGATATATGAAGCCCATAATCGGGCACTCTCACGAAGTTTATACTTCACCTCGACACCGCAAGGTACAAGAGGAACATGATGAGATGAGATGAGACTATGGTCGTCCCCAAGCAGAAAGAAATACGTGTACTACAATGTAGGGTCCAAGTCTTCTCCTTCTTCTCTTGTCCTACTGTTGTTGCCGCAGAGCATCCATGTGTTATACGAACTTCTCGACCAATTGAATTGGTACAGTTGTCTCGGACAAGTCATAACAACTGAAATAAGGTATCTTGTAGACGGTATAGCAAGAATAACTAAAGCATACATACCAGTTTGCAAGATGGAAAACATACTGATCAATAAAAAGCTGCCAATTGAAATGAGACAAAAAGTGTTGATGCGCTATCTAGAACCTATACTGCTATATGCATACCAAACATGGACAATATGCAGACAAGCTGAGAAGCATCTGTAGTTAGTTTAGTTTAGTTTAGTCGACGGATCAACATCACTGCACACGGGTGTAACCCATAGGTGCTCCGTTCTACTCCGAACTCAAGCCTGAGTCCGGAAAATCTCAGATCAGTGCACGAGCTCCGTAGCACCGACGAGGATCCTGAAATACTTTGGGTAGATTTTTAACTCGACATTTTGCCCGGGCAGCGCCGTTAGGCTGCTCTTTTTCGATATCCAACTGCCAAGGGAATTTTACGTGCGCAACAATACACACGGGCGTCCGATCTCACTACCCAGAGACCAGGGGAAATTTTGTTACTAGAAGTCCAAGTGAAAAAATCCCGACCCTCACCCGTGCGTGAACCCGGGACCTCCAGCGTTAAGGTTTGCAGAAGCCATAATGATTAATCTACATAAGCCAGTTGTGTGGAAATAGAAAGACACGATAGCCAGTTTAAAATTACAGTGGTAGACAATTGACATTACTATGCGAACCTGAGTATATTTCAGCTTGAAGGATGTATCTATAGTGCATTCACATTTGGTTGCCTTCATATAAAAATCAATATCTCAGTAACCAACTGAGGGAAAATTATGAGATTTAGCATATAACCTTATCATTATGTCCACCCAATAAAAAAAAAATTTTGTTCTGGAGATTGTACAGCAGATTTCAATGTTTGTTTGTATGCGGTATATAATTTACGGGTCAGAGATTAAGTCCATAATTTTAAATGTATTACACCTTCAGTTAGAAAATCAGCGTTCAATATTGAATATTCTCCGTGGTTCACGGGATTGGCCTTATGGCAAGAACCCCGTGCTGTTTAAACTGGGAGTGCTCAGAGGTGTCGTCAATGTGGGTTATTTCATGAAACCTGATTATATTTTTTTTAAATCTTACAACTTATCGCTAACATCTGAATGTGTGAATATTGTTCAATGGGATTGAATGTGAAATTTTGTACACTTCAAAGCGTCGCTATGAAGTTGTACACATATTTTTGTCAAGAAGCTGATCGCAGGAAACTGTTTCATACTATTAAAAATTCCGAAAAAAGAACAGTGTATGCACTGGGTTTGAATAAACGGTAATTTCGTCGATGGGTGCAAGAATCTGGAATTAAACCACCAAGCAATAACCAAACGGTAGGTAGAAAGGCTATTGTAGACAGCTTTGACAAGGATGTCATAAGGCGAGCTATTATAAAAATTCTGGATGCCAAAGAAATAGTGACTGTAAGAAAACTTAGGGTTTGGTTGAGAAAGAACAATAACATAGAGATATCCAAAACAACTTTGTGGAAAATTATAAAGACATTAGGCTTCACTTTTAGAAAGTATAAGAGAGGTAGAAATATCATTTGCAAGCAACCGCATTTAGGAGCCTTGAGAAGCAGATAGCTACGTGAAATAAGGGAAATGCGCAAAGAAAAATATGGCATAGTGTATTTGAATGAAACGTGGATCAATGCGCAAGTGATAAGGAATGGCAATCAGTGGATGGAAAGATAAAGCGATATGTGCCCAGTAGTATAGGACATCATTTGGTCATGGCCTATGCTGGTACTACGCATAATGGCTTACTACAGAATGCTGGACTCGTGTTCGTACCAAAGCATACATACAATAGGGATTATCATAATAAGATGAATGGTAATGTATTTAGAGATTGGCTCGAAAATACAGTGCTTCTATCCCTAGATAGACAGTCATGTCCAATTATGGACAATGCATGATATCAATGTTGTTGCCCAAGAAGACAAAATACCTACAGCATCGAGCACAAAGGGACCAATAAAGATATGGCTCCGAATGGAAAACACAATTTCCAGAAAGTATTTCTAGCTAGAATTGTCCCTTGTAAAACAGACGCCAAAAAGCAAGAAATATCAAATCGACAAGTTGATAGAAGAGCATCGTCATGGGTGCTTGAAACTTCCGCCGTACCATTCTCATTTTAACCCTATAGAACGTGTGTGGGCTAAAATTAAAGGACAGGTGACAGCTGACAATACTATCACTTGACGTCAAGATACTAACCCAGTCTGCGCTAATAAATATTGAATAAAGTTAGTGGAAAAAATGTGAAGACCGTGTGTTGAAAGAGGAGGATGACTATTGGAGAAAGGATGGATTTGATTTTATGCAACCGAGAGCAGTCATCAACCTACTGGAATCGTGCGACACAGATTAAGGTCTGGGCAGATCGCAGACATTAATCCACATGCACACCTACTTGGATATTTTTGCTCCAACTATTGAGAAGAAGAATTGCAGGTCCTTAACATGACAATCGGCACAAACAATACAACTTGTCAATGGCAACAGTGTGTATTCCACAGTGATGAATTTTCAATTCCGTAAGCCCTCAACTGTGACAAACAACTGGCATTGAAAAAAAAGAAGCTCTAGACGCATTGAATACCAATCGAAGAGTAATATTGTCGCGGGAACTGACATATTGTGGCATAACAAGAAACGTGAGAAGAAACACGTTGTCAAATGAGGGGACAACACACGAACATACGAGTCATTCTATAAACTTCAATGAAAAGAGGACCAACATCTTGACCGTTAAGAAGGAAGCCGACTACAGAGACATTCACGGCTATATTCGTCGTGCAAAACAGGTAATCATGTTCCGTCTCAGCTGAGTAGACATTGCACCCACTCCCATACGAATCCGGATACGCCTTGTATCGTTATTTGAATTGGCGGGGCATTCATTACTGTAAAGGAAGTTTGTTAGCGAGAAATCACTAGTTTTTCACCAAAACTTCAAAGAAATGTCGCCGTTTTCCATGATTTAAGTTGCTTTTGGACCTATCAAAGACATATTCCTTAGGTGGGGGTAAATATAAGACGTGAGGAAAAATTTCACAAAAATGCAACAGTTTTCAAAATAACTGATCGTGAATGACGGCATTCATTTCTGGACATTTTATAGTTATTTTCCTCTACGGTGTGTGAATTCTGCAGTATATACCTGGCGAGATGCTGCGAAATACGCCAGGCAATAAATCGTTATTCAACTGGAAATGTGGCTTCTGGGGAATATTCTAATAATACTATAGATGGATAGAAACACCACTGAGCAAGTCCTATAAAAGGCAATTGGAAACAGTAAACTGATTCTGTAAATTAGGCGTAGACAGTGACAATTTTTGGGCACGTTATGGGGACAAATACATTGGAAAATTCAGTGACAACTGGCAGCTTGATATGGACAGAGCATAGAAATAATAAAAGAGATAAATATCTTGATGGTTTAGCTACGTGGCATAATCGAGAGAAGAACATAGACCTGATCCAAAACTGGTGATGATGTAAGATGACGAATCATGACAGCCACGCTTACCTGATCCAAAACTGGTGATGGTGTAAGATGACGAATCATGACAGCCACGCTTACCTGATCCAAAACTGGTGACGATGTGAGACGACGAATCATGACAGCCACGCTTACCTGATCCAAAACTGGTGACGGTGTGAGACGACGAATCATGACAGCCACGCTTACCTGATCCAAAACTGGTGATGGTGTGAGATGACGAATCATGACAGCCACGCTAACCGGCATGACACAAGGAATTTCTGAGATAGGGTTGTCTAGATATACTGCAAACATTGTCTCAATGTGTGGACTGTTCACTAACATTGTCTCTATGTATGGACTGTTCACTAACATTGTCTCAATGTATGGACTGTTCACTAACATTGTCTCTATGTATGGACTGTTCACTAACATTGTCTCTGTGTGTGGACTGTTCACTAACATTGTTTCTGTGTGTGGACTGTTCACTAACATTGTCTCAATGTATGGACTGTTCACTAACATTGTCTCTATGTATGGACTGTTCACTAACATTGTCTCAATGTATGGACTGTTCACTAACATTGTTTCAATGTATGGACTGTTCACTAACATTGTTTCAATGTATGGACTGTTCACTAACATTGTTTCAATGTATGTACTGTTCACTAACATTGTCTCAATGTGTGGACTGTTCACTAACATTGTTTCAATGTATGGACTATTCACTAACATTGTCTCTATGTGTGGACTGTTCACTAACATTGTCTCTATGTGTGGACTGTTCACTAACATTGTCTCTATGTATGGACTGTTCACTAACATTGTTTCAATGTATGGACTATTCACTAACATTGTCTCTATGTGTGGACTGTTCACTAACATTGTCTCTATGTGTGGACTGTTCACTAACATTGTTTCAATGTATGGACTATTCACTAATATTGTCTCTATGTGTGGACTGTTCACTAACATTGTCTCTATGTGTGGACTGTTCACTAACATTGTTTCAATGTATGAATGTTCACTAACATTGTCTCTATGTGTGGACTGTTCACTAACATTGTCTCTATGTGTGGACTGTTCACTAACATTGTCTCTATGTGTGGACTGTTCACTAACATTGTTTCAATGTATGGACTGTTCACTAACATTGTTTCAATGTATGGACTGTTCACTTACATTGTCTCTATGTGTGGACTGTTCACTAACATTGTCTCTATGTGTGGACTGTTCACTAACATTGTCTCTATGTATGGACTGTTCACTAACATTGTTTCAATGTATGGACTGTTCACTAACATTGTTTCAATGTATGGACTGTTCACTTACATTATCTCTATGTATGGACTGTTCACTAACATTGTTTCAATGTATGGACTGTTCACTAACATTGTTTCAATGTATGGACTGTTCACTAACATTATCTCTATGTGTGGACTGTTCACTAATATTGTTTCAATGTATGGACTGTTCACTAACATTGTCTCAATGTATAGACTGTTCACTAACATTGTCTCTATGTATGGACTGTTCACTAACATTGTTTCTGTGTGTGGACTGTTCACTAACATTGTTTCAATGTATGGACTGTTCACTAACATTGTCTCTATGTATGGACTGTTCACTAACATTGTTTCTGTGTGTGGACTGTTCACTAATATAGTCTTAATGTGTGGACTGTTCACTAACATTGTCTTAATGTGTGGACTGTTCACTAATATTGTCTCAATGTGTGGACTGTTCACTAATATTGTTTCAATGTATGGACTGTTCACTAACATTGTTTCAATGTATGTACTGTTCACTAACATTGTCTCAATGTGTGGACTGTTCACTAACATTGTTTCAATGTATGGACTATTCACTAACATTGTCTCTATGTGTGGACTGTTCACTAACATTGTCTCTATGTGTGGACTGTTCACTAACATTGTCTCTATGTATGGACTGTTCACTAACATTGTTTCAATGTATGGACTATTCACTAACATTGTCTCTATGTGTGGACTGTTCACTAACATTGTCTCTATGTGTGGACTGTTCACTAACATTGTTTCAATGTATGGACTATTCACTAATATTGTCTCTATGTGTGGACTGTTCACTAACATTGTCTCTATGTGTGGACTGTTCACTAACCTTGTTTCAATGTATGAATGTTCACTAAAATTGTCTCTATGTGTGGACTGTTCACTAACATTGTCTCTATGTGTGGACTGTTCACTAACATTGTCTCTATGTGTGGACTGTTCACTAACATTGTTTCAATGTATGGACTGTTCACTAACATTGTTTCAATGTATGGACTGTTCACTTACATTGTCTCTATGTGTGGACTGTTCACTAACATTGTCTCTATGTGTGGACTGTTCACTAACATTGTCTCTATGTATGGACTGTTCACTAACATTGTTTCCATGTATGGACTGTTCACTAACATTGTTTCAATGTATGGACTGTTCACTAACATTATCTCTATGTGTGGACTGTTCACTAATATTGTTTCAATGTATGGACTGTTCACTAACATTGTCTCAATGTATAGACTGTTCACTAACATTGTCTCTATGTATGGACTGTTCACTAACATTGTTTCTGTGTGTGGACTGTTCACTAACATTGTTTCAATGTATGGACTGTTCACTAACATTGTCTCTATGTATGGACTGTTCACTAACATTGTTTCTGTGTGTGGACTGTTCACTAATATAGTCTTAATGTGTGGACTGTTCACTAACATTGTCTTAATGTGTGGACTGTTCACTAATATTGTCTCAATGTGTGGACTGTTCACTAATATTGTCTCAATGTGTGGACTGTTCACTAATATTGTTTTAATGTGTGGACTGTTCACTAATATTGTCTCTATGTATGGACTGTTCACTAACATTGTCTCTATGTATTGACTATTCACTAACATTGTCTCTATGTATGGACTGTTCACTAACATTGTCTCTATGTATGGACTGTTCACTAACATTGATTCTGTGTGTGGACTGTTCACTAACATTGTCTCAATGTATGGACTGTTCACTAACATTGTCTCAATGTGTGGACTGTTCACTAACATTGTCTCTGTGTGTGGACTGTTCACTAACATTGTCTCTGTGTGTGGACTGTTCACTAACATTGTTTCTATGTGTGAACTGTTGACTAACATTGTTTCTGTGTGTGGACTGTTCACTAACATTGTCTCAATGTATGGACTGTTCACTAACATTGTCTCAATGTGTGGACTGTTCACTAACATTGTCTCTGTGTGTGGACTGTTCACTAACATTGTCTCAATGTGTGGACTGTTCACTAACATTGTCTCTGTGTGTGGACTGTTCACTAACATTGTCTCAATGTGTGGACTGTTCACTAACATTGTCTCTGTCTGTGGACTGTTCACTAACATTGTCTCAATGTATGTACTGTTCACTAACATTTTCTCAATGTGTGGACTGTTCACTAACATTGTCTCTGTGTTTGGACTGTTCACTAACATTGTTTCTGTGTGTGGACTATTCACTAACATTGTCTCTGTGTGTGGACTGTTCACTAACATTGTCTCTGTCTGTGGACTGTTCACTAACATTGTCTCAATGAATGTACTGTTCACTAACATTTTCTCAATGTGTGGACTGTTCACTAACATTGTCTGTGTGTTTGGACTGTTCACTAACATTGTTTCTGTGTGTGGACTGTTCACTAACATTGTCTCAATGTGTGGACTGTTCACTAACATTGTCTCTATGTATAGACTGTTCACTAACATTGTCTCTATGTATGGACTGTTCACTAAGATTGTCTCAATGTGTGGACTGTTCACTAACATTGTCTCTATGTATGAACTGTTCACTAATATTGTCTCAATATGTGGACTGTTCACTAACATTGTCTTAATATGTGGACTGTTCACTAACATTGTCTCAATATGTGGACTGTTCACTAACATTGTCTCAATGTGTGGACTGTTCACTAACATTGTTTCAATGTATGGACTATTCACTAATATTGTCTCTATGTGTGGACTGTTCACTAACATTGTCTCTATGTGTGGACTGTTCACTAACATTGTTTCAATGTATGAATGTTCACTAACATTGTCTCTATGTGTGGACTGTTCACTAACATTGTCTCTATGTGTGGACTGTTCACTAACATTGTTTCAATGTATGGACTGTTCACTAACATTGTCTCAATGTATGGACTGTTCACTAACATTGTCTCAATGTATGGACTGTTCACTAACATTGTTTCAATGTATGGACTGTTCACTAACATTGTTTCAATGTATGGACTGTTCACTAACATTGTTTCAATGTATGGACTGTTCACTTACATTGTTTCAATGTATGGACTGTTCACTAACATTGTTTCAATGTATGGACTGTTCACTAACATTGTTTCAATGTGTGGACTGTTCACTAACATTGTTTCTATGTATGGACTGTTCACTAACATTGTTTCAATGTATGGACTGTTCACTAACATTGTCTCTATGTGTGGACTGTTCACTAATATTGTTTCAATGTATGGACTGTTCACTAACATTGTCTCAATGTATAGACTGTTCACTAACATTGTCTCTATGTATGGACTGTTCACTAACATTGTTTCTGTGTGTGGACTTTTCACTAACATTGTTTCAATGTATGGACTGTTCACTAACATTGTCTCTATGTATGGACTGTTCACTAACATTGTTTCTGTGTGTGGACTGTTCACTAATATTGTCTCAATGTGTGGACTGTTCACTAACATTGTCTTAATGTGTGGACTGTTCACTAACATTGTCTTAATGTGTGGACTGTTCACTAATATTGTCTCAATGTGTGGATTGTTCACTAATATTGTCTCAATGTGTGGACTGTTCACTAACATTGTCTTAGTGTGTGGACTGTTCACTAATATTGTCTCTATGTATTGACTATTCACTAACATTGTCTCTATGTATGGACTGTTCACTAACATTGTCTCTATGTATGGACTGTTCACTAACATTGATTCTGTGTGTGGACTGTTCACTAACATTGTCTCTATGTGTGGACTGTTCACTAACATTGTCTCTATGTGTGGACTGTTCACTAACATTGTCTCTGTAAGTGGACTGTTCACTAACATTGTCTCTATGTGTGTACTGTTCACTAACATTGTCTCTATGTATGGACTGTTCACTAACATTGTCTCAATGTATGGACTGTTCACTAACATTGTCTCTACTTATGGACTGTTGACTAACATTGTCTCTATGTGTGGACTGTTCACTAACATTGTCTCAATGTATGGACTATTCACTAACATTGTCTCTATGTATGGACTGTTCACTAACATTATCTCTATGTATGCACTGTTCACTAACATTGTCTCTATGTATGGACTGTTCACTAACATTGTCTCTATGTGTGGACTATTCACTAACATTGTCTCAATGTATGGACTGTTCACTAACATTGTCTCTATGTGTGGACTATTCACTAACATTGTCTCAATGTGTGGACTGTTCACTAACATTGTCTCCGTGTGTGGACTATTCACTAACATTGTCTCTATGTATGGACTGTTCACTAACATTGTCTCTATGTATGGACTGTTCACTAACATTGTCTCTATGTATGGACTGTTCACTAACATTTTTTCTGTGTGTGGACTGTTCATTAACATTGTCTCTATGTGTGGACTGTTCATTAACAAAATTTATGTGTGTGGACTGTTCATTAACATTGTCTTTATGTGTGGACAATTCACTAACATTGTTTCCAACCGCAAAGAGGAAACTCATAGCTTAATGGATATAAGTCATTCCAATAGTTATCTATCGGCGGCACTAGAAGAAATAGAAATAAAAATGATCGTTTGTGAAGTATATGCTGTTCACATAAACAGACTAAAGAAAATTAGACGAAAATAAATTAACCAACGCGCAGTAACGCTCGGTGTATACGATCCCGCTTTGTATAGCATCATTATATTTCGGTAGTTGTGAAGAGAAGGAAATATTGTGGACTTTATGAAAACACAGAACAATACTAGGACAACCAACATGCAGTAAAAGAAGACATATTATGAAAGAAATGTATGAAAATTACGTTGCGACACTTTGCCCTTATACTTAGGAACAAGCTGTGACAAGTTCTCAAAGACGGTGTTATCTGGCAGTTGTTGGATAACATCAGGGCTAAGACAGTGAATGTGCGGTACCAACAAATGCCGACATGAAAACCTGGCGTCTTGTTGTCTGAGCACTTTCCACAGCTTGTTGCTTATTGCTCTGTCAAAGGTGAAGTAGTCATGATCTTCAGTATAGCAGTGATGACTGCAGGAAACCGAACAGATGAGTAGTTGAGAATGTGTGGGTTTAGATACAACATATGGAGTAGTGTCTTAGAATTCCTTCAGGCCAACATTTCAAACTTCAATAATAAGCTTGAACAAGATAAAGACCCGAGTGCTTAATGGTGAAATCGCATAAAGTCTGATAGGACGTAACTGCACACCTCCCATGAGATGCATATTCCACATAATTGTGTGATGAATGATGATGCTTATTGCTTCATCGTAGGGCTTTCACTCAGCCCCATTGAAGGATGAATACTGCCCATAGATACAGGGCAAACAACATTTCCATCTCCTAATTATGAAATGCGTCACGTGAAGCAACTTACAGATGTATATCATGAATATGTCATCCATTGATACGTTACGTGCATCATTCTAATCATTCCCGAATGCCTCCTCTGGGGCGAAAACGTCTTCTATGTCAAGATAATTACAAACCTCCCATTGGAGAGTGATCATGAAAATGCCCACACGCTGCAGACTATTAATAGATACATCAACTGCATTAAGTAGACAATACTGTGTGTTGCTCGAGAGATGGTATTCTTAGCTAGCAGACTCTTGGTCCCAGCTGATGTTCACTTACGATTCACTGGCAACACTTCCCACATACAATAACAACGATGTGTTTCTGGGAAATTGTAACGCGTCATAACAGACTGACCTCATGTAGGTCAATACCCGTGGATTATAGCTCCGTGTGTTCACGTCTGTCTGTCCGTTTGCCTGCCTGACTGCCTTCCTGCCTGTCCGTGTGTTCACGTCTGTCTGTCCGTTTGCCTGCCTGACTGCCTTCCTGTCTGTCTGTGTGTTCACGTCTGTCTGTCCGTTTGCCTGCCTGACTGCCTTCCTCCATGTCCGTGTGTTCACGTCTGTCTGTCCGTTTGCCTGCCTGACTGCCTTCCTGCCTATCCGTGTGTTCACGTCTGTCTGTCCGTTTGCCTGCCTGACTGCCTTCCTGCCTGTCCGTGTGAGAGCGTACATGCGCGTGTGTGTATGCGCGCAGCGTGCATCCATGCATGTTTACATTGGAAATGGCTGTTCTCTGGAATATAATAATTTCGGTACCTAACAAATATGGTGCCACAAAAGGCAAATCCTCAGATGACACCAAGTGCTAGACAAATACTAGATGGCCCCCGGGCAGACAGTTCCAATGTTGACGAGCCGGTTGTCTTCCAGCTCCCTCCATGCCAAGCATCAAATACTGCTCTGGGAGTCAGAACAAGCATGGCATTATATACAACAGGCATCTTAGTTCAGTCGTAAAAACCAACCCAGCAATTAACAGGCTAGGCGGTCTGGCAATCAATGGCATGCTTAGAGCACGGTGGAGCTGAGCCATCCTGTGCGGGTAGATAAACTATGTACTCACGTTTTTATCCACTCTGCTTCCATCACACACGGTGGAGCTGAGCCATCATGTGCGGGTAGATAAACTATGTACTCACGTTTTTATCCACTCTGCTTCCATCACACACGGTGGAGCTGAGCCATCATGTGCGGGTAGATAAACTATGCACTCACGTTTTTATCCACTCTGCTTCCATCACACACGGTGGAGCTGAGCCATCATGTGCGGGTAGATAAACTATGCACTCACGTTTTTATCCACTCTGCTTCCATCACACACGGTGGAGCTGAGCCATCATGTGCGGGTAGATAAAATATGTACTCACGTTTTTATCCACTCTGCTTCCATCACACACGGTGGAGCTGAGCCATCATGTGCGGGTAGATAAACTATGTACTCACGTTTTTATCCACTCTGCTTCCATCACACACTGTGGACCGGATAGACTGTATTACATGACAGTTCTTCCATCACTTATTCTTATGGACAAAATCTCCCTGCCTGCCTGCCTGTCTGTCTGCCTGCCTGCCTGCCTGCCTGTCTGTCTGTCTGTCTGTCTGTCTGCCTGCCTGTCGGTCGGTCTGTCTGTCTGTCTGTCTGTCTGTCTATCTGTCTGTCTGTCTGTCTGTCTGTCTGTCTGTCTGTCTGTCTGTCTGTCTGTCTGTCTGTCTGTCTGTCTGTCTGTCTGTCTGTCTGTCTGTCTATCTGTCTGTCTGTCTGTCTGTCTGTCCCTGTGTGTGTGGCTCGTTCTCTGTCTGTGTGTGTCTACTTTTTTAAAAATAAAATTTCATTTTAATATTTTGCTGCTTCTGATTAAGAAAAAAAAAGATCATGAAAAAGCAGCAAAAGAAGAACAATAACAACAAGACTATCAACAGCAAGAACTGCACAATAAGAGCAAGAAGAAGTTAAAACAGGAATGGCGAGAATCAAAAGAGCAAAAGGAAAAACGGAAGAAGAATAGCTAGAAAAATAAGTAGAAAGAGAAGAATAATGTCAATAACACGAAGAAGAATAGAAAAAGAAAACAACAACAATAAGAACACAAAATAGAAGAAATAAAACGAGACAATCAAGAACAGGAAAAACGAGATAAACAACACATAACTGAACAAGAAAAGGAACAAAAAAAAAAGAGAAGAATATCTCCTTCAGGTTTATATTTACTCATATAAAATATCAATATTAGTTTTATCAACAGTAATTATCAGCACTAATTACAGAAATTGATTAACATAACCAGGCATAGCATTAGTTATTTAAAAACAGAAACTAGTAGCTTCAGTAAGAAACACACAAGAGTAATGATAATTACCTAGGCAAAAATATTTCGAAACAAGATAGCTACTTTTACCATCTCCAAATCAGGCATAATTGGTCATGTTTTTATCCTAATGCTATCAGCATGTACATTTCTGACAAAACAATCATTCCCAAGCACATAATTATTTCTTAGAATAGTTTCCCAATCATTTCATAGAATAGTTTCCCGTAAACTGGTGTTCGATTATCAGCTACAGCGAGAATCCTTATTATTCACACAAGCGCTCAATTAATGTAGTCTTTCATATACAAAAACAATGCGTTTCTCTCTGTGTTTGCTTGATTCATTATTTCCAAGAGTCCCTTTTGTTGTCTTAATGTTTAGTTTTATTGAATACCTGCGAGTAACAGTGGCAGCAACACTCAAGACAGGTAGACAGACCGCGAGGATGGTGGATTTCGTGAAAGGACTCTCGTTGATTATTCCCGGACAATCTGGGAGATTCTCAAGGTGTCACAACTGTCTGGTTAACACTGAAAGAATCAAGGATTGGTTGTAGAGAAGTAAACTGAGTATACAGTAGAGAGGTGCGATGGGCGGGAAAAGGAGAAAACAGGGAAAATGTTATAACCAAGTACACTCTAAGTATAACGTTAATAGACATTCAGTACACTCTAAGTATAATGTTAATAGACATTCAGTACACTCTAAGTATAATGTTAATAGACATTCAGTACACTCTAAGTATAACGTTATTAGACATGCAGTAAACTCTAAGTATAACGTTATTAGACATGGAGTACACTCTAGATATAATGTTACTAGACATACATTACACTCCAAGTATAACGTTAATAGACATGCAGGACACTCTAAGTATTAGAGGTGTTCATTTGAAACCCGTTGCAATGGCTTTATAACAAAAGCATGAAAGAAACATTAACAGGTGTGGTAGAATTAAACAAAGCATTCATATGTATGTATGTATGTATGTATGTATGTATGTATGTATGTATGTATGTATGTATGTATGTATGTATGTATGTATGTATGTACGTACGTACGTACGTACGTCTGTCTGTCTGTCTGTCTGTCTGTCTGTCTGTCTGTCTGTCTGTCTGTCTGTCTGTCTGTCTGTCTGTGTGTGTGTGTGTGTGTGTGTGTGTCTGTCTGTCTGTCTGTCTGTCTGTCTGTCTGTCTGTCTGTCTGTCTGTCTGTCTGTCTGTCTGTCTGTCTGTGTATGTATGTATGTATGTATGTATGTATGTATGTATGTATGTATGTATGTATGTATGTATGTATGTATGTATGTATGTATGTATGTATGTATGTAAGTATGTATGTATGTATGTATGTATGTATGTATGTATGTATGTATGTATGTATGTATGTATGTATGTATGTATGTATGTATGTATGGATGGATGTATGTATGGATGGATGGAATGGATGGATGGATGGATGGATGGATGGATGGATGGATGGATGGATGGATGCATGCATGTATGTATGTATGTATGTATGTATGTATGTATGTATGTATGTATGTATGTATGTATGTATGTATGTATGTATGTATGTATGTATGTATGTATGTATGTATGTATGTATGTATGTATGTATGTATGTGTGTGTATGTATGTATGTATGTATGTATGTATGTATGTATGTATGTATGTATGTATGTATGTATGTATGTATGTATGTATGTATGTATGTATGTATGTATGTGTGTGTGTGTGTGTGTGTGTGTGTGTGTGTGTGTGTGTATGTATGTATGTATGTATGTATGTATGTATGTATGTATGTATGTATGTATGTATGTATGTATGTATGTATGTATGTATGTATGTATGTATGTATGTATGTATGTATGTATGTATGTATGTATGTATGTATGTATGTATGTATGTATGTATGTATGTATGTATGTATGTATGTATGTATGTATGTATGTATGTATGTATGTATGTATGTATGTATGTATGTATGTATGTATGTATGTATGTATGTATGTATGTATGTATGTATGTATGTATGTATGTATGTATGTATGTATGTATGTATGTATGTATGTATGTATGTATGTATGTATGTATGTATGTATGTATGTATGTATGTATGTATGTATGTATGTATGTATGTATGTATGTATGTATGTATGTATGTATGTATGTATGTATGTATGTATGTATGTATGTATGTATGTATGTATGTATGTATGTATGTATGTATGTATGTATGTATGTATGTATGTATGTATGTATGTATGTATGTATGTATGTATGTATGTATGTATGTATGTATGTATGTATGTATGTATGTATGTATGTATGTATGTATGTATGTATGTATGTATGTATGTATGTATGTATGTATGTATGTATGTATGTATGTATGTATGTATGTATGTATGTATGTATGTATGTATGTATGTATGTATGTATGTATGTATGTATGTATGTATGTATGTATGTATGTATGTATGTATGTATGTATGTATGTATGTATGTATGTATGTATGTATGTATGTATGTACGTATGTATGTGTACAAGTGTACTTTGACGCACGACCAACACACACTGTCGTGCGTTGAAGTACACTTGTTCCTGCAGCGAGGCGCCGTCGTCATTTGGAGGCGACAGGTTCGATCCCGGTCGGTAACTATTATTGCTTTCAAATTTTATGTTGTCTAGTGCGCCGTCTAGTCTCTATTTCCTTCTTCTCTTTCTGTGAGCGCCAAATAACAGCAGGGCATATAACAATACTTGTATTGATATACTGTCTGTGTACTCAGGAGGGCATATAACAAGACTTGTATGGATTTGTTATCTATGTGCACAGGAGGGCACATAACAGGACTTGTATGGATTTGTTGTAGATGTAGATGAGTTAGTCTGCAGGGATGTGACTATTATAACGCTATGAATTGGAAACAAATAGGTATATTAAGCTCCTGCGAGAAGAAACGTACTAAACATCAAACGTTGAAAATACCTTACAAGGAGATCCACCGTATCTCGAAATACAGGTGAAAATCCGAAGTCAGAAGCACTCAATAAATATATAAAATGAATAATAAAATAAAATACATACAAACGCGTACAATATTCCTGCTACAATGTTCCTGCTGAGACACGGCTCTTCAATCGCCTGGCACAAGAGCAGTCCGTCAGGTACATGAAGCTGGCAGTGACTGTACATCAACGACATATCTCCGAACTGAATTACACCAAACACAACCTGTACCGGTATCTGCGTCTACTGACGTTCAACAACCAGCTTGCTTTCCATTTGATAACCTCCATCATTCAACATTATAATAGAGAGCTATACAAATGGCTATCCGCACGTAAGAAAGACAAAATTAGCCATCTACGTCCCTATGTCCCTTCCCCCACTTCGACACCCATCAGCCACACCAAAGTGGTATGCATACCGCCTGACCTACCACTGTCTCCTGAAGAACATGCTGTTTTAGGGAAAGGTCTTAGTTTTGTCCCTCTACTCCCCCGTATGGACAGTCGCGCTATTTTGGAAGACGTCTCTAACTTCCACAGACGACTCCGCCTTAAGTACCACCACAGAGACAAGCCTGTCCACAGTCCCACCACACAACCTCCTGACATTTTTCCATCTTCAACCAAATCCCGTTCCACATGGACCCCACCTTCCGGAGTTTCCAACGCGCTTGACCTCTAATTGGCTAACACACTCCATGAGATTATGCAACTTTCTTTCCCTCGCTTGAAACGCTCCAACCTATCCCCTCCCGAATGGCGTGCCCTATCCCAACTACAGCGCAGACAGGACATAGTAATCAAAATGGCGGATAAAGAGGTGCGGTGGTTGTTTGGCGGAAAGATCTATATGTCGAGGAAGTCATGTCCCAACTCAATACACCTGAGAATTATTCACCCTGCACCGAAGACCCCACTCTCTCCTATAACCGGAAGATTCAAAATACCATCAAACAGCTCATACGTGAGGATGACCTACCACCCAGTGCCTCTTCACTTCACATCCATGACTCTGACTTGGGCAAACCCACCCTCTACATGTTGCCCAAAATACATAAACTAAAAAATCCCGGACGTCCGATAGTTTCTGCCTGCTCATGCCAGACTGAACTGATCTCAGCGTTTCTTGACAGGATTTTCCAACCTCTAGTTGCGAATCTCCCGTCATACATCAAGGATACAACGCATGCGTTACTTTCATTCAACTCTCTCCAACTGACTCCTGGGAACACATACAGACTATTCCTAATGGATGTATGTTCCCTCTATACTTCCATTCCTCACGCTGATGGCCTCAGGGCGGCGCTACAGTTCTTTCTGGATCAACGCACAGATCAAGCCATCCCTACACGCACACTTGTGAGACTCGCTGAATTGGTCCTCACCAATAATTCCTTTGAGTTCAATGGCCACTACTTTGAACAAATCAGCGGTGTCGCCATGGGCACTAAAATGGGACCCAGCTACGCATGTGTATTTATGGGACATCTGGAACACCAGATTGAACTCAGCTATGATGGTCTTCTCCCTTCTTTTTGCCGACGCTACATCGATGACGGCATAGGTCTCACTGACACGACAGAGACGGAACTGAACCGCTTCATTAATTATGTCAATGACTTCCATCCATCGATCAAATTCACCACAGAAATTTTCACCACCTCTGTCAGTTTCCTTGACATCACTATTAAATTAAACCCTACAGGCCTCACGACCTCCGTGTACTACAAACCTACCGATGCTCACGGTTTCCTCCTGTACAGCTCATCCCACCCCAAAAGCTGCAAAGATTCCATCCCATATTCCCAGCTACTCCGCCTTCGTCGTATCTGTCAGGATGATAATGACTTCCTCGAGAGAGCCCATGAAATGCTTGACTATTTCCGCAGACGGTCCTACCCAGAGGACGTCTTGTCCACAGCTTTCAGTCGCATAACCCAAGTCTCGCGGGAAATATCCCTCGTCAAACAAACGCGACCTCCTAACAATGAACCCAAACTCATCTTCACCTTCCATCCACATGCCTATGCCATCAAGCACATTTTCCTGCGACACTGGTCTATCTTGGAATCCGATCCAACCATTCGTAAGGTATTCTCCGATGGCTCTAGGGTAATGTTCCGCCGTAACCAGAGCCCCAGAGACCACCATGTGCATTGTCGCCTCCCCACGGTTACTGCATCTGTGGGCACATTCGAATGCCATCGTAAGAACTGTCTGACATGCCCATACGTTGTTCAGACACCGGAGATTGCATTTCCCCTAGGCACCTTCTCCTTGAAAGATTCTTTCACGTGTACATCCCGCAATCTGATATATGTCATCATCTGCAAACGATGTGACATGAAATACATTGGTCAAACTCGCAGAAGTCTTGCGGACCGTTTTAGAGAACACCTCAGAGACATCAATCAGGGCGCTGACAAACCTGTCCCCAATCATTTCAGTTCCTCCAACCATAATGGAGTCGACGATGTATGTGTAACCGCATTGAAACCCTGCTACTCCAACAGCTCCGTTAGGCTCAAAATTGAATGCCAGCTAATCAACAACCTGGGACACGTCCATCCAGCAGGTATCAACACTGTTGTGGACGCTACTGTATAACTGTGCCATCTTCTCCAACTGTGTACACTGTCTATTACTATGCTGTTCCCCCCCCCCCCCCCCCAATATTCATACCTAACTGTCTCCACACCCCTATATTTTCATATCAGACTGTTCGCATATTTTTGGCGACGTAAATCTTATCTGGCAACCTACTATAATTAAAATCTGCAGCCAAAGAGTGCCTTCGCATCTGGTAAATCCGTCTTTTCTGCTCCCACATGGATACTTAGTGGTTGTGCTTTTTAGTTTTGTGCTTTTTTATATTTCGTTGTCCTATCTATCCGTGTTGTCCTGTCCTTGACAAAGATTCTGAGAATCGAAACGTCGGCCGTCTGTGTGTCGTATTTTTTTGGTATTGTTTTTGTGTATTTTATTTTATTAGTCATTTTATATATTTCCAATGTGGAAATTATAGAGGAATATCACTACTGTCCACAAGCTATAAGATACTATCCGCAGTATTACTAAATAGATTAAAACCATATTCAGAAGACATATTAGGTGACTACCAGGCGGGTTTTAGACAAAACAGATCAACAATAGATCAGATATTTATCTTACGACAAATAGCCGAGAAACATTGGGAATATAAAAGAGATCTCCATAACATTTTTGTGGATTTTAAAAAGGCTTATGATAGTGTCCATAGGAATAGTCTATGGAATGCTATGCAGGAATTTGGAATACCAAGGAAGTTAATCAACATGACCAGACTATGCATGGAAGATACTTATAATATAGTAACATATAAAGGCAGGAAATCAGACCCCTTCCAAATAACATCTGGCTTGAAACAGGGTGATGCACTATCGCCGCTACTCTTCAATCTGGCTCTAGAGAAAGTTGTAAGGAAGGTAAAGGAGGAATGTGATATTGGAGGAACATCCAAGCTGCTTGGTTATGCAGATGATATAGATATTATAGGGCAAAGTGAACAAAAGACATTGGAAATATTGACTCACTTAAAGGAAAAAGCCCAACAGATGGGGCTGGTTATCAACCAAGATAAGACAGAATATATGGTAATTTCAAGAGACGGAATGGCTAGAAACTCTGGCCACATACAAATAGATAATATGACCATTAAAAGAACGGAAACATACAAATACCTGGGTACGATCTTCAACTGCTCCAACATCATAAGGGAAGAAATACAAACTAGAATCAACTCTGGAAATAAGATATACTATGCACTACAACATCTACTAAAATCAAAGGCGCTATCTCGTAACACCAAAATCACAATATACAAAACACTGATCAGACCAGTTGTGCTGTATGGCTCTGAAACCTGGAGTACAACGAAAGGAGACGAAGCCTTGTTACAAACCTTTGAGAACAAAATTTTAAGACGCATCTTTGGACCCATTAGGGATACACAAAGTGGAGAGTGGAAAAGAAGAAGTAACAAAGACATTTATGATCTGTTTAAGTCCCCGCTAATCACTGGTATCATGAAGGCTAATAGACTACAATGGCTGGGGCATATAGAAAGAATGGAAGATAATAGGGAAACAAAACTCGCTTACACTCAGGAAATAAATGACCGTAGACCCCGAGGTAGACCAAGAAGGCGGTGGAGAGATAATACATGTACAGACCTACAAGCACTTGGAATCAACGACTGGCAAGAGAAGGTCCACCAGAGAGACGAATGGAGACGGATTGTATTTGCAGCAAAGAACCTCAATGGCTCGGAACGCTGAAGAAGAAGTAGAAGATTTTATATATTTATTAATTGCTTCTGATTTCGGATTTTCACCTGTATTTCGGGATACGATGGATCTCCTTGTAAGGTATGTGCAACGTGTTGATGTTTAGTACGTTTCTTCTCGCAGGAGCTTAATATACCTATTTGTTTCCAATTCATATTGTTATACCCTGCTGCAGCCGCTGCTTTTTCTTTCTATTCCATATTATAACGCTGTCGTACAGAAGAGGTCGATGTATAGGATCTTCCACACCATGTAAGGCACAACATGCTCGAGTCTTCGACCAACAGCTAACCAAGATGTGGCTTTTCCTGTTTTCGTGTTTGGATAGCAACAGTGGCTTTATTGTTTAGTATAGGTCAGTGGTTCTCAACCGGTGGGGAAATTTCCCCCCCCCCCCCCCAGAGGGGAATTTTAAGGTTTCCAGGGGGGGGGGGAATGAAGACCATTTCAAGATCACGTTAATACAAGAACCGATTACTTGATATTGTTTTTCCCTTCATACTTTACAGTTAAGTACGTCTCATCCTTCGAAAATTCATTTTATAAAGTCAGTAGACCCACAAATCATGTTTTATGTGGATTTCTAGACTTGTTTTAGTATGTGCTATTAAATTTACCTTACATTTTTACGTATACTGTATAGGGGTGGGGGGATGTTTAGATAGGATATATGAAAGGGGGGGGGGATGACGTTCTGAAAATACGATGCAGGGGGGAACGGGCCAAATTTTTGATAGGAAGGGGGGGGGGAAATGACGTTCTGAAAATATGGTGAAGGGGGGAACGGGCCAAAAAAGGTTGAGAACCACTGGTATAGGTGCACCTATTAGGTTACCTTCTTCTGTTAATTCTGCACTTTCTCCATCAGGTAACTGTCTTAAGTATTAATTCCATCTCTGTATTATAGCCTCCGCTATCATGAACACCTTTCCTGCCGTTGATTTCAAGCATACGGTTGGTGATCTTATTTTCCTACCTGTGAAATCACCGGTGAAGGATATGATGCCAACCCAGTATTTTTTTACTCCGATCGACACTAGATGGGTTATGTGGTTAATATCACACCGGTCGCCTATACTTCCAATTAAATTTCCTGGTATCCAAATTGTAAAGGTAGGATAGGACGCAGAGGTGTTTCCAGGGCACCAGGGTCGGGTTATACACTGGCCAAGACCTATTGACTCGTCCTCGTCGAGCGTCCTGGGCAACAGGTCCCTTCGGGGTCCTGGCTAAAGTCAGTAGGATCGCCGATTCCTCCGAAGTCGGAGAGTGTCTGCCTGTACGGCGAGGAACCACCAGTCTGCACACCAATAAGTCAGACATGGAACAACGAATACTCACGCAAATCAATCTCAGGTCTTGTATGACATCACACTGATGTTGGACAACAGTATGCCTTCATCCGACATACAGGACTTCGCGTTGGAGCTCAAGCCAACGAATACAAGCAAGCAAGCAAGTAAAGGCAGGATCGACCCAGGAACCCGGGCCACTGACACATATCTCCGCTTCGAAGGGGATTTGAAGACATTGCCACAGGGACAGTAGGCAGACCGCCCACTGCGCTACCGCGGCCTGGATTGACCGCTGTGTCTAGTATTTTAAGGTTAGAAGTATCAGAACTGTGTGTGGTGTAGAGTATATAGAGAAGGATAGTACTCCGAGGTGAGTGGCAGAAATATACCAAGGAATAGACCAGGATTCTACTTGGTTCACATCTCTTCATCTAGCTCGTGTATGGCCCCACGAATATCGCTTGTGTACGGCGGTGGCGACACCATGGGAAACAGTCTTGGCTAACTTAGTTAGTCTTTCCTCTTGAGAGTAAGGCGGCGCATAGGGCAGAAGTCCTGACTCTCCATGCTTGGCGATTCGCTGCTACCTGTTGTAGATCTTGGATGTTTACTTGGCCATTGAATGAGCCTGCTCTGATGATGGTTCTACGCAGGGTCTCTCTTGGTCTTCCCCGTTTTCTTTTCCCTACCGGTGACCATATGAGGGCGTGGTAGGGGAGTCGTGTCTTGTCCATTCTGAGTACATGGCCGATGTAGTTCCAACGGCGTCTTCTTATAAAATTGGATACTGTATCTTGCTTAGTCTCTTGTCTTATTTGTCTTGGTTCTGAAGTCTGTCCAGTAGATGTTTAGAAGTCTTCTAAGACATTTGTTCTCAAAATTATCTAATTTTTTTTTATCTAAAGCTACCGTTGATTTCCAACTTTCACATCCATACGTTAACACTGGAGTCACACAGGAGTTGAAGATTTTAAGTTTTGTGTGTTTGCTGAGTGTCTTTAACTTCCAGATGTTTGACAGTTTATTGAAGGCACCAGATGCCAGTGAGATTCTAGATGATATTTCTTGTGTTGAGTCCCCTGTAGATGTCATTTTGCTTCCTAGGTATGTGAAGCTGCTGACTTTTTCAAGAACGTAGCTGTTTAATTTGGTGTCATCTGAACTGTTGGTAAGATCAATAGTCTTTGTTTTTGTGGTGTTAATTTGGAAACCAATTTGCCCTGAAACATGTTGGAGATGATTTATTTTCTCTTGGGCATCTGGGTGTGTTGAACTCAAAAGCACTATGTCGTCGGCAAAGTCCAGGTCTTCTAGAATTTTGTCAACCCAATGGATACCCATATTTGTGTTGTTTGTGCATTTGCGCATGACCCAATCGATAGCTATTCCAAAGAGCATCGGTGATAAGACACAACCCTGTTTCACTCTTGTTTCGACTGAGAACCAGTCAGAGTTGCCTGTTTCTGTTCTTACACAGCAACGTGTCTCTTTGTAGAAAGATTTTATGACGTTGGTATATCTGGTAGGGAAACCATAGATGTTAAGTAGATTCCAAAGTGAAGGACGGTGGATACTGTCGAAGGCTTTTTGAAAGTCGACAAAGTTGGTGATTAATTTTGATTGGAATTCTACGGAGTCTTCAATGATTATTCTGAGGGTGAAAATGTGGTCTATGCATGACCGTTTTGGTCTGAAGCCTGCTTGTTCTTCTCTGAGCCTTTCATCTGGCTGACTGGCTAAACTAAAAAAAACAAAACAACTAAACTACAAAAGTGAAATAAGTATAATATCCTACTACACTCGGAATGTCTGTCCCTAGTACACACAAGTGTGGGACGATGAACAAGGAGAATAAATCTACGTAGATCAACGGCTTCGAAATTGAAACAACAGAGTGTGTGGCACACGTGAGGCGTGTTCAGGACATACTAGTGAACAGGGCAGGCCATCTTGAAAGAGATTGGGACCTCACCACGTAGTATCTCAAAGACAGCAGTGATATCACAACAAAACAGTGTTGGAGATCTATTGCAGCCAACCTTCATTGTGGAGACAGCACCTGATTGAATGATTGATCGGGATTGTACACATTGGAGGATAATTGGGTGAATGATTGTTTTCAATAAACTGGTTATTTCATTCATACAACGTAGAGGTTAGCGAGCTTGTTAGTTCTTCATTGTCACCCGTTAACATGCATTATTGTGATGTTTGTACAGGCTTGCCGATGACAGGGGTGGGGGAGGGGGCGGTAGCTTAGTGGACCTTCCTGCCGGGCCGGAGGTCATATGTTCGAGTCCTCATCCTGGAAAATCTGTATACAAATTAATGTGAGATCTCAGGTGGACCCGCTCAACCAAGGACACGCTCTGGGAGGTGAAGACGACCGGTAGTCTGTTGATCACATAGAATACACAGCGCCGATTGGTCTAGAATAATATGAGGCGAACACCATATACCTAATACGCGTTACGGTGCATAAAAACGTTCTGGATTTTACTTGTTACAGGTGAGAGATTATAGATGAAGGTGAATAGTCCAAGGGTTAACACCTGTCTGTTCAAAGACAGACCAGCTTTCAGTCTCGATCCACCACTGCGTATTTTCTTCCTAGTGTGGGGAGGGAGAGGAGTCCAAATAATTCTGGTACACTTTCATCTATGAGCGAAGCATTCAACAAATTTATCTTTGGAAGTCGCACTTTTCAAATTAGTACCAGCCATCGGAAAAAAAAATACAACTCTGTCTGTCTGTCTGTCTGTCTGTCTGTCTGTCTGTCTGTCTGTCTGTCTGTCTGTCTGTCTGTCTGTCTGTCTGCCTGCCTGCCTGCCTGCCTGCCTGCCTGCCTGCCTGCCTGCCTGCCTGCCATAGATATCAAGGAAAGAAGAGAAGAAGAGCGAGCGAAAGTGGAAGAGAGAGGGAAAAGAGTTAGACCGACAGACATACAGACCGACCGGCCGACCGACTGACCGACCGACCGACCAACATAGATAGATAGATAGATAGATATATAGATAGATAGATAGAGAGAAAGAGAGAGAGAGAGAGAGAGAGAGAGAGAGAGAGAGAGAGAGAGAGAGAGATAGTTATACGCAGTTAAAACCTGTCAAATAGGCAAGAGGTCGGAGAAAGAGGCTAGCTTATCAAAGGAAGGTACAGTGATATTGTTGACACGGTGTTCGCCTCCCCGAGGGTGGGGTGGCTACTGGGCAGGCGTATATAGCGATGTTAATTGAGATAAGTGCGATATACCATTCGTCTCGAAGGTAGATGTATGGTCTGACGGTCGGAAGCCCCACTGTCGTGCTTGGCCCACGGTGGAGTTCACACAACGTAAACTCTGTCCATACCGAGAATGCATTTACTACATGTCTGATATCCCAAGCCAAACTATTTGGCTGTAATTAATTCCCCCAATGATCTGCTCTGTGCAGAACTTCGCTTCCATGACAGTGACAAGTCTCTGTTACTGTCATGTGTACATTATCTATAACATCTTGAATCCCCCAACCTTATGGTTTTCTGTTATGCCACCTCTCAGGTACACCACCACCCCACCATATGTATTTTTTTTTTATAGACTTTCGTAACTGTTTTCGTGTTCAAACTATTTCTTTTTCTTCATTTTTCCTGGTGGTAATGATCAGGTTCTACAATACTGAGATATTATTGGATAGATCTGCTTGTTGGTCTCCCCTGCCAACTCATGCTGAATACACTTCTGTATCTTGTACACTGACAGGCGTGTATGCGCTTTTCAGCAGACGCTGTAATTAATAATTACCAGTTAGCAACAGACGAGCATTTGTATAGAGCATTATTCTATTTCTAATTAGATCATGAAACATAGAATGGGATTAATAACGTCATTAGTTTATTGTCGTTGTTTCAGAAATAAAACTATACTGTTTGTATGGGGTTAAAGCACGGGAATCCAGATATCCCCCCCCCCCCCCCCACTGATTGAAAATATTTTGCAAAAAGTTCCAATGGTGCAATATGGCAAGGGACTATACTTGTTGTTCCTTTTAGCCTTTAACGGATTTAGCTTGCGTATTTGAAATATCGCGTCATAGAAGATGTGTAAGGACTTGAATGAGGATCCACCACTAGACTACAGTTCTCAACATCTATCCAACTGTACAGGTTGAGAATTTACACACACAAATAAACATTTCAGTATGGTGCCTATAAAGGAATGTATTATTTAGTTGCGCATGTATTCATTCTTGAATTATGGGTGTCATAGTCTAAACCAGTGTTTCCCAACCTTTTTTGTGCTATGCCCCACCTAAGCCTTTCTAAAATTCTTATTCCCCCCCCCCCACCCCCCCCCCCCCCCCCCACCTAACATATACATTATTTTTAATATTCAAAAATTGAAATGTTCACTAAAGAAACTTGAATGATAGGTTTTAGGAAGAAATCAATAAGAAATTATTGATCAAACACATTAAGTAAATTTTCAAAACATATAATGGAGAACTGAAATTCAAGTACAAAATAATTTTAATGAAAGATTTTTCTATATTATTTTAATTATTAGTAACTATTTATTATTTAAATTAATGAGATCCTTGCGCTTGATGCTTGCTGCAAAGAGATCTTATGTCAGGTTCCAATTTAGTTAACTTCAGTCTCAAGTCTGCCTGTTTTGTTATATCCAGCCGATTTATTCAATTTTCGAATTGCCCCCCTTAACAGTCGAATTTCCCCCCTGTGGGGCGTGGACCCCACGTTGGGAAACACTGGTCTAAACCATTTCGTGGCTTCGGTCACTGTATGTCTAAAGAACCAATAAATTCGAGAGCCTCTGACAGTTCCGTTCAGGCCCGTGGAGACGATCTATCCACGATGTATCTGTCCGCGGTTGTCTGTAGCGTGAACTGCATGTTCGGAACGATGGCGGCCGGCTGTTACTGGATTGACTGGTTTGCCTTTTCGGTTCACGAGTACATTTTCAGGAGACTCCTGGGATAGCCGCTGTAGCTACGGAGTTCGTGCTTTGTGCGACGCTTTCGGGGGGTCGCCCTGCGGAAAGAGACCGAGCCATTTGGGATAAAGCCAGGGTCAATAAAGTCTTTCTGGTGACTGCCGTTTCCATCGACGATGAACTGTGTTTTCCGTGGAGCACTTTTGTGTTGGCATTCTAGCGGCGGCATTATGCACAGTTTACCTAACTAACTAACATGCTAGTGAAACAGCAACAGGCCAGGAATAGAGATGACCACATGCTAGTGAAACAGCAACAGACCATGGATAGAGATGATCAAATGCTAGTGAAACAGCAACAGGCCAGGAATAGAGATGACCACATGCTAGTGAAACAGCAACAGGCCAGGAATAGAGATGACAACATGCTAGTGAAACAGCAACGGGCTAGGGATAGAGATGACAACATGCTAGTGTAGGGTGGTAAATATAATAAAGTAGAATAAGGACAAGTTTTGCTAAGGGTATTCAGTATGAATGGGGTCTAAAACGCAAACACGCCCTCTATAGGAATTAATATATTGGCTCGTAACCCCCAAGTATTGAACAAGGCAGAAAAGGGTGCAAGTTCAACACTAACATAGAAGAAATGTTTCCCATAGAAGGCTGGGAGATCCGGGAAGTTCTACCACAGACACCCGAGTACTAATCACTCTACCCAGAAGGTGTGTCTATGTGTAAGTTGCCCCGCCCCACATTTAATCTCCCACATATATATAAACAATGACAAGTATCCACTGCCATGCACTTCCACAGTATTACACAACAGAGGGACAACAACCACTGTTAGACACAACACTGGATTACATGACAAAGGAAAACAGCCACTGTTAGACAAAACAGTACAATGACTCACTGTATCACATAACAGTAACAATAACTCACTGTATCACATAACCGTAACAATAACTGGACTATAAACATCAATTTTGGAACAACAGGTTAACAATGAAGTAACTGCAAGGCTTTGTTAAACCAAACAAACAAACAATTGTATTGTGGAAACATTTGGGTTCTGGAAAACCCTGTTGGCTACAATATGGTGACATGGAAATGAAAAATTATCATATTTCAGGCAATGCACACAAAGTATACAACCAAACAGAAGTCCCCAAAAATATTTCCCCAAAAAAGGTTCACATCAAATACATGTGTCAAACACAAAACAAAGTAAATACTCCATACAAAGAACTAGATAAAGAAAATCTATCTAATCTGTCTCTAGAAATATCCTAGGGGTCTGATGATGACTCCCTCTCCTTCAATATCCACTAGAAAAAGTCTGGCCATAATCACACTCTCTATAATCCAGGAAAACAGCTGCTTTGCATATATCCACCTATTCAGAAAATTGGGGATTGCACACACACACCCACAGAACTTTCACTTCTGGATCATATATCCATCGCAAAAAACATGTAGGAGTAATCCATATGAATCCAATGTGGATATACTGTAATCTCTCAAGTCACAGTTGCTAAGTCACTGGGCTAGGAGCGTTCCAGGGTGATATAACAGACAGGTATAAATAAGTCTGAAGCGTTCTGGCGTGGCGTGACACACAGGAGTCCATGTGATTGATTCGATCAGGATCAGGCACAAACACTTTCAGTATCTCTTTGGATGAGGAGTGACATCACATAATCCATTAGAATTTCCTGACAGAACTAACTTGAATTGGGCATGAATATTCCAGCCCCTTTCTCTGGGTTAAGATGTAGGTTATTCTTTCTTCAGTTGAATATACGACTTGATTGACGGGAGTTGGTAATGTGCTTGATTATCCATGTCTGGGATATGATGGATGAGAAGATTCAAAGGAAGCTGGGAGTTTACACAATCAGTTGGTAAATCCATACTGGTAAATGATGGTGAATTCCAGACTATCCATGAGCCTCTGGAATATGACAGTTGAATGTGGAATTAGGCGGTGACTTTTAGAAGAGGTTATACTCTGTATCCATCTAGGCCAGGCATGCCTCATGTCTTTGCAGAAATTGAAAAGCTTAACACCGTCTGTAAGTTCCCAGAGGTAGGGAATCCACTTCCGCATATTCAAAATCCGTTACGTATCCAGGCATTGACATTCAGGTTCAGGGTGAGTAGCAGTAACCAGCACTCTTTGTATAATATTAGAGGAGGCTGATATCCCAGTTTCCTGCCTCTAAATCCAAACAAGTTGACTATAAATCCAGTGCGAAGCATGGTGACTAGTGCCAATACTCCACCGCCATCTCTAGCGCTGTATAGTGAAGAAGAACAGGGTTGATATAGATTAGTTATACAATCCAAACTTGGATAACAATGTATCATAATAAACTATACATATATATGATGAATAACAGTGTATCATAATTAAAAATAGAGGGAACAAAAGGGGAGAAGAAAGAAAGGTGACAATAGTTGCCTAGCACTTGTCGCCTACTGTAGAGTTTTGTCTCACTCCAAATGTGAGTGAGATATCTACTCAATAGGTACATTTCTTCTGGACTGATACTGGAGCTTCCTGAGGGGTTACGCACCACCTAATCCATCCAAACATTTTGATAGTACCGCTGTCACACCATGGAAAAAGTTCATGAGACACTGTCCTCATGTAAACAATTCATAAATCTCCTTTCCATAGTTACAAACAGCATTATGTAAGTACCACTGATAAATGGCAGAAGTTTAGCTACCAGTTCAGTCATCTCCTTTTGCATCATCATCATCATCATCATCATCATCATGTGTTTGTCCCCATTGGGGGGGGGGGAGTTAAAAGATCTACTCCAACAGTAACATCATGAATAGAATATACATATGATGAATAACAGAAAACCTTGTTAGTCTTTTACTAAACATGGTATGAACTCTCTAGTGGGTATTACCCAACATCTCAAAGTAAAAACACCAGAGCATGGTGTCATTTCCCACTCCCTTGAGATTATATATAGATGTATCATACCAAATGACAATCTTATAACCGCATTTATTACAGCATTAAGCAGTAACAATCATGAGCATAAAAGGTAAAATACTCATAAAAGAGAAATCATGGGAATCTTTTCCCATACACTTGAGATTATGTATATCATACCACATGAAAATCCCATAACATCATTTATGAAAAAGGACTACAAGACAATCTCTGTGTATTTACAACCAGGTAAACAAAAGATTAACTCCTAAGTGCATGAAAAAGTCAAGCAAGAATATCTCTCTCTATCTAACAAACTATTAAAGTTGTACACAGATGTGAAATAGTAATATTTCTCCCTCATAAGGGCAGAAATACAAAATATGCACTCAGGAAAAAAACACTTTAAAACACAGAGACCAGTTGTGAAAAATAAGCATTTAGGAATAAAGTAAGTTCACAAAATCATCTCAGAAGAATGACTCATAGCAAGATTATATTGTAAGCTTTATGAAGGCTGACTGGACACAATGGCTATGTCCAGGCTGCGTGACGTAAACCAACATTTCAATGAAAGCGATTCTCCTAATTTTCACACACACAACTTCAATCATGATATTAGTTGCCTCAAAGCATGTATCCTAATACCTAACATGATATGTTGTATATAATATAATGCTCACCTAAAACGCAGAGAAAACGTAGCTAATAATTAACCCATTAACAATGGGTCACCCGCTACCATTGGAGAAACATGGCGATTGACCAGACCGCTTTGTCTACCAAGCCTTTGTCTAGATTAAGCCTGTGTTTCCGGGGCGCGGCCAATCATTTAACTTAAAACGAAACGAAATTTCGTTTTGTTAATTTTCCCGTCGAATTTTTAATAGCCTCGTGCCTGCAGGTAGCGCATCCTAGCAACGTCTGCTGGAAAAGACTGCGAGATGATGACATATGTCACAAGTCTCCCACCTAGACAGGTCTATCCCATAGGAAGAGCTGCTACAGCCATCCACAGTCCTCCACCTTCTTAATCTGATGCATTTGGTCTTCCAGGTCCTCCAATTATGCTTTACATTTAATCACTATTGTAGAATAATCTCTCCGTGCCACATTCATGTTTCTACTTGCCAAGACAACTGGACATAACATTGAAGATTCATCTAGCTTCGCTTGAAGAAGTGTAACTCTCTCTCCACTGTTGTCAGCATTCCATAGAAATATGAATGGACGTTGAGATCTCTATATGAGGTATTGGTTGCACTGCAATCGAACCAATTTCTCGACGTTTGAACGAAGATATAAAGCTTCGACAACCGTTTCATTAGCAATAAGAATATCATCCTTAAAATATGCTAACAGCAGGATCTCCTCCTTCAAATCAGTCATAGTGGCATACTGAACTGGGTAAGTATAACTAGCACAGGTGTAGGTTCATTTGCTTTGAGACCAAATCTACGAAAAGTCCTGGCTCGTTTATAAGTCCATCCGCACTTTACACTGACTAGAATGAGTTACCGGCATTTATTCTCTCCCCTCCAACACGTATACGTTGCTTTCCTGGTGAAAATAGCGAGCAATTCTGCGTCGATTGTCGTTGATTGATCGTCATCTGCCTCCAAATATGTTGTAGACAATTTCCACCCAAGCACCGTTAAGTAGATGTAATAACATTGCACATAGCTGTATCACCATCCATATTATACTCAGTTCATAGATAAATTTAAAGCCGTAGGTGGTCCCTGTAATAGTCATCCGAACAACCAAGTTGTCGGTACACTCCCAGTTTACTGATGGGTTACCTTACTTGTAAGCAATGAAAGCCACAGGTATAAATATATCCCTCTATTCCGGTGTTTCCTGAGTTAACTTCCTCAAGATAAAAAAAATCAGGGCACCTTTAAGTTTCTCTCCAGGTCTGTTCGTAACCGATTAATACGGAGAACAATGAATCTGTTGAAACTGGAAGAGTTTGAAAGCTTTTCCTTCTGAACTGAAATATATTACCAGTTAGACTCCCTAGAGGAAATATTAAACTAGTAAAAAAGTCAAGCAACTCTCAGCCAATGGCTTCCAAGCGCTTGAAAATTATAGTCCTTGCTATAGCCCAATCTAGCATGGTCTATGAATATATAAGAATAAGGCGTCCTACTCTTCATCTGTCGAGAGGTACGTCAACAACAACCACTAGCTAATAGTTGTATAAATCGGGCTATCTCCTAGACCACCAAAATAGTTTGATATTTTGGAGAAAAATCCTGACTTTAAGAACATAATGTGACAACTAGCAAGCTGTCCCTAGTCTTTCAAGTCAGTACAAGCAACATGCAAAATGAGAGCTAACGCTGCCCGAGCCTGTTACTAATTCTCTGATGAGAATAAAATTGGGAATGTCGCAGATGAGGACCATATTTCCTGTTTTCTGACATCAAAATTTTTTTTCGAGATACTGGCAGGTTTTTTTCGGTAGCTCTTAACTTCCTATGACATCCCAATAAAAAATAACAGGGTAAATTTACGGTCGAAACCATATCCTTCGTTCGCCAGTCACACAACGACGTATGCTTCTCTGTCACTGGTAATGCCAGAGGAACTAGCTTGTAAAAGGGGCCCTGTAATTCAATTGCTTTCACTCACATAGTAAATGGATCTTTGTTCACTACAGAGTTACAACAACCGAATAAAAAATTGACCAGTGCCATTTCTGACACATGGACAATAAAAGATCTGTTATGAATACCAGACCCTTAAACTGAAAGCGTTGAATAGGCGTCTTTATGTCCTTATAGGAATCATCAGTGTCAATCTATCTACTCTCAGTATTTCCGAACATGTTATGCATATGGGGTGGAATATAAAAATCCACTGTTTCCCGCTTGGCGGCTACAAATACTGCAATTTAAACAATATTCATACTCCTTCCATTATACATGTCGGATAAAATTGCAGGTGGAGCATCGGCCCTAACATTAAGTCAACTTAATTGTTTATTGCTATTTTCCCTCTGATGTTCCTTAAATCTCAAATGCATATCATGTCCCACTTAAATAAAGATATCTTTACTGAATTCTTTTAAAAAAATTGGGGGGGGGGGGGGGGCTATATCCTATCTGTCTCAGCCATTAAAAATTTTTTTTGGATTTCTCTGTTGCTTTGGGTAAGTTTCAATAGTACATGACCCCAACAAACAGAGCATGCACAAAATAAAATGGCAATATATGACAACATAGTTAAACCGCCCAGGATTCATATGTGGGTCTATGCAAAAATGAGGACATATAGTACAGTAATATATTTATCATACTACCAAAATATACTAATCAAGAACATCCCAGAGTAACCATAACATCTAACATCAACATCACACAAAATCAATCAAGAATTCCTGACATCCTACCAGAAATAATCCTATATGGGTTAACAATCCCAGAGACCTTATTTTATGAGGTCCTATACAAGGAAAAGGTCTCCCACCAAAAGGATACAAAATACATGAGTTAACCATTCTCATATACAAACAATAACCCAGGTTTCAATTTCTAGAATAAAGACATCACCTGTGAACATTAGTTGAAACACAACAAACAATACTTGTGATTAAGACACCATAGGTTCATAAAACTTGTGTCTAAGCCCATACTTGTGAACACCAGCCACCAATTAGTTGTAACGTCTCAACTTGAGAGGTAGACATGGGTACAAATTTTCTGGGCAACGCCCACACTCATGGCATGGGGTAAGGGTTCAAAATTCCGCGACGAGCGCCCACTTGTAGGGTGGTAAATATAATAAAGTAGAATAAGGACAAGTTTTGCTAGGGGTATTCAGTATGAATGGGGTCTAAAACGCAAACACGCCCTCTATAGGAATTAATATATTGGCTCGTAACCCCCAAGTATTGAACAAGGCAGAAAAGGGTGCAAGTTCAACACTAACATAGAAGAAATGTTTCCCATAGAAGGCTGGGAGATCCGGGAAGTTCTACCACAGACACCCGAGTACTAATCACTCTACCCAGAAGGTGTGTCTATGTGTAAGTTGCCCCGCCCCACATTTAATCTCCCACATATATATAAACAATGACAAGTATCCACTGCCATGCACTTCCACAGTATTACACAACAGAGGGACAACAACCACTGTTAGACACAACACTGGATTACATGACAAAGGAAAACAGCCACTGTTAGACAAAACAGTACAATGACTCACTGTATCACATAACAGTAACAATAACTCACTGTATCACATAACCGTAACAATAACTGGACTATAAACATCAATTTTGGAACAACAGGTTAACAATGAAGTAACTGCAAGGCTTTGTTAAACCAAACAAACAAACAATTGTATTGTGGAAACATTTGGGTTCTGGAAAACCCTGTTGGCTACAATATGGTGACATGGAAATGAAAAATTATCATATTTCAGGCAATGCACACAAAGTATACAACCAAACAGAAGTCCCCAAAAATATTTCCCCAAAAAAGGTTCACATCAAATACATGTGTCAAACACAAAACAAAGTAAATAATCCATACAAAGAACTAGATAAAGAAAATCTATCTAATCTGTCTCTAGAAATATCCTAGGGGTCTGATGATGACTCCCTCTCCTTCAATATCCACTAGAAAAAGTCTGGCCATAATCACACTCTCTATAATCCAGGAAAACAGCTGCTTTGCATATATCCACCTATTCAGAAAATTGGGGATTGCACACACACACCCACAGAACTTTCACTTCTGGATCATATATCCATCGCAAAAAACATGTAGGAGTAATCCATATGAATCCAATGTGGATATACTGTAATCTCTCAAGTCACAGTTGCTAAGTCACTGGGCTAGGAGCGTTCCAGGGTGATATAAAAGACAGGTATAAATAAGTCTGAAGCGTTCTGGCGTGGCGTGACACACAGGAGTCCATGTGATTGATTCGATCAGGATCAGGCACAAACACTTTCAGTATCTCTTTGGATGAGGAGTGACATCACATAATCCATTAGAATTTCCTGACAGAACTAACTTGAATTGGGCATGAATATTCCAGCCCCTTTCTCTGGGTTAAGATGTAGGTTATTCTTTCTTCAGTTGAATATACGACTTGATTGACGGGAGTTGGTAATGTGCTTGATTATCCATGTCTGGGATATGATGGATGAGAAGATTCAAAGGAAGCTGGGAGTTCACACAATCAGTTGGTAAATCCATACTGGTAAATGATGGTGAATTCCAGACTATCCATGAGCCTCTGGAATATGACAGTTGAATGTGGAATTAGGCGGTGACTTTTAGAAGAGGTTATACTCTGTATCCATCTAGGCCAGGCATGCCTCATGTCTTTGCAGACATTGAAAAGCTTAACACCGCCTGTAAGTTCCCAGAGGTAGGGAATCCACTTCCGCATATTCAAAATCCGTTACGTATCCAGGCATTGACATTCAGGTTCAGGGTGAGTAGCAGTAACCAGCACTCTTTGTATAATATTAGAGGAGGCTGATATCCCAGTTTCCTGCCTCTAAATCCAAACAAGTTGACTATAAATCCAGTGCGAAGCATGGTGACTAGTGCCAATACTCCACCGCCATCTCTAGCGCTGTATAGTGAAGAAGAACAGGGTTGATATAGATTAGTTATACAATTCAAACTTGGATAACAATGTATCATAATAAACTATACATATATATATGATGAATAACAGTGTATCATAATTAAAAATAGAGGGAACAAAAGGGGAGAAGAAAGAAAGGTGACAATAGTTGCCTAGCACTTGTCGCCTACTGTAGAGTTTTGTCTCACTCCAAATGTGAGTGAGATATCTACTCAATAGGTACATTTCTTCTGGACTGATACTGGAGCTTCCTGAGGGGTTACGCACCACCTAATCCATCCAAACATTTTGATAGTACCGCTGTCACACCATGGAAAAAGTTCATGAGACACTGTCCTCATGTAAACAATTCATAAATCTCCTTTCCATAGTTACAAACAGCATTATGTAAGTACCACTGATAAATGGCAGAAGTTTAGCTACCAGTTCAGTCATCTCCTTTTGCATCATCATCATCATCATCATCATCATCATCATCATCATCATCATCATCATCATCATCATCATCATCATCATCATCATCATCATCATCATCATCATCATCATCATCATCATCATCATCATCATCATCATCATCATCATCATCATCATCATCATCATCATCATCATCATCATCATCATCATCATCATCATCATGTGTTTGTCCCCATTGGGGGGGGGGAATTAAAAGATCTACTCCAACAGTAACATCATGAATAGAATATACATATGATGAATAACAGAAAACCTTGTTAGTCTTTTACTAAACATGGTATGAACTCTCTAGTGGGTATTACCCAACATCTTAAAGTAAAAACACCAGAGCATGGTGTCATTTCCCACTCCCTTGAGATTATATATAGATGTATCATACCAAATGACAATCTTATAACCGCATTTATTACAGCATTAAGCAGTAACAATCATGAGCATAAAAGGTAAAATACTCATAAAAGAGAAATCATGGGAATCTTTTCCCATACACTTGAGATTATGTATATCATACCACATGAAAATCCCATAACATCATTTATGAAAAAGGACTACAAGACAATCTCTGTGTATTTACAACCAGGTAAACAAAAGATTAACTCCTAAGTGCATGAAAAAGTCAAGCAAGTATATCTCTCTCTATCTAACAAACTATTAAAGTTGTACACAGATGTGAAATAGTAATATTTCTCCCTCATAAGGGCAGAAATACAAAATATGCACTCAGGAAAAAAACACTTTAAAACACAGAGACCAGTGTGAAAAATAAGCATTTAGGAATAAAGTAAGTTCACAAAATCATCTCAGAAGAATGACTCATAGCAAGATTATATTGTAAGCTTTATGAAGGCTGACTGGACAAAATGGCTATGTCCAGGCTGCGTGACGTAAACCAACATTTCAATGAAAGCGATTCTCCTAATTTTCACACACACAACTTCAATCATGATATTAGTTGCCTCAAAGCATGTATCCTAATACCTAACATGATATGTTGTATATAATATAATGCTCACCTAAAACGCAGAGAAAACGTAGCTAATAATTAACCCATTAACAATGGGTCACCCGCTACCATTGGAGAAACATGGCGATTGACCAGACCGCTTTGTCTACCAAGCCTTTGTCTAGATTAAGCCTGTGTTTACGGGGCGCGGCCAATCATTTAACTTAAAACGAAACGAAATTTCGTTTTGTTAATTTTCCCGTCGAATTTTTAATAGCCTCGTGCCTGCAGGTAGCGCATCCTAGCAACGTCTGCTGGAAAAGACTGCGAGATGATGACATATATGTCACAGCTAGTGAAACAGCAACAGGCCAATGATAGAGATGATCAAATGCTAGTGAAACAGCAACAGGCCAGGAATAGAGATGACCACATGCTAGTGAAACAGCAACAGGCCAGGAATAGAGATGACAACATGCTAGTGAAACAGCAACAGGCCAGGAATAGAGATGACTACATGCTAGTGAAACAGCAACAGGCCAGGAATAGATATGACCAAATGCTAGTGAAACAGCAACAGGCCAGAAATAGAGATGACCACATGCTAGTGAAACAGCAACAGGCCAGGAATAGAGATGACAACATGCTAGTGAAACAGCTACAGGCCAGGAATAGAGATGACCACATGCTAGTGAAACAGCAACAGGCCAGGAATAGAGATGATCAAATGCTAGTGAAACAGCAACAGACCATGGATAGAGATGATCAAATGCTAGTGAAACAGCAACAGGCCAGGAATAGAGATGACCACATGCTAGTGAAACAGCAACAGACCATGGATAGAGATGATCAAATGCTAGTGAAACAGCAACAGGCCAGGGATAGAGATGCCCACATGCTAGTGAAACAGCAACAGACCATGGATAGAGATGATCAAATGCTAGTGAAACAGCAACAGGCCAGGGATAGAGATGATCAAATGCTTGTGAAACAGCAACAGACCATGGATAGAGATGATCAAATGCTAGTGAAACAGCAACAGGACAGGGATAGAGATGACAACATGCTAGTGAAACAGCAACAGACCATGGATAGAGATGATCAAATGCTAGTGAAACGGCAACAGGCCAGGGATAGAGATGACAACATGCTAGTGAAACAGCAACAGGCTAGGGATAGAGATGATCAAATGCTAGTGAAACAGCAACAGGCCAGGGATAGAGATGACCTCATGCTAGTGAAACAGCAACAGACCATGGATAGAGATGATCAAATGCTAGTCAAATAGCAACAGGCCATGGATAGAGATTACAACATGCTAGTGAAACAGCAACAGGCCAGGAATAGAGATGACAACATGCTAATGAAACAGCAACAGACCATGGATAGAGATGATCAAATGCTAGTGAAACAGCAACACTCCCCCAATGTGTCTCCACCTTGCCGTGGTGGGGGAGCTTGCGTGTCCCATTGACCCCATCTGCTTGCCGATGGATGAAAACTACATATCGGACAGCTTATGGCATAGGAGCCAGACTAAGAGAGACACAACCTGCTACTCTGCAGGTAGACTGAGGATAACAGTCAAAAGATTAAATCAGGTACACGAAGGCAGAAGACCTTGGTCTGGACAATACTCTAAGGCTCTCTGTCGAGGGCTGTGGCTGAACGCCGCTAAGCCACAAATCCGCGGATCTGAGAGCCGGGCCGATACACACCTACCGATAAATAGAGGTACTGAGCACGCTACATGCCCAGTTCTGATACTTGTTTGAAGGCTCTCAGCTGGGGGATATGACGGATTCCCGGATGAGAGAGCCTGGCCGTTTCTCGCTCACTGCTGCACGGAGGTAAGGTGCTGAGCCGGCAGCACATGTAGCCTACCTCGTGAGCGAGAATAAAAATGCAGAAAGTGTCCCAGTCGAATGAAATGGCTACGAAAACTGTCTGTATCTAACACATAGAGTGTAGACAAAAGTGAAAAAACGTCTCAATAACACAAAATGGAACGCACGGCTAGCGAATCCATTGTGTGGTCCGAAGTCAAAAGCAAAAGCTTACCGAGCGGATGTCGCCCGCAGTCTGACCGTTCCTGGTGTGTGCTTGAGCGACCAGTAAGTAACAAGCGAGATGCCCAACACATGGAAGTGAGAAACTAAAGCAGCCATGATCAGGACGTCGCAACTCCTTGGGTGAGCCCAGTCTCAGAGCAATACGTGCCGGCTCTGCAATTACGGAAGCCTCCTTGGATAGCCTTGATTAGGCCCATGGTCTGCCCCTGCCTTCCCTTGAGGGTTAACCGTGATGTCGATGATCGTTCTATCCTGACCAGCTGAGAAGTGGGCGACATCACAACAAAAAGTCCAACGTGCCTCGAAACCCGAGGCAGCTAACCTCATTAAAAAATGCCTGCTGAAGCCGGAAGTGCCGTCCTACGGGTGGCAAACTAAAAATTGGCACTACGCATTTACGTCCGAGTGAAATGTCTCGTCCGAATGTCTCTCGTGCTAGGAACAGCTCTGACTACCTAGTTTCCGAATGCCGCTCTTGTTCGGAACAGCTCTGACTAGGTAGTTTTCCGAATGTCTTTCGTGCCTGGAACAGCTCTGACGGGCGCAACGACAAGCACATGTCTGAAAACCCGCTGAGTGGATACCGTTTGCAGACCTGTCTGGTTTTGTGCGGGAATGGCCCGGGGCGAACGAAATGCCCAATATATTGAAGAGAGGAATTAAAGCAGCCATGAGCAGGACGTGACGAATCCCTTGGTGAACCCAGTACCAGGGCGCTATGTGTCGGCCCTGCAACGATGGAAGCAACCTTGGATAGCGGAAAATGCTATGGACTGTCCCTTCCTTCTCTTGAGGGATGACCGAAGTCCTTGACTGTTCCAACTTGACCAGCTGAGATGTGGACGGTACCACAAAAGTGAGAGTCTCCCGGGAATGCTAACCTGGTCAAAAATGCACGCATAAGCCGGATGTGTTGACCTAAGGGTTTTCAACCCAAGGGTGCCTAACGCACACCGCAATGACATCTGGAAAAAAAAAACACTCCGGATGAACGAAAAGAAGAAGAAACAGCAACAGACCATGGATAGAGATGACCAAATGCTTGTGAAACAGCAACTGACCATGGATATAGATGATCAAATGCTAGTGAAATAGCAACAGGCCACGGATAGAGATGATCAAATGCTAGTGAAACAGCAACAGACCATGGATAGAGATGATCAAATGCTAGTGAAACAGCAACAGACCATGGATAGAGATGATCAATGCTAGTGAAACAGCAACAGGCTAGGGATAGAGATGACAACATGCTAGTGAAACAGCAACAGGCCATGGATATAGATGATCAAATGCTAGTGAAACAGTAACAGGCCATGGATATAGATGATCAAATGCTAGTGAAACAGCAACAGTCCAGGGATAGAGATGATCAAATGCTAGTGAAACAGCAACAGGCCACGGATAGAGATGATCAAATGCTAGTGAAACAGCAACGGACCATGGATAGAGATGATCAAATGCTAGTGAAACGGCAACAGACCATTGATAGAGATGATCAATGCTAGTGAAACAGCAACAGGCTAGGGATAGAAATGACAACATGCTAGTGAAACAGCAGCAGGCCATGGATATAGATGATCAAATGCTAGTGAAACAGTAACAGGCCATGGATAGAGATGATCAAATGCTAGTGAAACAGCAACAGGCCATGGATATAGATGATCAAATGCTAGTGAAACAGCAACAGACCATGGATAGAGATGATCAAATGCTAGTGAAACAGCAACAGACCATGGATAGAGATGATCAAATGCTAGTGAAACAGCAACAGGCCAGGGATAGAGATGACCACGTGCTAGTGAAACAGCAACAGACCAGGGATAGAGATGATCAAATGCTAGTGAAACAGCAACAGACCATGGATAGAAATGATCAAATGCTTGTGAAACAGCAACAGGCTAGGGATAGAGATGACCAAATGCTAGTGAAACAGCAACAGGCTAGGGATAGAGATCACAACATGCTAGTGAAACAGCAACAGACCATGGATAGAGATGATCAAATGCTAGTGAAACAGCAACAGGCCAGGGATAGAGATGTCCACGTGCTAGTGAAACAGCAACAGGCCAGGAATAGAGATGATCAAATGCTAGTGAAGCAGCAACAGACCATGGATAGAGATGATCAAATGCTAGTGAAACAGCAACAGACCATGGATAGAGATGATCAAATGCTAGTGAAACAGCAACAGACCATGGATAGAGATGATCAAATGCTAGTGAAACAGCAACAGACCATGGATAGAGATGATCAAATGCTAGTGAAACAGCAACAGACCATGGATAGAGATGATCAAATGCTAGTGAAACAGCAACAGGCCAGGGATAGAGATGACCACGTGCTAGTGAAACAGCAACAGACCATGTATAGAGATGATCAAATGCTGGTGAAACAGCAACAGACCATGGATAGAGATGATCAAATGCTAGTGAAACAACAACAGGCTAGGGATAGAGATGACAACATGCTAGTGAAACAACAACAGGCTAGGGATAGAGATGACAACATGCTAGTGAAATAGTAACAGGTCAGTGATAGAGATGACCACATCATAGTGAAATAACACAAAGAAAACAACACCAGCGATTAGCATTAACATAATGTTCTTATTACAAGTGTCATTATTGTTTCGGTTTATTATTGCTTATTTGTCGTCTGTAACTTAATATACGTTTATAATATCTTTATAACTGTTTGGACTATCAGTATTACGAGTAGAACACTGCAGACAATGCATCTACGCTTATGTTCTTTAATCGCTTAGACAATTCTTGTAGAATTTGTCCGTGTAAATGCTGTTTTGTTGACGTTTTTTACGAAAGTAGGCAGAGAGATTTACTTAACAAACATTTGACTTTTCATCGTTACTTAACCACAAAATTGCATTCGAACATTACTAAAAGAACAAGGTTACTTAACCAATATTTTGCCTTCCACCGTTACTTAGTCAACAAGTTACGTTCGAACATTACTTAATTGTAACATTCCAAAGTTACTTAACTATCATATCTTTATTTTTCGCATATCCTTTACAGGACATCGCTGTCAACACCAGCATTTTACCGCTGTTGTTGACTTCTTGGCAAGATTACGCTCAGTAGTTTACCATTGCTTTCTGAGCGGCCGGCTCACTTATCCCGTAAGTTACCAATGCGGCGAGAACCGCTACCATTTCTCGCTCGCTGCGTTACCAAACGTGGATAACCGGGATTACGAAGAACGTCGTTTAACGCCTAGGCCAGGGAGACCGGCAACTATCATATCACATTCCAAAATGACTTAACCAACACGTCACATTCCAACGTTACTTAAAAAACAATTCACAATTCAACGTTACTTAACCAAGTCACATTACAATGTTACTTGACCAACAATTCACATTACAGCATTACTTCACCAACGAGTCATATTACTGCTGGCCGATACGTAACATTCCAACATTACTTGACCAAAATGTCACATTCCAACGTTACTTAACCAACAAGTCACATGTATTGTATATCACTTAATTGTGATGGTTTCATGTACAATGCCTTATATAATGCCTTCTTATAATGTCTTACAATGCCTAATGTACAAATTAGGAAGAGATTGGAAGCAACAGAGATGTGTTTCCTGAGACGAATGTTGTGAATTCCTTGGACTGCCAATGTAACTAACAACGGCTGCCTGAAGCAGGCTAATGAAACTAGAACATTATATGCAACAATAAGAAAGAGGCATTGGAGAACATCGTGACAACTGGAAGGATCGAGGGGAAGAAATGCAGAGGCAGACTAAGAGAAATGATGCTGAATGGATTGCACCGGTGGCATGGAGAAATATCAACAGCTAAGTTCATCCAGAAAACCCAAGACCGAGATCTGTGGAGAGTCATGGCCGCAGAGTTTATATGCCTTGTTTCTGTGCAGAATCTCGACTTAATCTATTTGTATTGAGACACCCTTCTCCGATAGCTCTGCGTTTATTATATTGTTATAGTATTGCTGCCCATTGTTTTGGAATGTGGTGTCTGAGTGCATGTTGTTTACTTTATGTGTAGACAGTCTAGCTTGTGCATTGTGCTACATAAATAGAACTCCTACATACATCGATACATGATTCAGTGTTTCTGTGATCTATAGACTGTATGTTGTTTACATGATGTGTTTTATGCTACATAAATAGAGCTCCTACATACATCGATACATGATTCAGTGTTTCTGTGATCTATAGACTGTATGTTGTTTACATGATGTGTTTTATGCTACATAAATAGAGCGCCTACATACATTGATACATGATTCGGTGTATCTGTGATCTGTAGAATGTATGTTGTTTACCTGATGTGTAGAAACCACAGCCAAAGAAACGGGCTTGGTAGAATCAGCGGGGAAAGAAGACTGTTGAGCTTGACCCTAGTCCGACTTTGTGAAGACACATGAAGGTTGTAGTATAGGTGGGAGCGCAAGCGCAATTGACACACCATTACTTTTATCTTTTCTTTACTTAGACAATGTCAGACAGGGAGTCTGACCGTAGTACACACTTTTGTGGGTCCAGATACTTACAATGACAGATATACACGCTCATACTGGTCCAGACACTTGGTATAAAGCACTCAGTTGAGGGATATGGCTGAACGCTTCTAAGTCAAATCCCCCAGATATAAGGGCCTGGCCGCTACCCACCTCCTGCTCTCGGAGGTTTGATGCTGAGCAGGCATCATCTGCAGCCTACCTTGTTCCAGACGTACTGGTTATCCATTCCTCTGGAGATAACAAGGCAAGGCCGAGAGAGGGATCATGCTGCATGGGCAACACATGTTTTCTGATGTAATGCCCAGGCATTGTGCTTTGGAATTCTAGCTCTAGTTCCGATTCACATACTTTTGTCTGCAAAGACGGCAAGGTGCCACCCAGACCGTCTACCTTGTGTATTATGCTACATAAATAGAGCGCCTACATAAACTGATACATGATTTGGTGTATCTGTGATCTGTAGGATGTAAGTTGTTTTTGAATTTATTGCTGGAGGTCAGCATGGCAGTACCCCTGAAGTCGGAGTGCGTTCGCCTAACGGCGAGGGCCACTGGTAATAAGTAAAACTAATCCACACGCAAAATTCAGTCCAGTGCTCAAAAAGTAGTAGCACGTGTATCGACTAGGCTTGAGTTGAAAGCAAGCGAGCGCAAAACAAACCAAAATAAATGATTGGTTATAAGATGGTTTAAAGTGAAGGTTATTAGATGGATTAAAGTGAAGGTTATTAGATGGTTTAAAGTGAAGGTTTTAAGATGGTTTAAAGTGAAGATTATTAGATGGTTTAAAGTGAAGGTTATTAGATGGTTTAAAGTGAAGGTTATTAGATGGTTTAAAGTGAAGGTTATAAGATGGTTTAAAGTGAAGGTTATTAGATGGATTAAAGTGAAGGTTATTAGATGGTGTAAAGTGAAAGTTATTAGATGGTTTAAAGTGAAGGTTATTAGATGGTTTAAAGTGAGGGTTATAAGATGGTTTAAAGTGAAGGTTATAAGACGGTTTAAAGGGATGGTTATTAGATGGTTTAAAGTGAAGGTTATGAGGTTGTTTAAAGTGAAGGTTATTAGATGGTTTAAAGTGAAGGTTATAAGATGGTTTAAAGTGAGGGTTATAAGATGGTTTAAAGTGAAGGTTATTAGATGGTGTAAAGTGAAGGTTATTAGATGGTTTAAAGTGAAAGATATAAGATGGTTTACAGTAAGGGTTATAAGATGGTTTAAAGTGAAGGTTATTAGATGGTTTAAAGTGAAGGTTATTAGATGGTGTAAAGTGAGGGTTATAAGATGGTTTAAAGTGAAGGTTATTAGATGCTTTAAAGTTAATGTTATTAGATGGTTTAAAGTGAGGGTTATAAGATGGTTTAAAGTGAAGGTTATTAGATGGTTTAAAGTGAGGGTTATAAGATGGTTTAAAGTGATGGTTATTAGATGGTTTAAAGTGAAGGTTATAAGATGGTTTAAAGTGAGGGTTATAAGATGGTTTAAAGTGAAGGTTATTAGATGGTTTGAAGTGAGGTTTATTAGATGGTTTAATGGGAGGGTTATCAGATGGTTTAAAGTGAAGGTCAATAGATGGTTTAAAGTGAAGGTTATTAGATGGTTTAAAGTGAGGGTTATTAGATGGTTTAAAGTGAAGGTTATTAGATAGTTTAAAGTGAAGGTTATTAGATGGTTTAAAGTGAAGTTTATTAGATAGTTTAAAGTGAAGGTTATTAGATGGTTTAAAGTGAGGGTTATTAGATGGTTTAAAGTGAAGGTTATTAGATAGTTTAAAGTGAAGGTTATTAGATGGTTTAAAGTGAAGTTTATTAGATAGTTTAAAGTGAAGGTTATTAGATGGTTTAAAGTGAGGGTTATTAGATGGTTTAAAGTGAAGGTTATTAGATAGTTTAAAGTGAAGGTTATTAGATGGTTTAAAGTGAGGGTTATTAGATGGTTTAAAGTGAAGGTTATAAGATGGTTTAAAGTGAAGGTTATTGCATGGTTTAAAGTGAGGGTTATAAGATGGTTTAAAGTGAAGGTTATTAGATGGTTTAAAGTGAAGGTTATTAGATGGTTTAAAGTGAAGGTTATTAGATGGTTTAAAGTGAAGGTTATTAGATTGTTTAAAGTGAAGGTTATAAGATGGTTTAAAGTGAAGGTTATTAGATGGTTTAAAGTGAAGTTTATTAGATGGTTTAAAGTGAAGGTTATTAGATGGTTTAAAGTGAAGGTTATTAGATGGTTTAAAGTGAAGGTTATTAGAGGGTTTAAAGTGAAGGTTATTAGATGGTTTAAAGTGAAGGTTATTAGATGGTTTAAAGTGAAGGTTATTAGATGGTTTAAAGTGAAGGTTATAAGATGGTTTAAAGTGAAGGTTTTAAGATGGTTTAAAGTGAAGATTATTAGATGGTTTAAAGTGAAGGTTATTAGATGGTTTAAAGTGAAGGTTATTAGATGGTTTAAAGTGAAGGTTATAAGATGGTTTAAAGTGAAGGTTATTAGATGGATTAAAGTGAAGGTTATTAGATGGTGTAAAGTGAAAGTTATTAGATGGTTTAAAGTGAAGGTTATTAGATGGTTTAAAGTGAGGGTTATAAGATGGTTTAAAGTGAAGGTTATAAGACGGTTTAAAGGGATGGTTATTAGATGGTTTAAAGTGAAGGTTATGAGGTTGTTTAAAGTGAAGGTTATTAGATGGTTTAAAGTGAAGGTTATAAGATGGTTTAAAGTGAGGGTTATAAGATGGTTTAAAGTGAAGGTTATTAGATGGTGTAAAGTGAAGGTTATTAGATGGTTTAAAGTGAAAGATATAAGATGGTTTACAGTAAGGGTTATAAGATGGTTTAAAGTGAAGGTTATTAGATGGTTTAAAGTGAAGGTTATTAGATGGTGTAAAGTGAGGGTTATAAGATGGTTTAAAGTGAAGGTTATTAGATGCTTTAAAGTTAATGTTATTAGATGGTTTAAAGTGAGGGTTATAAGATGGTTTAAAGTGAAGGTTATTAGATGGTTTAAAGTGAGGGTTATAAGATGGTTTAAAGTGATGGTTATTAGATGGTTTAAAGTGAAGGTTATAAGATGGTTTAAAGTGAGGGTTATAAGATGGTTTAAAGTGAAGGTTATTAGATGGTTTGAAGTGAGGTTTATTAGATGGTTTAATGGGAGGGTTATCAGATGGTTTAAAGTGAAGGTCAATAGATGGTTTAAAGTGAAGGTTATTAGATGGTTTAAAGTGAGGGTTATTAGATGGTTTAAAGTGAAGGTTATTAGATAGTTTAAAGTGAAGGTTATTAGATGGTTTAAAGTGAAGTTTATTAGATAGTTTAAAGTGAAGGTTATTAGATGGTTTAAAGTGAGGGTTATTAGATGGTTTAAAGTGAAGGTTATTAGATAGTTTAAAGTGAAGGTTATTAGATGGTTTAAAGTGAAGTTTATTAGATAGTTTAAAGTGAAGGTTATTAGATGGTTTAAAGTGAGGGTTATTAGATGGTTTAAAGTGAAGGTTATTAGATAGTTTAAAGTGAAGGTTATTAGATGGTTTAAAGTGAGGGTTATTAGATGGTTTAAAGTGAAGGTTATAAGATGGTTTAAAGTGAAGGTTATTGCATGGTTTAAAGTGAGGGTTATAAGATGGTTTAAAGTGAAGGTTATTAGATGGTTTAAAGTGAAGGTTATTAGATGGTTTAAAGTGAAGGTTATTAGATGGTTTAAAGTGAAGGTTATTAGATTGTTTAAAGTGAAGGTTATAAGATGGTTTAAAGTGAAGGTTATTAGATGGTTTAAAGTGAAGTTTATTAGATGGTTTAAAGTGAAGGTTATTAGATGGTTTAAAGTGAAGGTTATTAGATGGTTTAAAGTGAAGGTTATTAGAGGGTTTAAAGTGAAGGTTATTAGATGGTTTAAAGTGAAGGTTATTAGATGGTTTAAAGTGAAGGTTATTAGATGGTTTAAAGTGAAGGTTATAAGATGGTTTAAAGTGAAGGTTTTAAGATGGTTTAAAGTGAAGATTATTAGATGGTTTAAAGTGAAGGTTATTAGATGGTTTAAAGTGAAGGTTATTAGATGGTTTAAAGTGAAGGTTATAAGATGGTTTAAAGTGAAGGTTATTAGATGGATTAAAGTGAAGGTTATTAGATGGTGTAAAGTGAAAGTTATTAGATGGTTTAAAGTGAAGGTTATTAGATGGTTTAAAGTGAGGGTTATAAGATGGTTTAAAGTGAAGGTTATAAGACGGTTTAAAGGGATGGTTATTAGATGGTTTAAAGTGAAGGTTATGAGGTTGTTTAAAGTGAAGGTTATTAGATGGTTTAAAGTGAAGGTTATAAGATGGTTTAAAGTGAGGGTTATAAGATGGTTTAAAGTGAAGGTTATTAGATGGTGTAAAGTGAAGGTTATTAGATGGTTTAAAGTGAAAGATATAAGATGGTTTACAGTAAGGGTTATAAGATGGTTTAAAGTGAAGGTTATTAGATGGTTTAAAGTGAAGGTTATTAGATGGTGTAAAGTGAGGGTTATAAGATGGTTTAAAGTGAAGGTTATTAGATGCTTTAAAGTTAATGTTATTAGATGGTTTAAAGTGAGAGTTATAAGATGGTTTAAAGTGAAGGTTATTAGATGGTTTAAAGTGAGGGTTATAAGATGGTTTAAAGTGATGGTTATTAGATGGTTTAAAGTGAAGGTTATAAGATGGTTTAAAGTGAGGGTTATAAGATGGTTTAAAGTGAAGGTTATTAGATGGTTTGAAGTGAGGTTTATTAGATGGTTTAATGGGAGGGTTATCAGATGGTTTAAAGTGAAGGTCAATAGATGGTTTAAAGTGAAGGTTATTAGATGGTTTAAAGTGAGGGTTATAAGATGGTTTAAAGTGAAGGTTATAAGATGGTTTAAAGTGAAGGTTATTAGATGGTTTAAAGTGAGGGTTATAAGATGGTTTAAAGTGATGGTTATTAGATGGTTTAAAGTGAAGGTTATTAGATGGTTTAAAGTGAAGGTTATAAGATGGTTTAAAGTGAAGGTTATTAGAAGGTTTAAAGTGAAGGTTATTAGATGGTTTAAAGTGAAGGTTATAAGATGGTTTAAAGTGAAGGTTATTAGATGGTTTAAAGTGAGGGTTATAAGATGGTTTAAAGTGATGGTTATTAGATGGTTTAAAGTGAAGGTTATTAGATGGTTTAAAGTGAAGGTTATAAGATGCTTTAAAGTGAAGGTTATTAGATGGTTTAAAGTGAAGGTTATTACATGGTTTAAAGTGAAGGTTATTAGATGGTGTAGCATGATGAAACAGAACCCCACATTCCCAGTCTGACACATTTCATAAGGATACTTTAAGTCTTAACGGGGACCATCCCAAATATAAGGGCTATTCTTAGATCGAATGTTCTAGAACGAGTTGGGGGAGGCGGCGGTATGCACTTGTCTTTTGATTGGTTCATAAGTAATGAGCCCACGCTATTCCTGGGCCATATTTTAAAATCTAATTAGTTTGAGCGGGGATTTCACCAGGAGCGGTCGCTAGTGTGATGTGATGACCCAACAATGCCCTTAAAGATTCAATAATATATTGTTCTCTGGACAGCAGGTACCACTTTAAAACATACTTTAATGTTGTAGTTGTGCCTGATAACCGAATGAGAAGAATGTATGAGTATTTTATGAATAAAATGTGAAAGTGGAAAACCTAACTTCTGTGCGCCAGAATTCTGAACACTGCATCTTCAACCTTGACACGTCTTTCACGCTGTATACTCCAAATGCATATCAATCCCTTGTTGTGACTGGTTGCGTATGCTTGATGAATGTAGAGTACACTCATGCAGATTCGCAAACCCAAACCCTTGTGCATTCTTCATGCCTAGGATGACTCATTCTTAACTCAACTGTACCTTTGCTCTCGCGAGTTAACATATGGCAGTTTGGATTGGAATGAGTGATGAAACATGTACAAGTTCCTTTGTAAAAAGCTGAGAATGATGGAGTGAGTGAGTTGGTGATTTAATAAATAGCCTCTCACATCTAGTGGAAGGAAAGATGCTTCAAATATCCATATGTAAACAGGTTGTGTGTGGCACGCCAGAATTGCTAAGTTCTTGTGATACCTGGTGGCAAATTAAGCTCACGAGAATACCATTTCTCTCTGCAGCATTACACTGTTACCTCTACTGTTGGATGGTTCATATAAACTAGTTCCTAAGAGAACCATAGGTGTGTGAACCTGTGTCTCAGTTGGCTGAATATAATGCATGGCTCATGCAAACTTACAAGGACTAAACATGTTTTCCACATATGTGCTTGGTGCATATGTGAACAATTGTGTATGCAATTGAGCTTCTGTTACCTACTGTAGTAGACATGAAAATTACTCAGTGGGGAAAGAGCACATGATGATGATGATGTACCTGTGAGACAAGTCTGGTGAAAAAGGGGTGAGGTCTGGCATTGCTGTGTGAATATGGAATAGGACATTCATGCACCAACATCACAGCCATAGGAATGGATGTCTGGTCTGCTAATTGGGTAAATGCCATTAGTTAATACATAATGCATATTGCAGTTGTAAATGCCTATTTTCCATTTCCCTTCACAATGTCTGTCCCATGTTGCTATGTCACAATTATTGCTGTACTGTGTCTGGTCCTCCTTGTGCCCAGGTCTACTGTGGTTCAAACATGGTGAAACTTAGACCACATGAATGCTTGTAATTGTGTTAAGCTACCCTGTCTCCGCATATGGTCTTGTGATTACCACAGATAAGGGTGAATGGAACACATATCACCCACAGTACATCACAGTGAAATACACTGCATCATCAAACTAGGAGAGGTGTGTTTGGACCACACCCATCCTTTTCCTCCCCATCCCCAATCTGTGTCTGTTGATGTATAATAACATCTTTTAACATATGTAAAGAGATGTTGTGCCATTTTATATGTCGACAGAGAACAGTATGGTGGAGAGGCCATCCATATATCATCTGGGACAACTAAACAGAAGTCCTAGATCCAGATGTGACTCCCTATCAAAATGTAGGAATCTCAAGAAGAGTTTCTCTCTCAGCTCTCTAACAGCTGAATGCATAAATGGGAGAATAACACAATCTGAAGCACTACCAATGTGGTGAACTGGACAGTGATCTTTGAGTCAGTCAAAAGGTCAAATGAGACTAACATCAAATCTTGTTCTATGAACTACATTCATGGAGAACTGTGGAGTAACTTGGGAGTGTTTGTTTATCTAAGATAAAACTTAGAAAATATCCAGCCTGATGCTCACACAGTGATTCTTGAAGAATGTGAGGAACAGTAGGGAAGTTGATCTGGCTAAGTGAGGAGCTGCAATGTATGGGACATTCTGTATGCCATTATTGAAGTACCCAGTGACAGCCTTCACTAACAGCCTGATCAACCGTGAGATGCAGTACCATATCATCATACCAAATCTTGTCTTCAAGAGGAATGAATCTGCCATGAAGCTTATTTCTGGGGAAGCTGCTAACTGGAGCTAGTCCAACATCCATGCTGATGATAAAAGGATCCAACAGACCCAGAACAGTAGTTTCTTCCTTGAGTTGCCCATGGATAGGATTTCCTAAATTCCCAAGAGTCAGGAAATGATGATAGATACAGATACTGTAACGGAATGGTGTGGTGGTAATTAGAGAGGAGAGGTGGAGGAGAGTTATTGGGTGGTGGAGTAAATAAGAAGTGTTGTATCTTGTTTATCAACCTGCATGTATGACATATTTTATGCATTTTTATGCAATAATTGAAGTGTTGACATGACAGGAGATGAGGCAATGGTCACCACTCTACTCACCAACTCAATAAATTGTGTATTTAGAGAACCAGTGTTTGAAGTACAGGTCCCCAGTGAATTTCTTGTACAGTTGCTGTCAAGTGTTGTCTCTGGTGACTGTCTTAAGTGCTGTGGTTGGTTATACATATTGTGAAAAGTCCTGTATAGATGTTGTCAAGTACCTCTTATGATGTATGTCTTGTACAATGGCTGGTGTACACAATTCCTTGTGAATGTATGTCCCACTTTTGGCAGGAAACTGTCATGTAGATGTCTTGTCCAACAGATGTAATGTACAGTTATTGTTGAAGTTTGCCTACAAATAAATAAAGACTTATTGAACTGATATAGGTCACAAAATGACAAAAAATATAGGGAAAGATCTATGTGACGGACGAATAGCATACTGGCAACATTATGTTGAGTGAGAGGGATCCTCAGTTGTACAGGCGCTAATAGTTCAGATCTTCTCTGGCCTTGGGTGAACTATTTTACTTCTTCTATAAATTTATGTGTGGATACATAGTGGTCTCACAGTGGGGGTTTGAGCCAAAGAAAAATGTTCTCCAAAACAGGCTATTGCGGGAATGATTAGCTCATTTGAGTGACCTCTAGACAAAACGTGCTAAATCATAACCTTTATCTTGTTATTTAATATTCAAGATATATCTCCAGAGAACACTACAAACTAGGTCCTCTGTCAATCATCAAATAATTTGTCACAGATGGTGTAAAGTGAAAGTTATTAGATGGTTTAAAGGGAAGGTTATTAGATGGTTTAAAGTGAAGGTTATTAGACGGTTTAAAATGAGGGTTATAAGATGGTTTAAAGTGAAGGTTATAAGATGGTTTAAAGTGAAGGTTATTAGATTGTTTAAAGTGAAGGTTATGAGGTGGTTTAAAGTGAAGATTATTAGATGGTTTAAAGTGAAGGTTATAAGATGGTTTAAAGTGAAGGTTATTAGATGGGTTAAAGTACAGGTTATAAGGTGGTTTAAAGTGAAGGTTATTAGATTGTTTAAAGTGAAGGTTATAAGATGGTTTATAGTGAAGGTTATTAGATGGTTTAATGTGAAGGTTATAAGATGGTTTAAAGTGAGGGTTTTAAGATGGTTTAAAGTGAAGGTTATTAGATGGTGTAAAGTGAAGGTTATTAGATGGTTTAAAGTGAAAGATATAAGATGGTTAACAGTGAGGGTTAAAAGATGGTTTAAAGTGAAGGTTATTAGATGGTTTAAAGTGAAGGTTATTAAATGGTTTAAAGTGAGGGTTATAAGATGGTTTAAAGTGAAGATTATTAGATCCTTTAAAGTGAATGTTATTAGATGGTTTAAAGTGAGGGTTATAAGATGGTTTAAAGTGAAGGTTATTAGATGGTTTAAAGTGAGGGTTATAAGATGGTTTAAAGTGATAGTTATTAGATGGTTTAAAGTGAAGGTTATAAGATGGTTTAAAGTGAGGGTTATAAGATGGTTTAAAGTGAAGGTTATTAGATGGTTTAAAGTGAGGTTTATTAGATGGTTTAATGGGAGGGTTATCAGATGGTTTAAAGTGACGTTTATTAGATGGTTTAAAGTGAAGGTTATTAGATGGTTTAAAGTGAGGTTTATAAGATGGTTTAAAGTGAAGGTTATAATATGGTTTAAAGTGAAGGTTATTAGATGGTTTAAAGTGAAGGTTATTAGATGGTTTAAAGTGAAGGTTATAAGATGGTTTAAAATGAAGGTTATTAGATGGTTTAAAGTGAAGGTTATTAGATGGTTTAAAGTGAAGCTTATTAGATGGTTTAAAGTGAAGGTTATTAGATGGTTTAAAGTGAAGGTTATTACATGGTTTAAAGTGAGGGTTATTAGATGGTTTAATGGGAGGATTATCAGATGGTTTAAAGTGAAGGTTATTAGATGGTTTAAAGTGAGGGTTATAGGATGGTTTAAAGTGATGGTTATTAGATGGTTTAAAGTGAAAATTATTAGATGGTTTAAAGTGAAGGTTATTACATGGTTTAAAGTGAAGGTTATAAGATGGTTTAAAGTGAAGGTTATAAGATGGTTTAAAGTGAAGGTTATTAGATGGTTTACAGTGAGGGTTATAAGATGGTTTAAAGTGATGGATATTAAATGGTTTAAAGTGAAAATTATTAGATGGTTTAAAGTGAAGTTTATTAGATGGTTTAAAGTGAAGGTTATAAGATGGTTTAAAGTGAAGGTTATTAGATGGTTTAAAGTGAATGTTATTAGATGGTTTAAAGTCAAGCTTATTAAATGGTTTAAAGTGAAGGTTATTAGGTGGTTTAAAGTGAAGGTTATTAGATGGTTTAAAGTGAGGGTTATTAGATGGTTTAAAGTGAAGGTTATAAGATGGTTTAAAGTGAAGGTTATTAGATGGTTTAAAGTGAGGGTTATAAGATTGTTTAAAGTGAAGGTTATTAGATGGTTTAAAGTGAAGGTTATTAGATGGTTTATAGTGAAGGTTATAAGATGGTTTAAAGTGAAGGTTATTAGATGGTTTAAAGTGAAGGTTATTAGATGGTTTAAAGTGAAGGTTATTAGATGTTTTAAAGTGAAGGTTAATAAATGGTTTAACGTGAAGGTTATTAGATGGTTTAAAGTGAAGGTTATAAGATGGTTTAAAGTGATGATTATTAGATAGTTTAAAGAGAAGGTTATTAGATGGTTTAAAGTGAAGGTTATTAGATGGTTTAAAGTGAGGGTTATAGGATGGTTGAAAGTGAAGGTTATAAGACGGCTTAAAGTGAAGGTTATTAGATGGTTTAAAGTGAAAGTTTATAAGATGGTGTAAAGTGAAATTTATTAGATGGTTTAAAGGGAAGGTTATTAGATGGTTTAAAGTGAAGGTTATTAGATGGTTTAAAATGAGGGTTATAAGATGGTTTAAAGTGAAGATTATAAGATGGTTTAAAGTGAAGGTTATTAGACTGTTTAAAGTGAAGGTTATGAGGTGGTTTAAAGTGAAGGTTATTAGATGGTTTAAATTGAAGGTTATAAGATGGTTTAAAGTGAAGGTTATTAGATGGTTTAAAGTGAAGGTTATAAGATGGTTTAAAGTGAAGTTTATTAGATTGTTTAAAGTGAAGGTTATAAGATGGTTTAAAGTGAGGGTTATAAGATGGTGTAAAGTGAAGGTTATTATGTGGTGTAAAGTGAAGGTTATAAGATGGTTTAAAGTGAAGGTTATAAGATGGTTTAAAGTGAAGGTTATTAGATTGTTTAAAGTGAAGGTTATAAGATGGTTTAAAGTGAGGGTTATAAGAATGTTTAAAGTGAAGGTTATTAGATGGTGTAAAGTGAAGGTTATTATATGGTTTAAAGTGAAGGTTATTAGATGGTTTAAAGTGAGGGTTATAAGGTAGTTTAAAGTGAAGGTTATTAGATGGTTTAAAGTGAAGGTTATTAGACGGTTTAAAGTGAGGGTTATAAGATGGTTTAAAGTGATGGTTATTAGATGGTTTAAAGTGAAGGTTATTAGATGGTTGTTAAGTGAGGGTTATTAGATTGTTTAAAGTGAGGGTTATTAGACGGTTTAAAGTGAAGGTTATTAGATGGTTTAAAGTGAAGGTTATTAGATGGTTTAATGGGAGGATTATCTTTTGGTTTAAAGTGAGGGTTATAAGATGGTTTAAAGTGAAGGTTATTAGATTGCTTAAAGTGAAGGTTATAAGATGGTTTAAAGTGAGGGTTATAAGATTGTTTAAAGTGAAGGTTATTAGATGGTGTAAAGTGAAGGTTATTATATGGTTTAAAGTGAAGGTTATTAGATGGTTTAAAGTGAGGGTTATAAGGTGGTTTAAAGTGAAGGTTATTAGATGGTTTAAAGTGAAGGTTATTAGACGGTTTAAAGTGAGGGTTATAAGATGGTTTAAAGTGATGGTTATTAGATGGTTTAAAGTGAAGGTTATTAGATGGTTGTTAAGTGAGGGTTATTAGATGGTTTAAAGTGAGGGTTATTAGACGGTTTAAAGTGAAGGTTATTAGATGGTTTAAAGTGAGGTTTATTAGACGGTTTAAAGTGAAGGTTATTAGATGGTTTAAAGTTTTGGTTATTATTTGGTTCACGGGGAGGTTGGTTCGCCTTGGTGAAACGGCCTGGCCGGCAATCTCATGCTTAGAAGCTGGTGAATTCGTTTACCGACTGTCATTAGGTTGCTGAGTTCCCTGTTGTCGGTGACTCCTGGATGTCGTCACCGGAGCTGCGTAGGCGTGTTATATTCGACACTATAGACGCGGTGAGCCAATCTGCAGAGAGAGAGAGAGAGAGAGAGGGAGAGAGAGAGGGACAGATAGGGAGAGAGAGGGAGAGGGAGGGGAAGAGAGGTAGAGAGCGTGAGAAAGAGAGAGAGAGGGGGAGAGAGAGAGGGAGAGAGAGAGGGGGAGAGGGAGAGAGACAGAGAGAGAGGGAGAGAGAGAGGGAGAGAGAGGGGGAGAGAGAGAGGGAGAGAGAGAGGGAGAGAGAGAGGGGGGGGAGAGGGAGAGAGACAGATAGAGAGGGAGAGAGAGAGGGAGAGAGAGAGAGAGAGGCTGGGATAGATGTAATACAACACTAGTGCATGTAAGTCTATTCTGTAGCCTGGTAGCTTCCTAATTACCTGTGTTGAGAGCCACGGCAGTTGCTATGTGGCTCCTAGATCAGCCCATCCTAAATGTTGCTGTGGTAATTATCATTAATGACGAAGCTGTTTCTATTATATAATATACGTGATTATCATCATGTACTATTCCCATAAGTGTGGGCGGTCATGGTTCGCCATATCACACCATCACCAGTGTCTTGTATGAAGTCTGTGTTCCTGTCCCAATAATGTCACGTTGCCAAGCAATCCAGGTGTTTATCTCTTTCATTTCCCCTTGCTCTTTCCTTCATAAATCTCGCCGGTTGTCACTTACTTTATAAGCTCATTTCTTCTCAAAAGGTGCCAAGAAAATTTGACTGTTTGCATCTCAGTTTTCTAACTAATTTACCTTTTTCATTAGCTACAAGTATCATTGGGTTCTGGAGGGACTGTCTTATTCGTGTCTGTCCGTCCGTCCGTGGTATTGTTTGCAATTTTCTCAGAACATTTGCACTGCCAATATATGTTTCTTAGCTTGCCTGTTTATTATCCACATTTCACGTGCGTGCATGCAAAGGCTCATTAAATTACTTTCAAACTCTGTTTCACATTGCCATAGGCAGCCTTGTATTGTCGACTACGTTTTCCATCTGGCAAACGGCTACTTTCCCCATGACGATTCTGGTTATACTCTCTAAAAGACATCTTCTCTGAGATGTTATTGCTGTTCCAAGATAGCATACGCGATGAATTGGATTAAAGTGAGGAAGAGTTGAGCAATTTGTGGACTACACTCTCTCGCCTGAGTTCATCTGAATCTAGTGGCAAGGTAAGTCAAGACGACTGAAGACGAATACAGGTGCAGTGGATTTCCAGAACGTTCTACATGCCATCCCGTGCTCATCACTTCCACAACGCTTTACAGGCAAACGCCGTCTTGCCCGTTGATTCGATGAACTAAGGTATGCCTACCCAGCATGTGAAGACAGGATTCGGCATACTGGGCGGAAGAAATCAAATCTTACTAAGTAAAAATAAATAGAGGTCCCCTTTACACGCTTTAAGGAGCTTTGGGTATATGGTGCTAGATCCACATGTTTATAGACCATCGGCATTCGTGAGTGACGTGGTTCTTATCTCGCCGACCGCCTTTACTTCCCAAAATGTTTCTTGCACCCACGTTAGACTAGGTCGACCTGGGAGCATATGTCTACTTTAGGCTGGGTCAACATGGGAGCATATGTCTACTTTAGGCTGGGTCGACCTGGGAACACATGTCTACTTTAGGCTAGGTCGACCTGGGAACACATATCTACTTCAGGGTGTGTCGACCTGGGAGCATATGTCTACTTTAGGCTGGGTCAACATGGGAGCATATGTCTACTTTAGGCTGGGTCGACCTGGGATAACGTGTCTACTTTAGGCTGGGTCGACCTGGGAACACATGTCTACTTTAGGGTGTGTAGACCTGGGAACACGTGTCTACTTTAGGCTGGGTCGACCTGGGAACACGTGTCTACGTTAGGCTGGGTCGATCTGGGAGCACATGTCTACTTTAGGCTGGGTCAACATGGGAGCATATGTCTACTTTAGGCTGGGTCAACATGGGAGCACATGTCTACTTTAGGCTGGGTCGACCTGGGAACACATGTCTACTTTAGGCTGGGTCGACCTGGGAACACATGTCTACTTTAGGCTGGGTCAACATGGAAGCATATGTCTACTTTAGGCTGAGGCAACATGGGAGCACATGTCTACTTTAGGCTGGGTCATCATGGGAGCATATGTCTACTTTAGGCGGCGTCAACATGGGAGCACATGTCTACTTTAGGCTGGGTCAACATGGGAGCATATGTCTACTTTAGGCTGGGTCAACATGGGAGTATATGTCTACTTTAGGCTGGGTCAACATGGGAGCACATGTCTACTTTAGGCTGGGTCGACCTGGGAACACGTGTCTACTTTAGGCTGGGTCGACCTGGGAACACGTGTCTACGTTAGGCTGGGTCGACCTGGGAACACATGTCTACTTTAGGCTGGGTCAACATGGGAGCATATGTCTACTTTAGGCTGGGTCAACATGGGAGCATATGTCTACTTTAGGCTGGGTCAACATGGGAGCATATGTCTACTTTAGGCTGGGTCGATCTGGGAGCACGTGTCTACTTTAGGCTGGGTCGATCTGGGAGCACATGTCTACTTTAGGCTGGGTCAACATGGGAGCATATGTCTACTTTAGGCTGGGTCAACATGGGAGCACATGTCTACTTTAGGCTGGGTCGACCTGGGAACACATGTCTACTTTAGGCTGGGTCGACCTGGGAACACATGTCTACTTTAGGCTGGGTCAACATGGAAGCATATGTCTACTTTAGGCTGGATCAACATGGGAGCATATGTCTACTTTAGGCTGGGTCAACATGGGAGCATATGTCTACTTTAGGCTGGGTCAACATGGGAGCACATGTCTACTTTAGGCTGGGTCAACATGGGAGCATATGTCTACTTTAGGCTGGGTCAACATGGGAGTATATGTCTACTTTAGGCTGGGTCAACATGGGAGCACATGTCTACTTTAGGCTGGGTCGACCTGGAACACGTGTCTACTTTAGGCTGGGTCGACCTGGGAACACGTGTCTACGTTAGGCTGGGTCGACCTGGGAACACATGTCTACTTTAGGCTGGGTCAACATGGGAGCATATGTCTACTTTAGGCTGGGTCAACATGGGAGCATATGTCTACTTTAGGCTGGGTCAACATGGGAGCATATGTCTACTTTAGGCTGGGTCAACATGGGAGCATATGTCTACTTTAGGCTGGGTCAACATGGGAGCATATGTCTACTTTAGGCTGGGTCAACATGGGAGCATATGTCTACTTTAGGCTGGGTCAACATGGGAGCATATGTCTACTTTAGGCTGGGTCAACATGGGAGCATATGTCTACTTTAGGCTGGATCAACATGGGAGCATATGTCTACTTTAGGCTGGGTCAACATGGGAGCACATGTCTACTTTAGGCTGGGTCAACATGGGAGCATATGTCTACTTTAGGCTGGGTCAACATGGGAGCATATGTCTACTTTAGGCTGGGTCAACATGGGAGCACATGTCTACTTTAGGCTGAGTCGACCTGGGAACACGTGTCTACGTTAGGCTGGGTCGACCTGGGAACACGTGTCTACGTTAGGCTGGGTCGACATGGGAACACATGTCTACTTTAGGCTGGGTCAACATGGGAGCATATGTCTACTTTAGGCTGGGTCAACATGGGAGCATATGTCTACTTTAGGCTGGGTCGATCTGGGAGCACGTGTCTACTTTAGGCTGGGTCGATCTGGGAGCACATGTCTACTTTAGGCTGGTTCAACATGGGAGCATATGTCTACTTTAGGCTGGGTCAACATGGGAGCACATGTCTACGTTAGGCTGGGTCGACCTGGGAACACATGTCTACTTTAGGCTGGGTCGACCTGGGAACACATGTCTACTTTAGGCTGGGTCAACATGGGAGCATATGTCTACTTTAGGCTGGGTCAACATGGGAGCATATGTCTACTTTAGGCTGGGTCAACATGGGAGCATATGTCTACTTTAGGCTGGGTCGACCTGGGAACACGTGTCTACTTTAGGCTGGGTCAACATGGGAGCATATGTCTACTTTAGGCTGGGTCAACATGGGAGCATATGTCTACTTTAGGCTGGGTCAACATGGGAGCATATGTCTACTTTAGGCTGGGTCAACATGGGAGCATATGTCTACTTTAGGCTGGGTCAACATGGGAGCATATATCTACTTTAGGCTGGGTCAACATGGGAGCATATGTCTACATTAGGCTGGGTCAACATGGGAGCATATGTCTACTTTAGGCTGGGTCAACATGGGAGCACATGTCTACTTTAGACTGGGTCAACATGGGAGCATATGTCTACTTTAGGCTGGGTCAACATGGGAGCATATGTCTACTTTAGGCTGGGTCAACATGGGAGCATATGTCTACTTTAGGCTGGGTCAACATGGGAGCACATGTCTACTTTAGGCTGGGTCGATCTGGGAGCACATGTCTACTTTAACATTTCGAATCCACCTGTCCTCTTGGGGATGACGATAATTTCTTTATTCTAACAATTCACTTCTAAATAAGTGATGGATCTACAGGTTAAATGAAGGCTTCATAAAACAAAACGTGAACACATCAACATGTATAATTTCACGCTAGACACCACAAGACGTGAACACATCAACATGTATAAACTTACCCTAGACACCACAAGACGTGAGCATATCAACATGTATAACTTCACGCTAGACACCACAAGACGTGAGCACATCAACATGTATAACTTCACGCTAGACACCACAAGACGTGAACACATCAACATGTATAACTTCACGCTATACACCACAAGACGTGAGCACATCAACATGTATAACCTCACCCTTAACACCACAAGACGTGAACACGTCAACATGTATAACCTCACGCTAGACACCACAAGACGTAAACACATCAACATGTATAACTTCACGCTAGACACCACAAGACGTGAGCACATCAACATGTATAACTTCACGATAGACACCACAAGACATGAACACATCAACATGTATAACTTCACGCTAGACACCACAAGACGTGAGCACATCAACATGTATAACTTCACGCTAGACACCACAAGACGTGAGCACATCAACATGTATAACTTCACGATAGACACCACAAGACGTGAGCACATCAACATGTATAACTTCACGCTAGACACCACAAGACGTGAACACATCAACATGTATAACTTCACGCTAGACACCACAAGACGTGAGCACATCAACATGTATAACTTCACGATAGACACCACAAGTGGTGAACACATTAACATGTATAATCTCACGCTAGACACCTCAAGACGTGAACATATCAACATGTATAATCTCACGCTAGAGAACAAGATGTGAAAACATTAACATGTATAACCACATGCTAGACACAACCAGATATGAGCACATCAACATGTATAACCTCACGCTATACACCACCAGACCTGAACACATTAACATGTATAACCTTACGCTATAGACCACCAGACGTGAACACATCAACATGTATAACTTCACGCTAGACACCACAAGACGTGACCACATCAACATGTATAATTTCACGCTAGACACCACAAGACGTGAACACATTAACATGTATAATCTCACGCTAGACACCACAAAACGTGAACACATCAACATGTATAACCTTACGCTAGACACCACAAGACGTGAACACATCAACATGTATAACCTCACGCTAGACACCACAAAACGTGAACACATCAACATGTATAATCGCACGCTAGAGAACAAAGACGTGAACACATTAACATGTATAATCTCACGCTTGACACCACAAGATGTGAACACATTAACATGTATAACCTCACGCTAGACACCACAAGATGCGAACACATCAACATGTATAACTTTACGCTAGACACCACAAGTGGTGAACACATTAACATGTATAATCTCACGCTAGACACCTCAAGACGTGAACATATCAACATGTATAATCTCACGCTAGAGAACAAGATGTGAAAACATTAACATGTATAACCACATGCTAGACACAACCAGATATGAGCACATCAACATGTATAACCTCACGCTATACACCACCAGACCTGAACACATTAACATGTATAACCTTACGCTATAGACCACCAGACGTGGACACATCAACATTTATAACCTCATGCTAGACACAAGGAGCAATTTATTGCTAAGATTCAAGGGTTGAGTTATGCTAAGAACCGACATCACTGCACTCATGACATTTCCTTAAGTGCGCCGTCCCCTCGTTCAACAACCTGCGAAGATTCACACTACTAATCTTTCACATCACTCTCTGATTGAAAGTTCTCCTGGTCTTCCTCTCAGTTTTGTATTTCTTCTAGAACCCCTGCCGATCCCCCGGAATCTCATTCTTTCCACATACGGTTTCTCAATCTGATCCCCCGCCTTCTCCATCTGGTCTCACAGGCGCACAACCCCCTATCCCTTGTCCATAGATTATGTACCACCAAGGGATGCATACCCTGCCAGTCTATCAGTCTGTTCATCCCCCCTCACTCCCGCATGGCCAAGGCAAAAAGTACATACAATTCTCACAATCTGTAACCTCTGAAGCGAGGTGAGCCATTCCACACGAAACATTCCGTTCTCCACTTTACTAACTAGACTCTTTGAGTCCGTAATGAATGCAGTGTGTGTGGCAGTGGTCTCCTCTAACCAACGGAATGCCGCTGTGACTGCTTCCACCTCCATTCTCATGCTGGAGGTCGTAGTCTCATATGCCAGACTCTCCTTTTTCAAGAATCGTCCATTAGCCTTCGCAATGAAACCCCAACCATTACGTCTGTTTCTCACCACTGACCCATCGGTATAGATCACTATGTCACCTTGATGTGTATAACTCTGGACCAGTTGTTGCACCTCAAACTCTGTACAGCCCGCCGCCCATTCTCTGCACTTACGACCCTGTGTTACAATTAATTACATTGTGCAAGTCCGACGTGTCTTCCGGTACTTTAATCCATGAAATGAGTTGTAACAAAGACATCAAGAATCAAGAGATAAACTGAAAGGTAAACTATATCACGAATCAAGAGATGGAATGAAAGGTAGACTACATCACGAATTAGATGCAATGCCAATGAACTAACTATTCAATGTCGTACAAGAATCTAGATGTTCGTCACTTCTCATCACATGAATCACGGATTAAAGGGCGGTTATCCTTTGGTACTTGCCCCTAGTTTGTGTTTGTAATAACCGGCGATTCTTTATAAATGGTAACACCAACAATGTATAGGGTGTATTTTTAATGACTGTGCAGTGTTTGCAAATATTGCCGGTCCAGGTTTTGTATTCACCCTCTGTAAAGTTCATGCAACAAAATAGGTAAATACAAAACTTGGACCGGCAATATTTTCAAACACTGCATAGTCATTAAACATACGCTCTGTTCAGCAATAAACATGAACACAGGAACACAACGGCGGCAATGAGCAACGCAATCATTATATAATAAAACAAACAAACAAATACACAATCACTTCTTTTATTTACTACACCTTGTGGCACAATTGCTAGATATGTTTACCCCAAAGAGTACACTTGCATTCTGTTTATTGTTTAAATTATCTCCTCAAAAGTAAGCTGAAGTGGTTTTTCAGTGGTATTTGTTTTCAGTCAGAAATGTCTACCACTTGACGAGAATATTAGAACTTAGTATGAGTTGTTCATGTAGTAAATTATTCATGGAAATCATAAACACACCATTTACGATGAGGCTTCAAATGGATATCTTAAACGTGTGATATAAATTACAATAATGATGCCATTGTCTTGTAACCTGTCAATATTGTTGTTAAGGATGTCAAGAGTGTTTAGCATGTGACATCATGGTGTAGACGAACACGGTGACGTCATAAAGACAGTTTAAAAATGGCCGCCCACTTTCAACATGCACCAAAGAGGAACAGCGTTCTGTTTTCTGTTGTTGTTTTTTTTTAAAATCAGTTAAAGGGTGAACCCTATAAACATTGGGCGAATTCATCTGAATGCTACGATGGCTGGGATAGAACAGTGTTAGAAGGCGTGGTTCCTGGAACCAGGATCAGGGGCAGGGATCGACCAGCAAGAAGATAGAAACAGGGCATTAAAGACTGTTTGGTCAAGAACATACACGAGACACTGTAACTGGCAAATGACCGAGAGTCTTCTCGGCGGGCCGAAAATTGAGGGACGCTGGACATAGGATCTGCTACATTCTGGTATCGTCTTCTTCTTCTTCTTTCGTTCGCCTGAAATATGTTTATAACTGCAATGTTGTCTCTTGTATGAATCTAACAGTCTTTTTTAGTTCACTCAGCGGTCCATAGAGTTTATCTTCCACTGATGTTTCTCTAGGCCAGAAGGTATTGTGATAACTGTTCATATGTAAATTGTTTGGAATAAACATGCATTACCTCTTGTGTTTTCTTCTGGTACTATGCGCATAGAATGTGTTTAAATAATCAGCAGTTACTGCATGCCCTCATAATGACCTCGGTGTAAATCACTGACACAGTAGTATGTGTTCTCAGATGTGTAAATTACTGAAATAGAAGTATGTTCTCAGATGTGAAAATCTGTGGCACAGAATGCAATCTATCCGTGGCGCTCCATCAGCTGACGTAGGCTGTATTTGGACTCCCTGTTCGCGTCCATTCCCTCCGGCTGTCTGGAGTTCATGACCTGGTGTATCACGTCCAAGTTGTCCAGTCCAGCAAAACCTGTAGGAAATAAATATTCAGTATAAAGGTCAGTCATTGGAGATAAAATGAGAACTAGGACATGTCTTGAGATGTAAAGACGGCATGGGCGATACTGACCATATCACACCCCGAGTACCGATTGGTCTAAAAATCATTATACAATCTTTATGTGTGCATGATACTGGTTTTAGCTGCCTAATGGGTACGACCTCTACACATTTAAGTATTCGACGAACAATAAACGATTACTCAAATATGGCGATGCCTTAACCATTAAATATATAAAACCCGTGTTATGCAGACAGAAAGGCTTCAAGGTTATGTGCAGTTACCGTGGGTGTGACAAATGCTCCACATGCACATAACATCAATGACTATGTGCGTTACATTTTTCAGACAAAATGTGATTCATCTATTAACTCATCTATTAACTCATCTATTAATTCATCTATTAAATCTATATAACACGACTGTATGCACCTGACGAGATGCAGCGAAATATGCCAGGCAATAAATTGTACATCGTATTGTTGGTAGCTTCTTTGTTTAGACCCTCTTCTTGTTTACTAATGATATGGTGATATGGTGATATATGCCAGGGAATGCTAATGGTGTTAGGGCATATGTAGACGGGTCATTAATCGGAGGCGCGTTCAGGGAATCTGAATTGTTTCCGATCGCGTGTAAACGATATGGCATAGTGGCTAGCCTCTCGCCTGCTAGCCCTGTGATCATGGGTTCGAATCTGCTTTGGGACGAAGCGTTTACAAATGTCCCAGGGCCACGCAGGTCAACGTAGCCTACCACGGGAACCAGGACATGTTTAGGGAAGCAAAGGTGGCCGGCGTGATAGTGACACATCAGCCACAGAGTGCCCATTAGCCTATAAAGGTGTGAGTATGGCACCATATACACAATGCGCATTTAGGTACATTGAAGGGAGGCCTTGACTGTTATGTTACTGACATGTAGAAACGCCATTAATTAGAGATCTATGCCTGGACATGTTGATAACGGCTGATGGTGTCTAGAGGTGCGTCGAGTTGGCTGCATGTTGACGTACACTTTGGTCCTGCCGCGAGGCAAATCTGTCTTGCAGAGGCAGCAGGTGTGAATCCTGGTTTGGTAACTATAGCTAGAGTGTGTCCTCTAATCTTTACTGCTTGTTCTACTTCTGTTAGCGCCAGTCAACACTTGTGAGTTTACTCATTTGCTGTCTTAGGGGCCTCAAAGGTTCCTCAACAATTGAAATTTCTGTGTATCACGTTTACCGCATAGGAACCGACCAATCATATCTCTTCTTTACATGTTCGTAATATACCGGACACAACTTCACTGTCCGATGTGTTTGTGTGTGTTTTATTTGACCAATACTGGGTTAATAAACAATTCTGAGACCTGTCATCATCAACCAACAGCCGACTCCACAATGAAGGTTGGCTGTGATGGATCTCCAAAACTGTCTTTCTCTCGCATTAACTGTATATTTTGTCAGACTGGTGTTTGTCTGTGACTTGATGTTATCTTCCACTTGTTTCGTTGTCTACCTCTTGCTCGCTAGCCTTGAACCTTGCCCTTCAGTATAGGTTTTATAAGAGTGTTATGTCTTTTACAGTGGTCGAAATATTTCACTTGCCTCTTTTATATTTCTGTCATCAACCAATTTTTCTAGAACCAATGTAGTTGATTGTTATTGTATCCATGAAAAGGACATATTCATCTGTATATCCAGGGCCCCTAATCGACTTTCTAATTGCTTGCTCACTGTCCGGACTTCTGTGCCATATAGTAGTGTTGAATATACATAACATTTGACAATTATCTTTTTAAATGCGTTGTTAATCTCGCTAGATGTTAATACTGATTTGATGTTGTTGAAAATATTTGTGGCCGTTACTATTCTCTTTTAGACTTTCTGTTTCACTTCACAACCGGGGTAGATCAGAGGGTGCTGTACAGGCTCTTTCAGCAGTTAATAATTTCTGTCATTGAGTATGGTTTAGGGCTGCTGACAGTATCAAAGAGCCAGCTTGAAAGGTTGGAGCGCATACAGAATGCTGCCATGCGGTTAATCCTGGGGTGCACAAAGGACCCACCAATTATATGCATAAGGCATATCCTGGCGCTACTAACAATGATGGATAGGCATAGGGTCCTTCAGGCCAAATGGTACCTGAGAGTTGCCGCAGATATGGATCACCCGCTGCATGCAGAAATGGATATGGTCAAGGGTCATAGACTAAGACGAGGCAGGTCCTGGATGACACAGGCAGAACTTTCTATATGTCAGGTGTGTGATCTAGAGACCATCAATCGTGAAAGGGAATGGGTTGAAGTTATGTAATCCTTACAAAAGCATGAAAGAAACATTAACAAGTGTGGTAGAATTAAACAAAGCATTCATTATGAATGAATTATGCACGATGGGTTGATCAGGAGAGGTCGCCGTAGGCATTCAGGCAAGCATTCCATTGCTTAGGTATGGGCAAATGCCGTCCGCAAAAAAGGATTGTGGTTGCTCACTGAACCAAGTTTTTGCCGCGTTCATTACGTCTGCGTCTGTGTGGAATCGTTGCCCATTCAGAGCTGTTTTTAGAGGTCCGAACAAATGAAAATCACGTGGTGACAAATCATGACTATAGGCTGGATCTTTCGACAACAGTTCATCTGTACTGCTGCATCAATTTTGGCGATGGTATTTTTCTGTTGCAACAATGTGCGTTTGACCCGGCCGTCGAAGATCTGTCGTGAACTGACGTCCTTTCCGAAACATTCCTGCCCAGTCTGTCACTGTTGTCTTCGACACACATTTGTTATCTACTCTTCGTGCATTCTTCGATGAATGTCCACTGGTCGACATCCTTCAAATGAAGGAAACTGAATTACCGCTCTTTGAGTTTCTATGGACGGATTTTGGATCAACTCGACCATTTTCTCAACGGTCAGAAACAGAACCTGTGCATCATGGGACGATAAGATCGTGCACTTTTATTCATTGGTCGGTACTTGTCACATGACTATGACATGATCATGTTCAACGTTCGCAATTACGCGCGGTGCGACACGAACGGATTTCAAATGAACGCTCCTAATATATCATGATTGATTGATTGATTGATTGATTTAGGAACCGACATCACAGCATTCGGGGCATTCTCATAAGCACTCCGTCCCCATCCTCAGCAGCTAGCGAAGAGTTCCAACACTAATAGTACCAGTAGCAATCTGATTATATGTCCGTCTCGCCTTTCCTCTGAGCGTTGATCGTCGGCCAGATCCCCTCGTCACCCCTCGCTGTCGCATTCTTGCCAGACCATGGTGATCCATAGTTGCTGGATTTCCACTTCCGTGGCCCCTGCTGGCCACTTCCTGCACTCCCGGCTCAATGTGATTATAACTCTGCCCAAGTCTGATTGATCCGCTGGCACTCTGACCCATTCTTCTCCTCTCCTAATGTTCTCCAAGGGGCACACCTGCCTGATCGTATCCTCCGCCTGAGCCATCCATGATTTCCCTCTTATCAGTCGCTGACCCTTAACGGCGTCCAGCGCCTCATGCAAAGGGTGATCTGTGTCTGCAGCTACTCTAAGGTATGCCTTCGCCTGCATCACCTTGAGCCTACCTGCAACAGACGGCAAACCAAGGATGTAACGCATACACACAACTGGGGTGTCTCTGGTGCATCCCAGAATGACTCGCATCGCTTCGTTCTGTATGCGATCTAATTTCACCAGTTGACTCTTTGAGACAGTGAGCAGTCCTAGTCCATAATCAATCACTGAGAGGATCAAGTGCTGGTACAGCGTGAAAAGCATTCTCTGCTCTGTGTCCATTGCAGCCATAGTTTTAAGTGCATTGAGTCCTTTTTGAGACCTTGTCACAACCGTCTCCACATGGTCCTTGAAGGACATGCTCTTGTCAAATGTGATTCCCAGATACTTCAGTTTGTTCTCTCTGTTGACGCTTCTGCCATCTAAAAATATGATATATATCATTACACAATCATGCGATTGTATCAATGCCAAAATTGTATAAGGATTTTATCATGCCTATTGTTATCTTGTCAGGACCAGCACCCTCCATTTTTTTATCCTTTAAATAGTCTTCTCTACTTCAGCCTTTAATATGTTTGATCCATCTTGAGTATTAACAGAGTCTGTTTATTGACCATGTTGTCCCAGAATAAATCTTCCGTGTATTCTGTCCATCTTTTGATTATATCGTTATTATCAACTATAATTTCTCTATCTTTTCCTCTAATACACCCATGTCCTGTTAGATGAGTTTTCTTATTAGTAAATCTTGTTATATTATCATGCAATCCTTTTGAGTTGTATTCTATTTCTAGACCCTCTATAAACTGTCATTTACTGCCAATATAGTACCTTGCGGTGTATGGCAGAGGGGTCTTTGAGCCCGAGGAATAAAGGCCGCTTGGCTAGTGCAGTTGCCGCGAACTGTGCAGGTTAGGATTTTCTTTTTGCCCCCGACAGAAAAAAATCCCACACCTTACCGAGGGATCGAACCCGGGTCTCCAGAACGAGAGTCCGGCGTTCTAGCCACTCGGCCAGTTAATCTGAAACCGCTCTTCTTAGACATTTCTGCGCATATGGTGTATTTCTCTGTCTATTAATGTATAGTTTGGAGTGTTCTTTGCTTTCTTTCTTTAAGTCATTTTGCATAAGATTTCATCGATTACCACCAATTGCTTTTCCTTATTTTCCTTCACTGGTAAGTTGTTATTTGCAGTCTCTATACAGGACAACGTGGCGAAGAAGTTACGGACGCGATTCGTAATACCCGGGTTCGAAACACAGCGGTGCTGTTTTTTCCCCCAAAAAGGCATAGTTGCCGGTCGTTCAGAAAGCAATGGCAAACTACTGAACGTAAAACATGCACAGGAATCACGAACAGCCATAATGCTGGGGTTGACTGCTACATCCTGTGAAGGACATGCAAGTACATGCTAGTCAGGACTTAGTCATATATGACTGAGCTACCGTATGACAGTAGACGGAACTATCTGCTTTCTGTTAGCGCTGAATGTTGAGTGGAGCTCACCAAACCCGACACTTCATATTGTGATGAAAGTGACGTGTGTCAAGACATGAATGATGGAACAAATGTTATACACGTTGATTTATGTCTTCCCACCCCCGGCCGCCTGTATGCGAGAACATCGTCCGAGAATGTTAGTATTCTTCCAGCCCCTGGTGCTTCCAGGCTTGCAATCTTGCTCCTATACACACTGAAAAGCACAGGTCAAATTGTTGACCGCTGTAGTAGTCTGGGGGATATGATACATGGCTCAGAGGTCTATGTTCCCAGCCGGAGAACCACTCCACGAGAATACACAACAGCTGCAATTCAGCTCACGAACCAAGGACAGACTCTCTTCTCCATAAGAGCGTACATCAAAATATCATATCTGACAAGTGTACATCCAGAGCAATATACAGGCCGCAATACTAGTGGACAGATAGTTTCAACGTTGTTTTTTTAATTTTTTTTTTTTTTTGGGGGGGGGGTTCCTTTGCAGAACATTGCAATCACCCGCAGCTCCTATTGACTGTTTGTGATTGACTAAACAACATAGAATCAAGGTGTAAGTGAAGGCATCATGTATGTCCGAAAGTATCACTGATGCAAACGTCATGCAGCTATAACAGTGGGAAGTAAACATAAAGCGATGGACAAAAACATCATGTATATCACAGCTGTGGAGACAATGGCTATGGTCATTGACCAGTATGGGCAGTGCTAAGAAAGAAAGCAATGGCAAACCACCTTCTTTACAGATACCAAGAAAATTATGTTGTGCTGTCTCATCGAAAATCAGAGAAACTGCGTAAATGGGTGCTCCATAGGAGCAGCCTCGCCCGGTAAGGATAGTCATGTGTACCAGGTGACTCCAGACCGTCAGCAGGCTACTAGGCGTAAACGATTGCTAAGAATTATCATGCAAAGAGTTAGGAAGAAAATATAACCTGAAATAGGAGAAGAACAATGTGGGTTTGTACAAGGCAAGGATAGAGTAAATGCTGTGTATATACTGAGAACAGTAATTGAACGTTCTATAGAAGTAAACAAAGAAAAAAAAAGGTAAAACCTTTGCTTTATTGACTACACAAAGGCTTTCAATAAAGTGAAACATGTCGACATGATAATGATGCTTGAAGATCTACAAATTGATGGAAAAGACTTTAGACTTGTAAAAACAATATATTGGAAACAGCATGCTGCCATACGAATTGATAATGAAGTAGGTCAATATCAGCCTATTAAGAGAGGTGTGAGACAGGGATGTGTAATGTCTCCAGATCTTTTTTCCCTACACAGTGAAAATATTTTCAGAAATATAGAAGATATAGAAGGAATCAACATTGGGGGACGATGCATCAATAACATTAGATATGCAGATGATACAGTCTTGATTGCAGACAATGAACAGGACCTGCGACATTTAGTAGATGGGGTTGTTGCACGCTGTGAACTTGGGTTAGAATTAATTTGTAAGAAGACACAGATTATGGTTGTCACTGGGAAAAAGGAAATACCACAATGTGATATACAAGTAAATGGGCATATTCTTAAATATGTGAATCGGTACAGTTATCTCGGAACAGTCATAACATCTGATGGGAGATACCTTGAAGAAATTAGAACAATAATTGCCATTGCGAAGATAGCCTTTTGCAAGATGAAAAACATACTGACCAATAAAAAGATATCAATTGAAACGAGAAAAAGAGTGTTGAGATGCTACATAGAACCTGTACTTTTGTATAGATGTGGAGCGTGGACAATGAGCAGACAAGCTGAAAAACATCTAATGGCTGTGGAAATGTTTCTGAGGAAAATGCTAAGAATACCATGGACAAACAGAAAAAAACCAATGAACAAGTCCTTCAAGAAACAAATGAAGGTCGTAAACTGATTAGAGGCATTAGACGTAGACAGTCAAAAATGTTTTGGGCATGTTATGAGAAGAAATGACTTGGAGAACTTGCTGACAACTGGAAACATCGAAGGAAAGAGACCAAGGGCAAGACCGAGAAGTAAATAACTGGATGGTTTGGCCACGTGGCATGGTCGAGACAGGAACACGGAGCTGATCCACGACTCTGGTGATCGAGTGAGATGGCAAAAGATGACCGCCCACGCTTATCGGCATGGCACATGATGGATGGATGGATATCCAAGCTTACCATCAGAGTAAGTGATTGGCAGTAACACACTAGAATGTAAATATCAAGAGATGGATGAGCACAGCATATGTGTCAGTGTGTACCACCAAAGCAAGAGACACAGTGTTCAACACCCATTGCACTAAATATTCTTTGTGGAGACTGCACGTCATTAATTCCTTGACACGATGCCATTGCCGATCGAGGCAAGTATAGAAACGCCGCTAAAAGGAGTTATAGAAAACATAGAGAAGAAATGTAGATGCTTTAACTTCCCATCGACTATTAACGTAGTGCAATAGAACAGGTGGGGGTTTTCAATCGTACTGAACAAAAGGATCAGGACAAATACACGAAAGTTCTCTTTGGTAGGCTCATGCAAAAACGCACCCAAACAGAAGAAGCGAGCACAATAATAAATCAGACCTGAAGCCAGTGAATAGAGACCACTGGTGAAAGACAGAGGAAGATAATACAGTGCAACGAATATTGACCATTCTTGAAGTAGAAGACGAAAATGTTGAAGACGTGGTGTTAGTGTGACAAATACTACATGACCTGTCGCCGACCCATTACTGTTACTGTTACTTATATATGATCTATTCCAGCCTGAATCCACCTACGCCGTCCAGTCTCTGTTATTGTCACGTGTATATGATCTACTCCACCCCGAATCCACCTAAGCCGTCCCGTCTCTGTTACTGTCACGTATATATGATCTATTCCACATATAATCCACTTACGCCGTCCCGTCTCTGTTATTGCGACAGCGGCCACCCCCCGGGCAACAGCTGTGAGAGGCTGGCTAAACCAGGCGCGGGTAGCCGATTTGGTGTCAAACCAAGAGGTGAACTAGGGTATGCCTACCCAGCATGTGAAGACAGGATCCGACAGACTGTGCGGAAGAAATCATTCCTGATTCAACGGGCAAGACGGCGTTTACCTGCAAAGCGTTGTGGAACGTAATGAGCACGGCAAGGCACGTAGAACGCCCTGGTCATCCACTGCACCTGTATTCGTCTCCAGTCGTCTTGACTTGTCCTGCCACTGGATTCAGATGGACTCAGGCGAGAGAGTGATGTCGACAAATTGCGCAACTCTTCCTCACTTTAATCCAATTCATCGTGCAAGTCATTCTTCATCCAACATTATTGACACGTATATATGATCTATTCCACATATAATCCACCTACGCCGTCCCGTCTCTGTTACTGTCACGTTTAAATGATTTATTTCACCTTGAATCCACCTACGCCGTCCCGTCTGTTATTGATACGTATACATGATCTATTTCACATATAATCCACCTACACCGTCCCGTCTCTGTTATTGATACGTATACATGATCTATTTCACATATAATCCACCTACGCCGTCCCGTCTCTGTTATTGACACGTATGTATGATTTATTCCACCTTGAATCCACTTACGCCGTCCCGTCTCTGTTACTATCACGTGTATATGATCTATTTCACATATAATCCACCTACACCGTCCTGTCTCTGTTATTGATACGTATACATGATCTATTTCACATATAATCCACCTACGCCGTCCCGTCTCTGTTATTGATACGTATACATGATCTATTTCACATATAATCCACCTACGCCGTCCCGTCTCTGTTATTGACACGTATGTATGATTTATGCCACCTTGAATCCACTTACGCCGTCCCGTCTCTGTTACTATCACGTGTATATGATCTATTCCACATATAATTCACCTACGCCGCCCCGTCTCTGTTACTGTCCCGTATATATTAGCTATTGAACTTTGAACCCGTCTACGTTGGGGTGTATCTCAACCCAAACTGAAGTAATGCACACCAGCATATCTCCTGGTCCACATAATATACTGAGTACACCTCTGAAACAAGAATGGAAATACAGTGCAGACCTGATAAGGTGAATTCACCAGGGACCAAAGAAATAGTTTTTCTTATCATAAATTCCTCTAATAAGAGTTCAAGCATATAGTAATGTATTTACAGCGTACAGTACAATATTGTTCTTCACAAAAGATCGCATTAAGTGGTTTGCACTGTTGATAACAGAAGATGGTAGAATAGACATAGAAACCGAAATCAGAAGTCAAATATCAACCATCACCTATGCTGAAACATCCATACACCCATATGTCTGTAAAACAACAGATAATAAATAGCATATTCACACCAACTCTATACTACCAATGTCAAACTTGGACATTATCAAAATAAATCACACTTAAGCAAAATCAAGATTTGCGAGATGAGATGCTTGAGAAGACCTGCCAACTTAACTATCCGAGATCGAGTAAGAATTGATGTTATCAGGCAGACAGTGAGATCAACACCAGACACACAGTGAGATCAACACCAGACACACAGTGAGATCAACACCAGACACACAGTGAGATCAACACCAGACACACAGTGAGATCAACACCAGACACACAGTGAGATCAACACCAGACACACAGTGAGATCAACACCAGACACACAGTGAGATAAACACCAGACACACAGTGAGATCAACACCAGACACACAGTGAGAACAACACCAGACACACAGTGAGACCAACACCAGACACACAGTGAGATCAACACCAGACACACAGTGAGATCAACACCAGACACACAGTGAGATCAACACCAGACACACAGTGAGACCAACACCAGACACACAGTGAGATCAACACCATGTGCCACACATATTGAAAGGCAGAAGACCAAATGGTTAGGTCATCTCGTTAAAACGTACACCATCAGTTACCACCACTGGCGATACACTAAAGAAGTTCTGATACTAGAGCAAGAGGATGCCCGAGAAGAAAATGGATCCGTGACATCAAGGACATTGTACAATCGCGAGGAATGACACTATCCAGTGCCGTCCATCGGGCGCTGAAACGTCACCTATTTCTCCCCACGACCTTTGACGGCAAAAGTGGAAAATGATGATGATGATGATGATTTCCTTCAAAGTCTGACAGATTTCTTCTGAACAAAATGCGATTTCTCGGCAGACATACATTTTGTGAGTAACAAAATCAATTAGATTTCAGAGAATCTATCTTATCTTTGCAAATTGTGTTATTCTTCAGGAAGTAAGATACGTCAGCCTAAAAATTCTAATTTGGTTTTTAGAGTAAATACGGTGATTATGCACTATTGTGAAAGGCGCGGAAACCAAAAACGCCTGTCACGTGTGTGAGAGACAGTGTGGGAGACATTTGGTAAGCGATATCAGCCGGAATATGAGAATAGCCAGAAACTAGACGTAAACTAGACAGTGAAACAGACAGACCTACGACAGGCAGGGTGCCGAGAAAGCACAGATAGAAGGGAGGTATCCAGTGTTGGTTTAGTATGTTCACATTTGTTTGCCTTCATTCACGATCAATTATTTTGAAACCTGTCTGTTGCATCGTTATGAAATTTTTCCAGCCGTCTTATATTTACCCCCACCCAAGGAATATGTCTTTGATAGGTCCAAAAACAACTTAAATCATTGAAAGCGGTGACATTCCTTTGATGTTTTGCTGAACAACTAGTGATTTCTCGTTAACAAAGTTATTTTTACGGTAATAGGAGACCTGTCAATTCTGATGAAACACAAAGGCGTATCCGGATTCGTATGGGAGTGGGTGCAATGAAAGAACTAGCTTAAAATCGACGGGGTCGGCTGCATTGCACCGGGTTTTTATCCCATATGGCTCAGTTTCTTTCCGCAGCGCGGAAAGCGTCGCACAAAGCACGAACTCCGTAGTTCCAGCGACGACCCTCGGGAGTCTCAGAAAAAATGCACTCGTGAAATGAAGGACGCGGCCCGGAATCGAACATACAACCTTCGGAACCCGAGTCAGACGGCTTGACCACTTCACCACGGAGATTCCCGAGAGGGGTGCAATGTGTAATATTAGTAAAGACAGAGAATTTAGAGGCACGGGGTAAATAATTTGTAAATTAACAGGAAAGTAGAAGAAATATATTTCTTACCTTATTTTTCATTTCCTTCTTGTTTCTTCAGCTGATGCTGATGCTGTAATGTTTAGGGCCTGCAATTCGTCTGAATAGTTGGAGCAAAATATCCCAGTAAGTGTGTACGTAGATTAAGGTCTGCGATTTGCTCAGACCTTAATCTGTGTCGGACGATTCCAGTAGGTTGATGATTGCTCTCGGTTGCATAAAATTCAATCCATCCTTTCTCCAATAGTCCTCTGCCTCTTTCAACACATGGTCCTGACTTTTTTCCAGTAACTTTTATCAATATTTAATAGCGCGGACGGACAGACAGACAGACAGAGAGACAGACAAGACAAGACAGACAGACAGACAGACAGAAAGGTAGGTAGGTAGGTAGGTAGGTAGGCAGGCAGAAAGGTGGGTGGGTGGGTGGCTGGCTGGCTGGCTGGCTGGCTGACTCGGTGGGTGGGTGGGTGGGTCAGTCGGTGGGTCTGTCGGTGGGTCGGTCGGTCGATCGGTCGGTGGGTGGGCCGGCAGACAGACAAGACAGACAAGACAGACAGACCAGACAGACCAGACATACCAGACAGACAGACCAGACAGACCAGACAGATCAGACAGACCAGACAGACAGACAGACAGACAGACAGACAGACAGACAGATCCCTGCCAGAAGCCGGGCCTTGTCAGCTAGTTTATTTATATAATCACGTTTCATGAAAGAACCCCCATTTGGAGACACCTCTGAATCTTCGCGCTGTTTGTTTCAAAACGGAAATCACGTGAAAATTTTAAAAAATGCGGGGACGTGTCTTGGTGAAGCTGTAATACTGTTAAAATCATGGACGTAATCTCTAAGTCGTAATTAATATACCGCATATAAACTAACTTTGAAATCTGCTGTAAAATCTCCAGAACAAAATTTTTTTTTTGGGGTGGACATAATGATAAGGTTATATACTAAATCTAACCATTTTCCTTCAGTTGGTTACTGGGATATTGAATTTTATATTGAGGCAACAAAAAAAAAACACACTGGTTTTTCTTTTTGTTTTATTGATTAACAGCGTTGCCAGGACACAGGCTTGATACAGGCTTGTTGATTGTTGTTGCCGCCGTACCAGTCCTTATGTTGATGTCCTGATCTAGCTATAACTTATTGTTTACCTCTGATCTTAGATATGTGAAATTGTCTACCATCTCCAGCAGCTCTGCGTCGTCACGAACGACTGATGGTACCCCATTTGCAGCTTGTGTCATAATCTGTGTCTTATTTTTATTACTAGTAATTTTTACACCAAATTCATAACAAAGATTGGTGAATGCAGATTGTAGACGTTGTAATTCTTCTACAGAGAGGGTTATAATTGCAGCATCATCTGCATTAAGCAACTCTCTGATCTTCTAATTTTTGTCTTGGCCTTCCATCGCTGAGCATTGTAGAGGCCGCCATTTCAATGTGAATGAATGAATATATACAACCATCCTGATCACGAGAAGCATATTTCAATAGAAGTGAAAAGTATATTCCAACGAGTTTGGGAACAAGTACACAACCTTACTTAACTCCACCCTTGACTTCAACCTCTTATAAAAATGCACCATCAAATAATATCCCTATTATACATTATTATTATTATTATTATTATTATTATTATTATTATTATTATTATTATTATTATTATTATTATTATTATTATTATTATTATTATACTATTATACATTAATGAGTCACATCACGAAGATTTTGCTAAGAATTATCATGCAAAGAGTTAGGAGGAAAATACAACCTGAAATAGGAGAAGAACAATGTGGGTTTGTGGAAGGCAAGGGTACAGTAAATGCTGTGTATATACTGAGAAACATAATCGAACGTTCTATAGAAGTAAACAAAGATCTACACCTTTGCTTTATTGACTACACAAAGGCTTTTGATAAAGTGAGACATGTCAACATGATAAGGATGCTTGAAGATCTACAAATTGATGGAAAAGATCTTAGACTTGTAAAAAACATATATTGGAAACAACAAGCTGCCATAAGAGTTGATAATGAAGTAAGCCAATATCAGCCTATTAAAAGGGGTGTGAGACAGGGATGTGTAATGTCTCCAGATCTGTTTTCCCTGTACAGTGAAAGTATTTTCAGAAATATTGAAGATATGGAAGGAATCAACATTGGGGGACGATGCATCAATAACATTAGATATGCAGATGATACAGTCTTGATTGCAGACAATGAACAGGACCTGCAACATTTAGTAGATGCGATTGTTACACACAGTGAACAACTAGGGTTAGAATTAAATTGTAAAAAGACACAGATTATGGTCGTCACTAGGAAGGACGAAATACCACAATGTAATATACAAGTAAATGGGAATATTCTTCAACAAGTGAGCAGGTACAATTATCTCGGAACAGTAATAACATCTGATGGGAGATGCCTTGAAGAGATTAGAACAAGAATCGCCATGGCAAAAGTAGCCTTTAGCAAGATGAAAAACATACTGACCAATAAAAAGATGTCAATTGAAACGAGAAAAAGAGTGTTGAGATGCTACATAGAACCTGTACTTTTATATGGATGTGAAGCTTGGACAATGAGCAGCCAGGCTGAAAAACATCTGATGGCTGTAGAAATGTGGTTTCTGAGGAAAATGCAAAGAATACCATGGACAGCCAGAAAGACCAATGAACAAGTCCTTCAAGAAACAAATGAAGATCGTAAACTGATCAGAGACATTAGACGTAGACAGTCACAATTTTTTGGGCATGTTATGAGAAGAAATGATTTGGAGAACTTGGTGACAACTGGTAAGATCGAGGGGAACAGACCAAGGGGAAGACCTAGAAACAAGTATCTGGATGGCTTGGCCTTGTGGCATGGTCGAGACAGAAACACGGAACTGATCCACGACTCTGTTGATCGAGTGAGATGGCAGAACATGACCGCCCACGCTTACCGGCATGGCACATGATGGATGGATTATACATTAATTATACACTTCATGCCTTTGTGGATTCCACAATGGACAGAAGAGTTGGCGGGCAGCCGATATTCTTTAGCGCCTTGAACATGCCCTCAAGACTGACCAAGTCAGATGCCTTTGTGAGATCAATGAAGGCAAAAGTGGTTGATTCTGTTCACGGCACTTTTCCTGCAGCCATCGCAATGGGAATATCATATCAATGGTATACCGGTTCAATCGAAAGCCACACCGTTATTTGGGGTAGACTTGATCTCCCAGGACTTGAAGTCTGCGCAGAACAATTCTGGCAAATATATTCCTAAAGATAAATAGAATTGAGATACCCGAATTGTTGTTACAGTCATCCCGATCTCCCTTGTTCTTGTACTGTGTTATGATCTCCTTGTTCTTGTACTGTGTTATCATGCTTGCATTTTTGAAATCCTGTGGGACTTGTCTTTCTCGCCAGCGTTGCTGTATTAGCTGGTATATCTTTAAAGTGAGTATGTCTTGCCCTCACCTGATAACCACTATTTAAATCCCGTCCTTACCTGGAGCCTTGCCAGACGCAAGTTCATTAATAGCACACTTAACTTCTGTTATAGTGGGTAGAGTGTCCAGGTAGTCAAGAATTGGCAGAGTCTCTATGGTGCTGAGGCATCATCCGCCAGTTCAGTCTAGTTTAAGTAGAGCTCCAACTAGAGCTCTACCCATCTATCCATCGGCTCTTTCTTATCAGTGATGATGCATCCAGTTAAGGTTTTCAGTCATGCACTTATTTTAATTATTGGACGACAGGCCATCTTTATCCCTTCAAACATGCCTCTTGTTATCCACAGTGCCATAAACCCCTGCCGCTGTTTTGTAAAGTGTGGGCCACGCTATAATTTTTCCTATGTTTTACAATTTCAAATCCCTATGTTAAAACCTTTTATAGGCATTATGAACTTATATCTAACTAATAGTGCTTATAACCTATAAATATTATGTGTACTGTAGAGTATCAACTCTCATGTCAGAAATACATTCAGAAACTCGTTTCTGCCAATTTCATAGTCCTATGAAAAATAACTTCTATGCATTGTGAACTATATCTCACTATCTATGCTTAGAAATCTGCAAATAATCTATGTACTATAGAGATTGAACTCTAAAGAACATTTTCAAATGAATTCTTATCCATGCGGGGACATACAAATGATTACGCATATTCCTGACTCTTAGTCAGGGGATAAAATGCTTTGCCACATTCTAATATGTAACTTGAAACTATAGTGCTAAATTTTAGTACAATCCTTTTGTTAACAGATTAGTAACCACTCAGCATGAGTGATGAACATATAATCATTTCATAAAATCGTGCTAGGGAATTGCCATGTTTGAGAATATAAATTCAAGAACAAAGAAAACAAACGCTTGATATAACTGAATGTTCGGATAGGATGTGCCTTCAATCCGCATCACCTCACGGTAGTAGGAACAGAAGCGAAGATTGATGTGAATAAACTGCTTGCAATATTCAGAAGACTGGACCATGCGGCATACGTTTTTCTAATAAATACACTCCGAATAATAGCAGTAATTGGCAAAATTTATCACAGCGGTCACTAACCTCATACCGCGGTAAACAGTGGGGAAAATAGTTTAAATATTGAGCACAACCCACTACTGGCAACGCCGATCACATTCTGGTATGAACCTAAGGCCTATCCACGTCAATATGGAAGCACTATACTCGAGTTTCGCCCTCGTTTGAGCTCGTCAGTAGTGCATATCCCTGACCGGATCCGGAAACAGTCCTGGATCACGCGTGTGAAGCGGGTGTGTAACCACGCGGCACACACTGGACACACCAAATTATCACAACAGAACATCACAACGCTACCCATCGTAGGCTATTAAGGATTATCTGATTGTTAGCAATTCCCAGTGGTGTGTTGGAGTTAATATTCTTCAGTTTCATGCCTGCAGCAGAACCCTGGAATTAATTCCAGATGAACCAAATGAATAACAAGGAAAATAGTTTGTTTCAGTTATGGATTAACCCCTGAGGAAATCCAAAAACATAGGCTCCTTGCATCATCATTATGATTAATTATTATGTATGGTTATCATGTACTTAATATCAGAGAAATGTACATGTATGTTTTCTCTGATTATGAGATTTGTTTTCTCTGTTCTGATTGTTACTCCTTACTGTGGGAATGTGCATTTTAATGTTACCCTTGGGGACATGAGGATGTTGATGGAAGAATCCTTGTGCATGTCAGTAAATAAGAGGCAACAAAATAGCCTATGGATGGGTTATTCTCTTCAAGGAGAGAGAGAGAGGCAATATCAACATGTTCGGATGGACAGAATGGCTTCGCTCATCAATTAGTTCCTAGTACCAATCTCAACAAAACATAGAGTGAAAAGATACCTCACGAGTCAAAATGGCTCTACACCAAGCAATGAGGGACAGTGGAACGTGGACACCCACTCCTTTCCCATTCTCCTCTTGTTGTTGGTACTTTTGTTTGTAATTGTGTTACAACCATGTTAACATAAAACAGTAGGTTAATGCTCGTGTTGTATTCTTTGTCATCCCTTTTCTATAGCGAGTGGTGGATTTTGTGGGACTGCATTGCATCACTATCAACTGGAAACTGGGTAAAAAGCCAGTCGAGAGTGAACATGGCAACTGTCCTAAACAAAGTCTGGACCAATACCTCAATGTTTACTGCTGCACTCATAAGCTGCAAACGCCAGCAAAAGAGACACATTCGAAGACAACTGACTGCGTGATTGAGGAAGTCCTATTTCAGTAGGAATATCCAGGATGGACTTCAAGATCTAATAATCTACAAAGATAAAGATCAACAGAGTAACTGACAACAGTGTATCGTCTGCTTTACTTCTGAAAAGTACCACCTATAGCCTCATCATTCAACCAAATCAGTGAAACTATGGGACAATCCTACTACAAGTTACTAAAACTAGCAACAGTGAAAACCGTTCAACTGTTGGTTGGATTACCAAGTTAATATCCAACAATGGATAAGTCTTCGAAAGAACTTCTGACAGCAGCAAGAGTCAAACTTAAGGGTTCAGCCACTCAACACCAAGTTCTAGTTATGAACACCAACTCAAACAAATGGGAAAAGACACTGAAACAACCTTACAAGCCAATACAACCAAGGTACCAACTTAAGATCCCCTGAAACATAACTACACCAGATTACCTCAAACATCCAAAAACCTGAATACCATCAAAAGGACCATATGAAAGCAGCTAAATGCATCTATGCATGCAACAATAAGAATTATCTGATTGTTAGCAATTCCCAGTGGTGTGTTGGAGTTAATATTCTTCAGTTTCATGCCTGCAGCAGAACCCTGGAATTAATTCCAGATGAACCAAATGAATAACAAGCAGCATTGTATGTCTACACTGAAAGGAAAATACTGAATCAGAACTCTGTGCTGGTCCCATGTCAGCCTAAATACCAACAACGGTGGAAGAGGTTATAGACTGGTGACTAGGTGGGTGAAACCTCTGTGTAAGCCAATTTGGTATTCTGATATTATAAGCCGAGAAGCTGAATGGACGTCAACTTTTTTCATCAGACCTGATGATAAAAGGAATTACCTTCTGCAAAGCTTAAGTGGAAATCCTGAAGTATGACCAACCTGAGGCACCAAATTTTCACAAGGGCACCGAGCCATTTGCAACAGAAGATTCTTGAATTCAGCCCCAATGGAGGGATATGTGGTGAATTTATTTCCTAATAGGGATTATAATTATTCCACAACAAACTTCAGTGGACAGTAGAACATGACTGTGAGTATTTTATTTCTGTCCCTGATAATTATGGACATTAACTGCTTCGCACTGGAGAAGAATACCCACCCGCATTGCCTAAAGGAATACTATAATTAATTAGTTTAATTATTAGTATAAACTGCTTTTTATATGTGTTTTTTTTTGTTGCTATGCCATGTATAAGGTAAATAGTGTTTTATTTGGTAATGAGATATAACAAAATGGTGGTTATGATAAATAGAGTATTTTGACACCAACTCATTATTTTTAAACATGAGACTTGTAAGGGTGTCAAAAACAACTGTTTTATATGTTAGGTTTCTGCACTTAGACCAATGTTGTGCTTTTATCTAGGTAAAATAAGTCAAGTTAGCAGAACCAATTTGTGGTTGTTGTGTTGTTTGTAATCACATTGTTGTTTTCTTGGGGCAAAAAGGGTGAAAATGTATTGAGATAATGCAAATCATTCCCATGCCTGTCATAAATTCAAACAGACTATTACACTTGCATGTATGTAAACTGCAGATCTTGATTTAATACTTGAACTGTTTGTCCAAAATTTGTGATGTGTACATCAAGTAAATGTGGTGTTCACCAGTGGTTGTTTATATGTTGTGAACAATCAATGTCTTCTAGCACTATAGTAAATTTAGAGGGTGATAAGTGGGAATGGAGAAGTACTCAGAAATACAGCTATGAACAGGAGTGAACTCTTTTCCTTCTTGGATTTCTGGTAGAATTCCATGATCACCTCAAGTGGCTAAAATAATAGAGAATCAAAACAAATCCCCTAGACAGCTTAACATAATATTCTCATAAATTAAAATCCACACCCACATTCTTCTTCTTCTTCTTCTTCTTCTTCTTCTTCTTCTTCTTCTTCTTCTTCTTCTTCTTCTTCTTCTTCTTCTTCTTCTTATTCTTCTGCGTTCATCCGGAGTGTTTTTTCTCTCACTGTTGTGGTGTCGCCCACATCAGAGCTGGTCAATTTAGAGCGGCCAAAGACATCACGGTCAACCCTCAAGGGAAGGCAGGGGCAGAACATGGGTATTATCCCCCCTCCCCCATCCAAGGAGGCTTCCATAATTGCAGAGCCGACACATAGCGCTCTGATGCGGGGCTCACCCAAGGAGTCGTCACGTCCTGTGCATGGCTGCTTCATTTCCCCACTTCCGTATATTTGATATTTCGTTTGCTTCTGCCGCTCTCCACGCAAACCAGGAACGGTCAGTCCGCAGCCGACATCCACTCAGCGAGCTTTTGGTTAGGACTTTCTGCGGGTGTTTGTTGACCGGGTTACCTTCCCGTGAGCTTCGAAGGACATTACACTTCCATTGGACGGTTTTGCATTGTGCCTGTTTTATTTGCGCCCTAAGGCCAACACGTCCGACTTTAGCGGGCGTTTGTTGATCGGGTTAGCCTTTCCTGGTGTTTCTCATTGTTGTGGTGCCGTCCACATCCCAGCTGATCAAGATAGAACGGTCGAAGACATCAAAGTCAGCCATCAAGGGAAGGCGGGGTAGACCATGGGCATTATCCAGTATCCAATGGGGCTTCCATAATTGCAGAGCTGACACTTAGCGCTCTGGTACTGGGCTCACACTCATGGAATCATTACGTCCTGCACATGGCTGCTTCACTTCCTCACTTCCATATAATGGGCATTTGTTTCGCCGCAGGCCGCTTCCCGCTCAAACTAGGAGAGGTTAGGATGCAAACGACATCCGCACAGCTTGCTTTTGGGTTCGGACTTTCCACGAATGGGTTTGCCAGCCAAGCAATATTCCCGTTCGGGCATTTTGGGGGACATGTTACTCTCACTGTTTTGATGTCGTCTACATTCCACCTGTTCAAGTTAGAACGGCCAAAAGACATCACAGTCAACCCTGAAGGGAATGCAGGGGCAGATCATGGGCATTCTCCGCCATCCAAGAAGGCTTCCATAATTGCAGAGCCGACACATAGCGCTCTGTTACTGGGCTCACCCAAAACTCGTCTCGTCCTGCGCACTTTCCCCACTTTCGTATATTGGGCCTTTCGTTCGCTACTGGCCGCTCCTCACGCAAACCAGGAACGGTCAGTCTACAGACGACAACCACTCAGCAAGCTTTCGCTTCGGACTTCCACGTAATGGATTCGCTAGCCAAGCGTTGGATTTCGTGTTAATGAGACCACATTCACTCAGCACGCTTTCGCTTCGGACTTCCACGTAATGGGTTCGATAGCCAAGCGATCCATTTCATGTTAATGAGACGTTTTTCCACCTTTGATTACGCTCACTCAATGGGATTTTGATAGAGACTTACACCGTAACCATTGTGTGCGACTGGGACGCTTTTTCTATCCTTTGGTAATGCTCATCTTACTTTACCATGCAGGTCCTCATATTCGAGAGATATTGACTTAGAGACGTTCAGCCATATCCCTCAGCTGAGGGCCGTACAACAAGTGTCTGGACCAAGCATATAGCAGGCTATGCATCTCACCTCCATTCAGCAGAGGGTAAGTAACGGCAAGGCCCTCACATCCAGGGATATTGACTTGGAGATCTCTTTGGTCTCAATCTAACCCTTCAACAACCAAAGAACAACCCGTATCACAATCTGCACTCTGGTAACTTCGATTTAATGATGTTTGATTAAAATGTTGTCTCCGTGTGATGGTGAAGTCCAGCTGGATCTTGGTTATTGCCACGTGACCTTATGCCGCCCTTTTGTTTTAAAAAAGGGGGTTTGTCATACATTGGTCGTTTCTGGTGCAATGCTCCAGCAGCATTTGTTAATTTTTATTCACACAACAAATATTGTATTTTCCAAGGCACACTGGCCATGAACTCGAGACTCTGTCTACACGAGCATTAAAATCAACGAGTACATAAATGTATTCGGATGTTGGTACTGCATTGATCACAGAGTCTAACTCCTCATATAAGGAATCCTTCACATCGTCAGAGGAAGTGAGTGTCGGTGCAAACGAATTGATTTTGGTGGCAAAACCACAAGAGGTTGCCACCCGCAGAGATAACAGTCTTTCATTACCTCCAGCTGGAGTGTCAATCATTCTCAGTAGTGAATTCTTCACTGCAAAGCCCACTTCATTTTGTCTTTCACAATTCCTGCTCTCTGACCTGCCAAACTGAAAGGTGTAATAGTTTTCCCCAAGTGATCCTTCCTCAGCGAGGCAAGTCTCCTGCAGGCCAGCAATATCAATGCTATGATAATTGAGTTCGGCATCCATCACAGCAGTGTTTCTCACATCGTCAATATTCATCAGAATAGTGGATAATCCCGAACATATGGGTTTTATCTTCCAGGTTGCAAGCATACACTTGATGTTTCTATTCATGTTTTAAGTGCATGGTGCACTGAGTTTACAGCCTGCAATTCAGATTTCGTTCAAGCCCCAAGCATCCCTTGAAGCAGAAAGGCTGTGGCATATCAGCACACAATTGGCTAGGGGTGCCAAATTTGAGGCGAGCAGTAGCTGATCAGTGACACCTTTAGATGTCTCCCAGCGTCAGAGGCAATCCGTGGCACTTCTGTCTACGCCAATTGACAACCCGTAACTGCTACCTCTGGCTATGATTCCAAGTTTAGTTAAGACCAGGGATGGAGTAATACCTAGCACCAAGACTAGGCTGACTTATAGAGACCATATGTTGCCCATGCAGCATGATCCTTCTCTCGGCCTGTTTAGTTTACTCCAGAGAAAAGATAACACCAATACGTTTGGAACAAGACAAGCTGCAGAAGCTGCCGGATCAGCAAAGCAATGCTCTAACTGTCCACCTCTTGGAGCTTCGATCCTAGACAAATTACCGACTAAGGCCTAGGGCCTGGTCTGCCCTGCCATGACATTTAGTCTTTAGTTTGCATTTGTACCCACCCTATTGCGCGCCTCCGCCCGACACTGTTGGCACAATGTGGGTTGTTGTCTTTGGGTTACATTTGGCGCTAGCAGAAAACAGGTATAGTCTGTTCAGAAATGAATGCCTTTATTAACGATTAATTTTTATTAAAACTGTCTGTTGCATCATCATGAAAGTTTTCCTACCGGCTTATATTTATCCCCACCCAAGGAATATGTCTTTGATAGGTCCAAAGGCAACTTAAATCATCGAAAGCGGCGACATTTCTTTGATGTTTTGGCGAAAATGTAGTGAAGTCACTCTAACAAACTAGTCTTACACCAACGCATGTAATTTAGAGTAACGACACAAGTATAAGGCGTAGCCACATTCGTATAGGAGTGGGTGCAATAAAAAAAAAGTCACTTGAAAGTCGACAGGGTCGACTGCATTGCACCTGGTTTTTTTAAAATCCCACATGGCTCAGTCTTTTTCCGCAGCGCGGAAAGCGTCGCACAGAGCACGAACTCCGTAGTGTCACAGAACTCAGTGGGTCCGCCTCGTGATGTTTCTGCTGAGGAAAGGTCCGGTGAGACATCGGAGATTCGGGTGACGAAAATTTAACAGTGAAAGGGAAGTAACCAGTAAATTGACTCAACCCGACCCGAATCGTTGCTCGCCCTTTAAGATTAGTCCAGTAGGTTGGTGGCGGAACAGATGTCCGGGCAAGACCGACTGCGCATGTCTGCCTGCGCAGTCGATTGTCCCGGAACACCTGATCAGTTGGAGACAAAGGTTGCCGGCAGGCAGTCGACATTTTGGCCTAGTGCTAAGGGAGAGAGAGCAGGACGCCGTGTCTTGACGAGGGTTAAAGACTTCCGACATCATGTCCAGTTGCAGTGACAACGCTTCTCGCCTCCACTGTCGTGCTGTTTGTGTGAAGGTATGTGTACAACCGTTTTCATTAACTAGTGCGGTGATTCAAATTATGAGATTTCGCTAACGCGTGTACTGACCGGCGCGGGAAAGGAGGTCACGTGTGAACAGTGGCAAGCTTGTAGTTTACGACTGTAAAATTAAGCCTGTGGCAAACGCGTGTGTAGCAGCATTGTACTGCTAAGATATTTCATAGGTTAGCAGCGCGCGGCTTATTTACAGCTCCTGTTGATTGGGGAAATCGGGTTCAGGGAAGTGAGACCTATAATTCGAGTTCACACATGGCCAACTTTATATCCTCGAGCGTCGGCGGGGCCAGCGCGGCCGAACCGTTACTCACAGCGCTCACGGAAGTAGATTAAGGAGTCGCTTCGAATATATCGAGTGATATATCGATGAAATCGGGCAAGTGCAACGAATCGAATGCACCGGTCGGCCGAACCCTCCGAGGTCGTTTCAAGGTCGTGCCGGGAGTCGAGCGTCGGATCACCTGTTGTGTCGACCACTGACTTTCTTCTTGGCTTTCCTCACATCTGTCTTGTAATTAGTTCCCTCGATGGAAGGCCAGCTTAATATAGTGGTGTCCTGAGAGATTGACAGAAGGAGAAGGGACCATTGCGACAGAATTGTTCATATGGAACATGACACCGTTCTAAATGCCCCGACCTGGGACCAGGGAGGGGAGAACGGGGTGTGGATTTCTGCTACAGGGGGATCACCCTGTATATTTATTTGGAGTTATTGGATTGTGCCTACGGCCTGGTACGACATCAGCGTTGGCGGATAACAGGAAGGAGGTGAGGGAGTACTGACATCGGCCCTCCGTCAGGGCGCGTCTATCTATAAGTACCACTAACTCACTAACCACATATGTTGTCTAGCTATGTTTCAGCCGAGACCCATATCTCAGACACCAACCTTGACCCAGTCCTACGTTCGTCTGAGAAAGAGGATGTAGGTGGACAGCTGCCATTTTGGTTCTAGGTCCAGTCTGTCCTCGACCATTGGAGCAGCCAGTGAAGGAGTGCGGCCCTTATGGGAAGGGTCCACATGTCTGAGTACTGGGGACTTAAGTGTATCTGCTGTGGGTAAGTCTGATTCATGGTGCTCTCACTGAGTGTTATCCTCCACAGATTCTATCTTGTGAGAGCAGAGCCATGATCTGGGGACGAGTCCAGTGATCCGGACTAGGGCGATAGCCGGTGTGAACAGCTTGGAAGTCCACTACCTCAACGAGCAGTACTTACAATCGAGAGTACGTCTCAGGATGGGCTCCAGCTAACGCCTCGCCCACTCCACGTCTGATATCCCAGTTTATGTGCCAGGACAACCCCATTTCGCCTTGTTCGTTATTCCAGCTGGGCAAGTATCTGATTGTTGTTAGTGTCCAGGTTGTGACCCTGACTGACTGCCTGCATGCCAAATAATGCTGATGTCTCCGCTACCAAGTGCCTGGTACCATGTGGTGCCTGATATTGGGGAAGAACTTGTGTCTGTGTTGAACTCTATCTAACGTGACACGTTTCAGCAGGAGAAGTCAATATGTACTGTGAGATATGCGCTATGAGTCAGAGGATCTGCGCGGGTTGCATAGACAGTTAGGACTGCTACTACCATTGAGTGAGAGAGCACCAGCTGGTTATACCCGCAGTACCATCAGACTTTTCCAGACGCTTCAGAGGAGTGTTCTAGTTCCTCAGCTTCCGAAAGACCGTCTTTATCCCTAAGGTGATCCAGACTTCAGGGATGTCATCCACCGAAGGTCCCAAGTACCAGTGAGTCAACTCGCCAGCCATCCTATCCAAGTGGAGAAACCTATACCTGGAGGGAGACCTGAGAGACTTGGTGAGCGTGTCTAACTTACCCAATAGTGTGACTTGAGGCCCTGACGATGATGACACTTCCTCCAGGAGGCTCCTCGATCCTTGCCACGTCTTATCTCGCATAGATACTGCAAGGTCTATCTCGGAATCATTATCATTCTCATTCATCCATTCATCTTGTATAATACACCATATTGTTAACATAGTTAGCTGCCAGAGTTGCGTCATGAGTTCAGGACGAAGTTTGAAAGGGGTAACGTCCCTTGGTTGAGAGTGAGGGAGATAGGGTTCCAAGGGTCGAAGGGGTTTGTGGACTGAGGTCACCTATGTCCCAGGGCTAAAGGTATCCCGTTGTTAAAGTGTGATAGCAGGTTCCCCTCACCCCAGGGAGTGCTATGACATTATTTGGGGGCTCGTCCGGGATCCAAAAGATTCAGCTCTGGTGATTATTGATAGGTGTTAGGACATATCATTCCTATCCTCACTATATAAGTCTATGTAGGTCTTGGGTCCTATTTCTTTCTTGACGAAGACGGAGTGACTTGTGGTGTGCTGTGTGTTGTGGTGTATAGATTAGAGTTGTGTACTGACTATCTGTATATTACACTTTTGGATATACACTAACACTACTAACACACTCACCCTAACTATGGCCTCTGGCAAACTAAATATGGCCGAAGTGCAGGCAACAGGCGAAGGAATGGGCCTGAGAGGTGATGCACTTTTGCAATATATACAAGAGGTGGAAAGAGACTTCCGGCAGGAAGAAAGAGAGAGGAAAAAGCGTGAAGCGGACTTGGAGGATAGAAAGTTAGCCTTGGAGCTAAAAAGTTAGACGCTGAGCAAGCAGCTAAGAAGTTAGAAGCTGAGCAAGCAGCTAAAAAGTTAGACGCTGAGCAAGCCGCTAAAAAGTTAGACGCGGAGCAAGCAGCTAAAAAGTTAGAAGCTGAGCAAAAGAAGTTCGAATCTGAACAAGAAGCTAGGAGACTTGAGCGAGAGCATGAGTACCGAATGCGGGAACTCGAGCTCAAGGCACAAACCAGTAGAGATACTGAGAGAGCAGTAGGAGGTTCTTCACTCCCTGGTTCACCCACCTTAGGTAGACATGGTTACCATGCCATGAAGTTTCCTCTTGCAAATTTTGAGGAAGACAAAGAGAAGATAGATCAGTTCCTACAGAAATTCGAGGCTATGTCTGTCGCAATGGGTCTCGAGAAAGACAAATGGTGTCTGAAATTATCCCAAGGTTTGCGCGGAACCGCGTTCGAGGTCTATGCCCGTTTACCGGCCGGACACGAGAACGATTACGATGCGTTGAAAGAGGCGTTATTGAAACGGTTCGAAATGACTTCACACACGTATCGGAAGAAGTTTCGGTCTGCGAACCGCGAACCTAGTGAGTTATTCGCCGCGTATAGCCTGCGACTCAAATCCTATTTGCATAAATGGATGGAGTTAGCCGGATTTGCAAAAGACTACGAAAGTCTCGAAGAACTAATGATCGTCGACCAAATGCGACAGCATATGTCGAAACCTCTAAAAACTTTCTTGGGGGAACAGGGGGCGGAGAGGTTAGACGTCGTGGCAAAATTGGCGGAAAGGTACGTCGTAGTACATGGGGAGGCTAGTGATACCTGTCCCCCTAGTACTAAAGGTCAGGACAAGTCTGACAAGAAGAAATTTAAAAGCTCTCAGCAGAAAAAGGTAGAGTCTTCAGAAAGGTCCACAGGAAAAAGTCCAGAGAAGTCAAAAGATGGGAGTAAGAGCCCACCTAAATCTTCCCCGAAGAAGAATTGGAAGGGAAGATGGTGTTCGATTTGCAAAGAGCCCTCGCATAATACGAAAGATTGCAAAGCGAAGGCTAAAAGCTCTCACTTCGCGGCCTGCCTAGTGGAACCAAAGGCGGTTTCCACCGAAAAGGTCGAGGTCGTTAACAGGACGGTGGACCAAGAACGACCACCAGTGGTAGAGCTGGTGGAAGTAAACGGCCAACAGGTGGAGTGTCTCTACGACACTGGCCTGGATGGCGAAGCAGTAATAGCTGCCAGTCTGGTGCGACCAGACCAACTCACGGGGGAGAACATCGAGATACAGCCTGCCATGAAGAGTGCTGTTGCCATGACGTTACCGATAGCCAATGTGGAGATTAGCTCCAGATACGTCACGGGCATCATTCCAGCAGCTGTATTACTCGATCCCCTATATCCCGTGATCCTGGGAAGCAAATATGTATTTCTAGGGGTGCCGAAGGAGCCAATGCACCTAGGCGACATACATAAATGCGACCACGCGGGAAAAGACGAGGCAGATGCAACCAGCTCGGAACCCCTGCTAGGGGATTTGCGCACTGCCCAGAGCGATGACGCAACGCTGTGCCATTGCTACAAGAAGCTGCAGAAAAGTGCTGACCCACCGCAACGGGGCCAGTACTATCTGAAGAATCGGCTGCTCTACCGAAGAGCCGGGCGGGGAAATGAACTGCACGGACAGTTGGTGGTCCCGAAAGACTACCGTCTCCAAATTCTTCAGAGGGGACACGCCATATCCGGTAGTAATCTATCCGGGAGTGGACATATGGGTGTCAGAGCGACGCTGCAGCGAATTTCCGGTCATTATTATTGGCCCGGAATGACTGGCGATATACGCCGGTTAGTAAAGTCTTGCCCAGAGTGCCAGAAGGCTACACCCCAGAATCGGACTAAGACTAGATTAGATCTTAAGGTGGGAGATGGAGCATTATTATGGGGTCCTGGAAGGACCGATATGCTCGAAGTAGGATGGCAAGGACCTTTTCCCGTGATAAGGGTAGTGTCCAAGTCCAACTACGAGATCCGGATCGGGGGAATTTTGAGAATTTTCCATGCAAATCTCCTACGGAAACCCGAGGAGAGGTCCGGGGAAAAATCTCCACACCTGTTGGCGATGGCAGTCGCAGGAAATAAGGTTACAGATCCAGACGGAGACCAAACAGACCCAGTACTACATAGGGAGGACTATGGGAACGTACGGGGTAGGTCCGATTGTCCACCCAGCGATAGGGGAACCGGCATACGTCTGGAAGAGGTCCCGGGGGAAGGATTCCCTAGTAACCTAGTTCGGACGGGATGGGTAGCGTCGGGAAAGGCGCGTGATGCCCGGAACTCTTTTCGATTACCGACTGACCAACCTCGCTGTCGAAAGAGATGGCCGGGGAAGCCACAGTCCAGACGGGTCTGGAAGACAGCATGGTCCATCGAGGACGATACCGTTGATCCCAAGGCGTGTAGCGTAGGGAAAACGAGTGGTAGTCACGACACCGTTACAGGCGGGATGAGAAAATCCACCTGTATTGCGACCCGTCGCGTACGCGAGTCGGTATTCGGCCGGCCGAACGTAACAGCTCGACGGGCGAGCGCGAGTGTCTGTGGTAAGTCTGGGCTTGTTAGAAGTCCCAGCAATGCGTGTAGGGGATGGTGTACCCTTTCGGGTACCTTCAGTCCATCGACCTTTGATGGATTTGGCCACCTCCCAGAAGCTCAACGCGCGCTGAATGCGTTGGTCGTTGGTGCTTCAGCCCTATAACATTACAGTTGAATACCTTCTCGGTAAGGAGAATGTTGGGCTGATTGATTTTCTGTCTAGTCATCCGGTCCCGGAGGAAGAGGTTGAGATCACTCGGGCCGAACCTCCTGAGGAAAAGAGTTGACCCGGTCAACTCTCTTAAGAGAGGGCCTATGTCACAGAACTCAGTGGGTCCGCCTCGTGATGTTTCTGCTGAGGAAAGGTCCGGTGAGACATCGGAGATTCGGGTGACGAAAATTTAACAGTGAAAGGGAAGTAACCAGTAAATTGACTCAACCCGACCCGAATCGTTGCTCGCCCTTTAAGATTAGTCCAGTAGGTTGGTGGCGGAACAGATGTCCGGGCAAGACCGACTGCGCATGTCTGCCTGCGCAGTCGATTGTCCCGGAACACCTGATCAGTTGGAGACAAAGGTTGCCGGCAGGCAGTCGACATTTTGGCCTAGTGCTAAGGGAGAGAGAGCAGGACGCCGTGTCTTGACGAGGGTTAAAGACTTCCGACATCATGTCCAGTTGCAGTGACAACGCTTCTCGCCTCCACTGTCGTGCTGTTTGTGTGAAGGTATGTGTACAACCGTTTTCATTAACAAGTGCGGTGATTCAAATTATGAGATTTCGCTAACGCGTGTACTGACCGGCGCGGGAAAGGAGGTCACGTGTGAACAGTGGCAAGCTTGTAGTTTACGACTGTAAAATTAAGCCTGTGGCAAACGCGTGTGTAGCAGCATTGTACTGCTAAGATATTTCATAGGTTAGCAGCGCGCGGCTTATTTACAGCTCCTGTTGATTGGGGAAATCGGGTTCAGGGAAGTGAGACCTATAATTCGAGTTCACACATGGCCAACTTTATATCCTCGAGCGTCGGCGGGGCCAGCGCGGCCGAACCGTTACTCACAGCGCTCACGGAAGTAGATTAAGGAGTCGCTTCGAATATATCGAGTGATATATCGATGAAATCGGGCAAGTGCAACGAATCGAATGCACCGGTCGGCCGAACCCTCCGAGGTCGTTTCAAGGTCGTGCCGGGAGTCGAGCGTCGGATCACCTGTTGTGTCGACCACTGACTTTCTTCTTGGCTTTCCTCACATCTGTCTTGTAATTAGTTCCCTCGATGGAAGGCCAGCTTAATATAGTGGTGTCCTGAGAGATTGACAGAAGGAGAAGGGACCATTGCGACAGAACTGTTCATATGGAACATGACACCGTTCTAAATGCCCCGACCTGGGACCAGGGAGGGGAGAACGGGGTGTGGATTTCTGCTACAGGGGGATCACCCTGTATATTTATTTGGAGTTATTGGATTGTGCCTACGGCCTGGTACGACATCAGCGTTGGCGGATAACAGGAAGGAGGTGAGGGAGTACTGACATCGGCCCTCCGTCAGGGCGCGTCTATCTATAAGTACCACTAACTCACTAACCACATATGTTGTCTAGCTATGTTTCAGCCGAGACCCATATCCCAGACACCAACCTTGACCCAGTCCTACGTTCGTCTGAGAAAGAGGATGTAGGTGGACAGCTGCCATTTTGGTTCTAGGTCCAGTCTGTCCTCGACCATTGGAGCAGCCAGTGAAGGAGTGCGGCCCTTATGGGAAGGGTCCACATGTCTGAGTACTGGGGACTTAAGTGTATCTGCTGTGGGTAAGTCTGATTCATGGTGCTCTCACTGAGTGTTATCCTCCACAGATTCTATCTTGTGAGAGCAGAGCCATGATCTGGGGACGAGTCCAGTGATCCGGACTAGGGCGATAGCCGGTGTGAACAGCTTGGAAGTCCACTACCTCAACGAGCAGTACTTACAATCGAGAGTACGTCTCAGGATGGGCTCCAGCTAACGCCTCGCCCACTCCACGTCTGATATCCCAGTTTATGTGCCAGGACAACCCCATTTCGCCTTGTTCGTTATTCCAGCTGGGCAAGTATCTGATTGTTGTTAGTGTCCAGGTTGTGACCCTGACTGACTGCCTGCATGCCAAATAATGCTGATGTCTCCGCTACCAAGTGCCTGGTACCATGTGGTGCCTGATATTGGGGAAGAACTTGTGTCTGTGTTGAACTCTATCTAACGTGACACGTTTCAGCAGGAGAAGTCAATATGTACTGTGAGATATGCGCTATGAGTCAGAGGATCTGCGCGGGTTGCATAGACAGTTAGGACTGCTACTACCATTGAGTGAGAGAGCACCAGCTGGTTATACCCGCAGTACCATCAGACTTTTCCAGACGCTTCAGAGGAGTGTTCTAGTTCCTCAGCTTCCGAAAGACCGTCTTTATCCCTAAGGTGATCCAGACTTCAGGGATGTCATCCACCGAAGGTCCCAAGTACCAGTGAGTCAACTCGCCAGCCATCCTATCCAAGTGGAGAAACCTATACCTGGAGGGAGACCTGAGAGACTTGGTGAGCGTGTCTAACTTACCCAATAGTGTGACTTGAGGCCCTGACGATGATGACACTTCCTCCAGGAGGCTCCTCGATCCTTGCCACGTCTTATCTCGCATAGATACTGCAAGGTCTATCTCGGAATCATTATCATTCTCATTCATCCATTCATCTTGTATAATACACCATATTGTTAACATAGTTAGCTGCCAGAGTTGCGTCATGAGTTCAGGACGAAGTTTGAAAGGGGTAACGTCCCTTGGTTGAGAGTGAGGGAGATAGGGTTCCAAGGGTCGAAGGGGTTTGTGGACTGAGGTCACCTATGTCCCAGGGCTAAAGGTATCCCGTTGTTAAAGTGTGATAGCAGGTTCCCCTCACCCCAGGGAGTGCTATGACACGTAGCTCCAGCGACGACCCTCGGGAGTCTCCGAAAAAATTCACTCGTGAAATGAAGAACGCGGCCCGGAATAGAACATACAACCGTCGGAGCCCGAGTCAGACGGCTTGACCACTTCACCACGGAGACTCCCGAGAGGGGTGCAATGTGTAATATTAGTAAAGACAGAGAATTTACAGAGGCATGGGGTATATAATGTGTAAATTGACAGGAAAGTAGAAGGAAAATATGTCTTACCTTATTTTTCATTTCCTTCTTGTTTCTTCAGCTGCTGGTTAATAAAGTGTACACAAGGAGTCATGTTACTAGGATGCATTTAGCTTTTTATATTGAGTTCGTGAAAGCTTCAAAATAGCTGCGCGTTAATGTGCGTATGGAGTGACCAGAAATGGTACCGCAATTTAGTCATCATGTGTCCATTTTTAAGGATCTCTTCAGCTGTCTATGTAGTTTGTTCAACGTAGAAATGGGTGACAGACCCGCTTTGAGTCTTCGTGAAAGATTGTCTACTCTGCAGTTTACCGTTCAGAGGCGGAACATGATTACCTGTTTTGCACTATGAAAATAGTTGTCAGTGTTTCTGTAGTAAGCTTTCTTCTTAACGACCAAGATGCTGGTCCTTTTTACATTGAAATTTATAGATTGATTCGTATGTACGTGTGTTGTCCCCTTATTTGACAACGTGTTTGATCTCACGTTTCTTGTTATGCCACAATATGTCAGTTTCCACCGCAATGTTACTTTTCTGTTGGTATTCAATGCTTTTAGTGTGTTTTTTTTTTTTCCAATACCAGTTGTTTGTCACCGCTGAGGGCTTGCGGAATTGAAAATTCATCACTATGGAATACAAACTGTTGCCATTGACATTGCGCTGATGCTGTAATATTTAGGGCCTGCAATTCGTCTGAATAATTGGAGCAAAATATCCCAGTAAGTGTGCACGTCTGCGACCTTAATCTGTGTCGGACGATTCCAGTAGGTTGATGACTGCTCTCGGTTGAATAAAATTCAATCCATCCTTTCTCCAATAGTCCCCTTCCTCTTTCAACACGTCCTCACATTTTTTCCAGTAACTTTTATCAATATTTAATAGCGCGGACTGGGTTACTATCTTGACGGCAGACAATTTGAATGTAGTATTGTCAGCTGCCACCTGTCCTTTAAATTTATCCCACAGAAGATCTATAGGATTTAAATGAGAATGGTAAGGCGGAAGTCTCAAGCACCTATGGCCATGCTCTTCTTTCAACGTGTCGATTTGATATTTCTTGTATTTTTAGCCCGTTTTACAAGGGACAACAACTGTAGCTTGAAATATGTTTCTGGAAATGGTATATTTTCCCTTCGGAGCCATATCTTTATTGCTTCCTTTGTGCTCGATGCCGTAGGCATGTTGTCTTCATGGACAACAACAGTATGATATGATGCATTGTCCATGATTAGACAAGACGGTCTATCTAGGGATGGAAGTAGTGTATTCTCGAGCCAATCTCTAAATACATTACCATTCATCTCATTATAATAATCCCAATTGTCTGTATGCTTTGATACGAACACGAGTACAGCATTCTGTAGTAAGCCATTATGAGTACTACCAGCATAGGCTATGACCAAACGCTGTCCTTTACTACTGGGCACATATCGCTTTATCTTTCCATCCACTGATTGCCATTCCTTTTCACTTGTGTGGTGCGCATTGATCCATGTCTTATCAAAATACACAATGTCATAATTTCTTTGCGCATTTCCCTTATTTCACGTAGGTATCTGCTTCTCATGGCTCCTAAATGCGGTTGCTCGCAACGGATATTTCTACCTCCCTTGTACTTTCTAAAAGTGAAGCCTAATGTCCTTATAATTTTCCACATAATTGGTTTGGATCGCTCTGTGTTATTGTTCTTTCTCAACCAAACCCTAAGTTTTCTTACTGTCACTGTTTCTTTGGCATCCAGCATTTTTATAATAGCTCGCCTTATGACATCCTTGTCAAAGCTGTCTACAATTACCTTTCTATCTACCGTTTGCTTATCGCGTGTTTGTTTCATTCCAGATTCTTGCACCCATCGACGAAATGACCGTTTACTCAAACCCAATGCATGCACTGTTCTTTTTTTCGGGATTTGTAACTGTATGATACAGTTTTCTGTGATCAGCTTCTTGACAAAAATATGTGTACAACTTCATAGCGATGCTTTGAAGTGTACAACATTTCACATTCCATTCCATTGAACAATATTCGCACATTCAACTATTAGCTGTTAATATTATATTAATGGTAAGATTTATTATTATTTATTTATTTATATAATCACGTTTCACGAAAGAACCCACATTGACGACACCTCTGAACAATCCCATTTAACTGCACGCCGTTGGTGCCATAACATGAACCACGAGATAATTTTTTTTTTAAAGCGCGGATGTGTCTGGGTGAAGATGTAATACATTAAAAATTATGGACTTAATCTTTGACCCGTAAATTATTTACCGCATATAAACAAACATTGAAATCTGCTGTACAATCTCCAGAAAAAAATATTTGTTTGTTGAGAGGACATAATGATAAGGTTATATGCTAAATCTCATAATTTTCCCTCAGTTGGTTACTGAGATATGGAATTTTATGTTGGGGCAGACAAAAGTAGACAGACTATAGCATTGTCTACTACAGGAGTGGGTAAACTTTTCGTGCGAAGGGCCGCATTGAAAAATGTAAAGCTATTGGCGGACCGCATTTATATGTATATGTGTGTATATATATTCATTGGCACCTTTCCGTCTTGACAGACGATAGTTTGGTACATTGTGCTTCAAAAAGGCTTAATAACTACGATCCTTGGCGGTGGCTAGTGTGGCTGGTAAGGCCAATTCTTGCTGCAAATGTTTGCCCACAGTAGGTGAATGTGAAAACATGGTCATTTCCACCATTTTGCACCATCTTACGTCTCTCACGCTCTGTGTGTGCTTTATCTGCAATCATTTTCTCCTTTGTCTTTATTCCATTTCTGATAGTTGCCCTCCAAGCAACACGTTCAGCGGAGACGTGTTCCCATTGTGCATTATCAATGCCTGTATCAATCATGTCCCGCTTACACACATCTTTGTATCGTAGTAGAGGCCGACCCTGAGATCTCCTACCCGTCTGTAATTCACCAAAAAAGATGTCCTTTGGTATTCTACCATCATCCATCCTCCTAACGTGTCCTATCCATCTAAGTCTACGAAGACTGAGCGTGGAATACACCGTCACACAACCTGATCTTTCCAATACTTCAGTATTTGTGATTTTGTCTTGCCACTTAATACCAAGTATTCTTCGCAGACGCCGCATATGAAAGCTGTTTAAACGTTTCTCTTGGCGTGAGTAAGTTGTCCAGGTTTCACTGCCATAAAGAAGAGTACTAAGGACACAGGCTTGGTAGACGAGGACTTTTGTTTTGGCAGTAAGCTTCCTGTTCTCCCAGACTCTTTGTGCTAACATGTTCATTGTTGTTGCTGCCTTGCCAATCCTGATGTTGATTTCCTGATCGAGGGATAATTTGCTATTTACCTCTGATCCTAGATATGTAAAATGGTCTACTATCTCTAGTTCGGCGTCATCAATAAAGATTGATGGTACACCATGTGCACCTTGTGACATAATCTGTGTCTTCTTTTTGTTAATTGTTAAACCAAATTCAGAACAAGCATTGGAGAATGCAGATAGTAGATGTTGTAATTCTTCCTCAGAGTGGGTCGTAATCGCAGCATCATCCGCAAAAAGCAACTCTCTGATTAGTACCCTGCTAATTTTGGTATTGGCCTTCAATCTCTGAGCATTATAGAGGCCACCATCTGAGCGTGAGTGAATGTATATACCGTCATGCTGATCACGAAAGGCATATTTCAGTAGAAGTGAAAAGTATATCCCAAAGAGGGTGGGGGATAGATAGTACACAACCTTGCTTAACTCCACTCTTGATTTCAAACTCTTCTGAAGTTGAGCCATCAAACTTGATTATACCCTTCATGCCTGTGTGGAACGATTCCACAATGGACAGAAGAGTTGGTGGGCAGCCAATCTTCTTTAGTGCTTTGAACAGACCCTCACGACTGACCAAATCGAATGCCTTTGTGAGGTCGATGAAGGCAATAAACAGTGGTTGATTCTGTTCACGGCATTTTTCTTGCATCTGTCGCAATGAGAATATCATATCAATGGTAGACCGGTTCTGACGGAAGCCGCACTGTGATTCTGGGTAGACTTGATCTCCCAGGACTTGAAGTCTGTGCAGGACAATTCTGGCAAATACTTTCCCAACAATACACAGAAGTGAGATACCCCTATAGTTGTTACAGTCGCTCCGATCTCCCTTGTTCTTGTACAACGTTATGATGTTTGAATCTTTGAAATCCTGTGGGACTTGTCCTTCTCGCCAGCATAGCTCTATTAGCTGGTGGATCTGTAGAGCGAGTGTGTCTTGCCCACTCCTGATCACCTCTATTGGAATCCCATCCTTACCTGGAGCCTTGCCAGACGCAAGCTCATTTATAGCACACTTAACTTCTGTTATAGTGGGAAGTGTGTCCAGATGGTCAAGAATTGGCAGGGCCTCTATGGCGTTGAGGGCATCATCCGCTAGCTTGGTCTCACTTGAGTAAAGCTCTAAATAGTGCTCGACCCATCTATCCATCTGCTGTTTCTTATCAGTGATGATTTCTCCAGTCAAGGTTTTCAGCGGTGCACTTCTTTTGATCATTGGACCACAGGCTTTATTTATCCCTTCATACATGCTTCTGATGTTTCCCTTATCACTTGCGATTTGAATGGACTCACATAACTTGATCTAATAGTCATTCGCACACTGCCTGGCAGCCTTTTGTACATCCTTCCTCGCTTGCTTCAGCTCAATCAGAGAGTTACGCGTTGGTCTTTCCTTGTTTCTTAAGAGAGCTATCTTCTTTTTATCAATCAAGGGCTGCAGTATCTGGCTGTTTGCCACAAACCAGTCCTGCCTCTTATGATCCACAGTGCCATAAACCCCTACCGCTGTTTTATAAATAGTTTCCTTAAGTTTACTCCATTTATCATTTACTATACAATTTTCTGATGTATCATTGAAAGCGTCTTCAAGTTGCTGTTGAAATTCAAAGCACTTTCCAGGATCGTGAGTGTTAATAATATTAATCCTGGGGCTAGACTTGTGTTTAGCTGTGTAGATTCTCTTTGGTCTCAGTCTAACCCTTGCAACAACCAAAGAATGATCTGTATCACAGTCAGCACTGTGGCAACTTCGAGTTAATGATGTATGGTTCAGATGTTGTCTCCGTGTGATAATGAAGTCCAGCTGATGCCAATGGCTGGATCTTGGATGTTTCCATGTGACCTTATGCATCTCTTTTGTTTTGAAAAAGGAGTTTGTAATACATAGGTCGTTTCTAGTGCAATGCTCCAGCAGCCTTTGCCCATTATCATTCATGCGACCGATGTTGTATTTTCCAAGGCACACTGGCCATGAACTCGAGTCCTTGCCCACACGAGCATTGAAATCACCGAGCATATAAATGTAGTCGGATTTTGGAACTGACTTGATCGCAGAGTCTAGCTGCTCACAGAACGTATCCTTCACATCATCAGAGGAAGCGAGTGTCGGTGCATATGCAGTAAGAATGGTGGTAAATCCACAAGAGGTTGCCAAGCGCAGTGATAATAATCTTTCATTACCTCCAGCTGGGATATCAATCATTTCCAGTAGCGAATTCTTCACTGCAAAGCCCACACCATGTTGCCTTTTTCTGCCTGCCCTCTTGCCTTCCAAAAAAAGGTGTAATTGTTTTCCCTGAGTGACCCTTCCTCATCGAGGCGAGTCTCCTGCAGGCCAGCAATATCAATGTTAAGACGATTGAGTTCAGCATCAATCACAGCCGTTTTTCTCACATCGTCAATATTTGTCAAGTCAGTGGAAAATCCTGGACACATGGTTCTCACGTTCCAGATTGCAAGCCGTAGCTTGAGGTTTCTATTCTTTTTATTAATACCTGGTTTATTGGTTTTACAGCCTGCGATTCAGATTTTGTCCTAGCCCCAAGCACCCATTGAAGCAGACAGGCTGTGGCGGATCAGCACCCAATTGGCCGGGGGCTGCCCAGCTTGAGGCGGGCGGTAGCTGATCAGTGACACCTGTAGGTGTCTCCCACCGTCAGAGGCAACGCGTGGCGCCCCATGTCTACGCCAAATGACAAGGACTTATAAACCGTAACAGTTGCCTCTCGCTTTGATTCCGAGACCGGTTAAGACCAGGGATGGAGTTATTGCCTCTCCATAGCACAAAGCCTGGGCTAAAATAAAGAATCCATGTGTTACCCATGCAGCATAATCCCTCTCTCGGCCTGCCTAGTTCACACCAGAGGAAAGTTAACACCTATACATCTGGAACAAGACAAGCCGCAGAAGCTGCCGGATCAGCAAAGCAATGCTCTGTCTGCCTGCCTGTCGGAGCTTCGATCCTAGACCAGCTGCCAACCAAGGCTTAGGGCCTGGTCTGCCCTGCCATGACTTACTTTGTCTTTGGGTTGCATTTCCTCGCACCAGGATAAGGCGAGTACCCTCCCAATTGCGCTCTTCCGCCCGAAGCCGTTGGCACAATGTGGGGTGTCGGGTTTGGTAAGCGCCGCCCAACATTCGGCACTGACAGAAAGCAGGTAGTACCGTCTACTGTCATACGGTAGCTCAGTCATATCTGACTGAGACCTGACTTCTATATATATATATCCATTTTGTTTACAGCAACCTATCACAATAAGTAATTACTATTCATAGGTTATTAGCAGTATAAATAACTAATTATTGCAATTTTATTTTACTTATACACTTATACATTATATCTGATAATATGGAGAACATCTTTTACTAATTTGTTAACCCGATTTTACAACTTGTTATTATAACAAATATTCTTTATTATCTTTAAATGGCTTTAATTTAGACACATAGCGACTACATTGTCACTACAGTTGTTGATTTCTAATGAGATGTATGTAACTGCTTGCAATTTTTGATATTCTTGAAATCTGGAGCAAGTTTACTTGTTGAAATTCGCATGACAGCATGCAAGTTGCAGTCCGACAATAAAGACCTATTCTTAGATTTGTTGATCTTCAAGCAAGAGAATGCTTGTTCGCAAATGTATGTTGATCCACATAATGATAAAAGTTTAGCTGCAAAGTTTTTCAAGTTGGGAAATGATTCTTGTCATAAAGATCCATAGAAATCCAGCAAACCATCTGTCTTGAATTTCTCTTTCAGGTCATGATCTGCTTGTAAGTCAAGCAGCTCCAACTGTATGTCCTCTGTGGCTGTATCACTAAAAGGTGATCTGAGAATATTGAACTATTGCTCTAAGTTCTTGAAATCTTGGAATCTCCATCCAAATTCTTCAATCAATGCATTTAATTGGGCTTTGTATTTTTCAGTCATTTCACCAGAAATGGTTTCTTGTTTCAGCAAAGGGAAGTGACAAAATTCTTTTTTTCACTTGTGTGTCTGGAGAACAGTGAGAGTTTTGCCTGAAATGATTTCACATATACATACAATTCATGTGCAAACACACCATTGCCCCGAAGTTTGTCATTCAGTTCATTTAACTTTTCCATAATTTCAATGGCAAAGTGCCACTCTTTATTGACAATGATAGTATTAAAGTCACATGCAATGCCCTTCATCTCTAGGAACATCACTATTTCTTCTCTGAGTTCCCACACTCACCTCAACACCTTGCCGAGACTCAGCCATCGAACATTGGTGTGGTTCAGGACATCGGAATGGTCAGATTCTAAATCATCAAGTAATGACTTGAACTGTCTGTGATTAAGTCCTCTTGATCTGATGAGGTTGATGACACTGACAACTGGGTCAAAAACATGCTTGATATTCAAAAGAGTTTTACACAGACTTTCTTGATGAATCACACCGTGAAGTGGTAATAATGTGTGGTCTGGATATTCTGCTTTAATCTTATCACTTATCAACTTTACCAGACCTACATGTTTTCCAGTCAAAGCACGAGCTCCGTCAGTTGTAACACTTGCCATCTTGTTCCAAACTAACCCAGTTCTTTCAATACAGTTAGTAACAGCATTGAATATATCATGGCCTGTGGTTGTGTCTTTGAGTGACTCAACACTCAGTAACTCTTCAGTGAGTTTGAAAGAAGTGTTTATTCCTCGTATAAATATCAAGTCTCTTAAAAAAAGTCGCTTAACAGTCGACTTCATTGCACCGGGTTTTATCCCATATGGCTCGGTCCCTTTCCGCAGCGCGGAAAGCGTCGCACAAAGCACGAACTCCGTAGCTCTAGCGACGACCCACAGGAGTCTCCGAAATATTTAACTCGTGAACCGAATCGAACCCACAACCTTCGGAGCCCGAGTTAAACGGCTTGACCCCTTCGCCACGAAGACTCCCACGTATAAATATCAATAATTGGGCAGTATCATGTACATCGGTACTATCGTCCAATGCAAGAGAGTACCACAAAAATTGTTTACTTGCATTTTGAAGTTCATGCATCAAATTGACACTGGTCTTTTCATCACATCTGACCACAGTTCTCCTTGATAAAGTAATGTTGTCAAATCTGTTGTTTTTGTTCTGGAAACATAATGTTTACTGCATCTAGCAAACATTCCTTGATGAACTCGCCATCAGAAAATGGCTTGTTCTGTTTTACAATTCTGTGTGACAGCACAAGACTAACTTCAGCTGCAGCATCTTGAATTGAAGACTGTTTAGTGAAAACAGTTTGCTGTTTCTTCCATATTTTTTTACCAACTCAAGGCTTCCTTCTCTTCGTTCGTTAAATTTTATCCGAAATCGGAATGTTTTGTTTGATAATGTCTTTTTAAATTGTACTCCTTGAAGACAGCCACTGACTCACGACACAACAAGCAAACTGATTTGCTACCAACTTTTATAAAACAGTACTTAGTTGTCCATTCATCATTAAAAACAGGGCATCCATCTTCAATCTTACGTTTGTTATTGACACTCATCATAACGGTACATGAAATTCTGTAAAATTCAACAAAATAACTTAAAAACGAATTTAAAATTTTTATTTCTAAATGCCCTCGCGGGCCGCATAAAATCACTTGGCGGGCCGCATGCGGTTTGCCGTAGTTTGCCCACCCCTGGTCAATTAGCATACAGTAGCTCAGTATATCTGACTAAGACCTGCCACAAATTTATTCACAAGTAAATACTCTAACACAGTGGTTCTCAACCTTTTTTGGCTCATGCCCCACTTTACCATATGTACAGAATGTCCCCCCCCCCCCTTTTCGAATTTCTTCCCTATAAATTCCCCACCCCCACCCTTACACGGTACACATACAAATGGAAGCTAAATTTAATAACGCATACTAGAACAAGTCTAGACATCTACATGAAGCGTGATTTGCGGGTCTACTTACGCTATAAAACAAATTTCATTATGGCGAGAAGTACAGAATCGTAAAATTTAGAGGGAAAACAATATCAAGTAATTGGTTCTTGTTTTAATGCGACCTTGAAATAATCTTAATTCCCCCCCCCCCCCTTGGGGGTGGGGGGTGGAATTCCCCACCGGTTGAGAACCACTGCTCTAACAGGTCGGATAAAACGAAATACCTCTAGATGTTTAAAACCAAGACATGGTGGAGTTTTACTGGGACAGGATGATATAGTTAATAGATGGACAGAATATCTAGAAGAGCTGTATGATGATAGGAGACCGGATGTAAATATTCAAAACAACGTCGAAGGTCCACAAATACTCGCGGCAGATATTGAAGATGCACTACACCACAGAAAGAAAGGAAAGACATCCGATCCAGATAACATTACATTGGAGGATATTGAGGCCCAAAGTGATTTTGAAATCGAAATTTTGACAAAATGTCTAAATGACATATATAATAATGGGTGCCGGCTCTGTTGCGATTCGTAATCTAGCATACTGCGTTCGAAACACAGCTGCGGGCGATTTGGAAGCAACCGCTTTGCGTTGGTTTCCCTACAACGGTGTCTTTCAGAGAGCAATGGCAAACGTAAACTTTGCCCAAGAATCACAGTCCAAAATGTTGGGGTTGACTGCTACGTCATGTAAAAGATATGCAACTGACTTAACTTAATAGTGGATACATTCCTGGTGATCTATTACAATCCATCTTTCTATCTCTGCCAAAGAAACCAGGCGCTTTAAAATGCGAAGATCGTTGCACAACTGTCTTATATGTCACATGATCAAGCTGTTACTGAGAGCAGTTATGAGAAGAATAAGAAACACGATTAAACAGAAAATAATGATGAACAATGTGAATTTGTGGAGGACAAGGGCACAAACAATTCCATTTAATTTCTCAGGACACTATTAGAAAGAGCTTTAGATCTGTACTTGAGCTTCATAGACTACATTGAAGCATTTGACAATGGGAAACATGATGGCATAATTAACAACTATATGAAGTGTTTGACAATGGGAAACGTGATAAAATAATCAAATTACTAGAACAACTAAACATTGACGGCAAAGATAAATAATATCAGCGAATAATAAAAAACATATATTGGCAGCAAACAACAACTTGGTAGGAACATTTCAGTGAATAAAGAAGGGCGTCAGACAAGGGTGTGTCTCCTGATTTGTTTTCATTGTACAGTAAATATATAATAAGATCTAAAGAAGAAAATATGCCAGGGATCCAGGTTGGTAGACATAATATAAATAACTTATAATATATCTCATCTCATCTCATTATGTTCCTCTTGTATCTTGCAGTGTCGAGGTGAAGTATAAACTTAATGAGAGTGCCCGATTATGGGATTTGTGAATCGATATTCCTATGGACTCTGCTATTCCCTCCGTCCTACGTTTACATGGTCGGCCTCTTCCTCTGTTTCCATCTGGTCTGTACATCATTGCTTGTTGTGGTATGCTGTTGACTGGTAACCTACTTGCATGGCCAAATCATTTGACTTGCTGCTTTCTAATAAAATCTAGTGCTGCGTTAACCCCCACTTTAGTCCTGATTTCTTCATTTCTGATCTTATCTCTTCTTGATATGTTGAGTATTCTTCTCAGGAACCTCATTTCTGTTGTTGTGATTTTTCTTTTCTCTTTTTCTGTCATTGTCCAGGTTTGGAATTGGTAGCGTAGGGTTGGTAGGAAGATTGTGTTGTAAAGTGCTTTATTAGTAGTTATTGATACATGTTTGTGCTTTAGTATTGGTGCCATTTGTCCAATGAGTTGATTTGCCTTATTGCATCTATTTTCGATCTCGTCTTCATATCTGCCATTTGATGATATTATACTTCCTTGGTATTTGAAACTCTTTACTTGTTTCAAGGGATGTTCGTTTAGGTGAATTGTTGTTGTTTGTTTTTCTTTAGTTATAGTCATTACCTCTGTTTTGCTTGTGCTAATTTTCATGTTATGTTCTCTACACATTTCGTTTAGACTATTCATGTGGTCTTGTAATTCAGCTTCTGATTTTGCTATTAGTGCTTGGTCGTCCGCAAACAAGAGTTCTCTGATGGTTAGATTTGCACATGGTTCTTCTTCTGTGTTCTCGTCATGCGGTATTCTTGCTGTCTCTGCTTGGCTGGTTTCTTTACATATGTTGTCTGTATATATTATGAACAAGAGAGGGTACAGGACACAACCTTGTCGTACTCCAGATCTTATGGTGAAGGGTTCTGAGTGTCCTCCAGTTGCTCTCACTATGCATTCACTGTTGTTGTATAAACTTCTACATAGGTTTGTTAGATGTGTACTCACTCCATATTGTTTAAGGATTTCCCACAGCTTGTTTCTATCTGCTCTATCGAATGCCTTTTCTTGGTCGATAAAGGCTAAGTGGAGTGTTTCATTGAATTCGATTGATTTTTTCTCTCTATATATAACTTATATAAATAAACATCATACTAACGATATTGTCTTGAGAAAGTCAAAAGGAACTGGACTTCCGGTAGCCAACATGGCGGTTAGGCGTTGAACCGTTATGGCCTGTGGCGTGTTTATGCTTGCAGCTACGGTTTGCAATCGCATTTTCCTCACATTGGACTGGTAGTACATGGTTCCGTCGCCCTGCTACTGAGTGAGTGCGTGGGCAACACTGTGAGCTGTGAAATTCGCGGGAAATGCTTTTACATCTGTCCTGTACAGTGACCTGCATATTCGGAACAATGGCTACCGGCTCTTGCTGAATTTACTGAATTGCCTTTTCGGTTCACGGGTGCATTTTTCAGGAGACTCCCGGGAGTCGGCGCTGAAGCTGCGGAATTCGTGCTTTATGCGACACTTTCGGCCGGTCGCCCTGCGGTAAAATACCGAGCCATGATGAAAACCCGGGTCAATGAGGTCTTTCTGGTGACTGCCGAGTCCATCGACGAAGAACTGTGGTTTTCGTGGATTAATTTTGTGTTGGCGGTCTGGCGGCTGCATTATGCACAGTGTACTTGTGTGGGCTGTTGGATTGCCGAGACTCCTGCCTATTCCACTTTTCACATTGGACAGTGGGGAGCATTTTGTGTGATATTCACTGGCACAGGAGCGGAGCATAATGGGGATGACCCGTTGCCGTGAAGTTGGAACCTCGTCTAACTAACTAACTAGTCAAAAGGAACTACAGGAAATGAGTTGAGTTAAGAACCGACATCACTGCACTCAGAAATTCTCATACGTGCTCCGTCCCCTCGTTCAACAGCCAGCGAAGAGTCATACTACTAATCGTTCACACCGCTATCTGATTAAAAGTTCTCCTGGTCTTCCCTCTCAGTTTTGAGATTCTTCCGCAACCCCTGCCGATCCCCCGCAATCTCATTCTTTCCACATATGGGTTCTCAATCTGTTCCTCCGCCTTCTCCACCTGGTCCCACCTGGTCCCACCTCTCCCTTGTCCATTGGCAAACTACCACCAAGAGGTGCATTCCCTGCTAGCATATCAGCCTGTTACAGGAAATGATAGATACAGTGGTTGTAGAAAGTGAACAAACTGGGCCGCAGTCCATAATAGGAAGATCGAAGTGATGGTGTTATCAAAAAACCAGATCAGGCCTAAATGTCCAACTGAAATAAATGGTGTTATTTAGCGGAAAGTGCAGACATACTAGCTATATTATATTCTACTAGCTGACCCGGCCCGGCTTCGCCCAGACCCTGGTGGGGAGCATCTCATTTAATTCATATAAGTAGTCATATAAGTTCTCGTTCCCGTTCCCGACTATCTATCTATCTGTCTGTCTGTCTGTCTGTCTGTCTGTCTGTCTGTCTGTCTGTCTGTCTGTCTGTCTGTCTGTCTTTCTGTCTGTCCGTCTGTCTGTCTGCCTGTCTGTCTAATCATTTATTGGTTGCAGTTAGAACAACCTTAAATAAACGAAGACCAACTTACAAATAGCATTAGAAAGAGCACTTGAAAGATCTTTACATCTTCCCCCAACAATTAACTTGGGTAAATGGAGCGGTGGCAGCAGCAGCAGCAGAAGAAGAAAAAGGAGGAGTAGGAGCTGGGAGGAGGAAGAGGGAGGTGGAGGAGGGAGGAGTAGGAGGGAAGAAGAAATAGGCGGAGAGAGGAGGAGGAGGGAAGAGGAGGGAGGAGGAGGGAGGAGGAGTAGGGAGGAATAGGAGGGAGGAGGAGAGTTAGGAGGAGGAGAGAGGAGGAGGGAGGAGGAGGAGGGAGGAGGAGGAAGGAGGAGGAGGGAGGAGGAGGAGGGAGGAGGAGGAGGGGAGGAGGAGTGAGGAGGAAGGAAGAGGAGTAATTAGGAGGAGGAAGAGGGAGGAGGAGGGAGGAGGGGGAGGAGGAGGGAGGAGGAAGGAGAAGGAGGAGGAGAAGGACGGAGAAGGAGGGAGGAGAAGAACGCAGGAGGAGGAGGAGGGAGGAGGAGAGAGGAGGAGAGGGAGGATGGGGGAGATGGAGGGGGAGTAGGAGGAGGAGAGAGGAGGAGGGAGGAGGAGGAGAGAGGAGGAGGAGGGTGGAGGACTAGGGAGGAGGAGTAGGGAGGAGGAGTAGGGAGGAGGAGAAAGAGAGAGGAGGAGGGAGGAGGGGGAGGAGGAGGGAGGAGGAAGAGGGAGGAGGAAGGAGAAGGAGGGGGGAGGAGGGAGAAGAAGAGCGCAAGAGGAGGGAGAGGAGGAGGAGGGAGGAGGAGGAGGAGGGAGGAGGGAGGAAAAGGAGGGAGGAGGAGGAAGAAGGAGGAGGAGGGATGTGGAGGGAGGATGAGGATGGAGGAGGAGGGAGGAGGTAGAGGGAGGAGGAGGAGGGAGGAGGAGAGAGGATGAGGAGGGAGGAGGATGGGGGAGGAGGGAGGAGGATGAGGGAGGAGGAGGAGTGAGGAGGAGGGGGAGGAGGAGGTAGGAGGAGAAGGGAGGAAGAGAGAGGAGAAGGAGGAGGAGGGAGGAGGAGGGAGTAGGAGGAGAGAGGAGGAGAAGGGAGGAGGAAGGAAGAGGAGTGATTAGAAGGAGGGAGGAGGGTGAGGAGGTAGGAGGAGGAAGAGGGAGGAGGAGGAGAAAGGAGGAGGAGGAAGGAGGAGGAAGAGGGAGGAGGAGTAGAAAGAGGGAGGAGGAGGATGGAGGAGGGAGAGGGAGGAGGGTGAGGGGAAGAGGAAGAGGGTAGGAGGAGGAGGAGGAGGGGAGAGGAGGAGAAGGAGGATTATAACGCATATGCCTGTAGATAACTGCAGTGAAAAGGTGGGTCTGTCTATCTATCTGACCCGGAGTGGCTTTGCCCAGCTCCTGGCAGGGAGGGTCTCATTAAATTCATACCAAAAAAAAAAGTTACTTAAAAGAATGTCCTTCCACACATTATCCATGATTTTTAATGAGAACTGCTTTTAATCACCGACATGACTGTAGGTAACTCTTTAAGCATAAAAAGATGAGTTACAATGTTATGCATTGTGCATTATTTTTATGAAAACTTTGAAAATGCCTTAAAGATTATATCATTATTTATTACAACTCATATGCCGGTAGATAACTATAGAAAAAGAGTTTATAAATCTTTGAAAACGATGCAACAATATGACTATAAGCTATACAGAAAAGTTATTAAAAGTTATGCCCCTTGAAATAACTTTTATAGAGTTAAGTCCCTTCGCAATATTGAAATTATAATAAAAAATGAAATATTAAATAATATTAAGTAAGCATGGAAACAAATGACCGTAGACCCCGAGGTAGACCAAGAAGGCGGTGGAGAGATAATACATGTACAGACCTACAAGCACTTGGAATCAACGACTGGCAAGAGAAGGTCCACCAGAGAGACGAATGGAGACGGATTGTATTTGCAGCAAAGAACCTCAATGGCTCGGAACGCTGAAGAAGAAGAAGAAGAAGAAGAAGAAGCCGATTTCACACTAAAAAATATCACAGTTGGCTGCGCTAGAATGAAAGGAAGACGTGTAGAAAATTTCATCTCAATCGGATGGGCCGTTCGCGAGCGCATAAAGGACATACACACACACATCCTTTTTTATATATAAGAAGATGTAATCATGATCCTGTTTACTCTTCACCTACTGTTTATATTTTTCCTTTTTGTTTTTTACAGCTTCCTTTACCTCGGCGTTCCGCCAACTTGTTATTTTCTTTATCTGTGTATTGCGTTTTTTCGTGGTTCCCCATGTTATTTTTGGCAGTATTTAAACTGATTAATTTGAACATCTCCCAATCTTCTATCACTATTTTTCTTTCTGTAGGCAGTGTTACAACGATTTCATTTAGTTCTTTCTCATAATTTTTCCGCACTGCCTCGTCTTTGAGACTTTTAAAATTTAATAATTCGCACAGCATGTATTTGACTGGTCTTTGCTTTCTTCTTCTGTTGGTTTTATTGTGGTAATAACTGCTTTGTGGTCTGTGTTTATACTTAAGTTGGACACTGCTCTTCCATCTTGCTGTTATTTATTGTTAATATAAAATGAATTTGGCTTTGTTATCTAGATAATTTCATTTGTACCAGGTGTATATTAGTGAGTCTTTGTGTTTATAAAATGTGTTTGTTATATAGAGGTCATGTTGGCTGCACAACTCTATTCTTAATTTTATTCTACAAGCAGTATGAAAATCCCCTGCCGGTTTGCTAGGTCAGTCACAGGTTTAGGACATAACAATCTGAGCAAGGGGAGTCCGTCAGCCCTTTTGTCCCATGACTCAGAATGAAATATTGATGTTAAAATAAATTCGAGGTATTGATGGCAGTATATGAAGACACCTGATGAACTGGTGTAACAAGCGAGACACATCCTCTTCTCATTAGCACAAAACATAATACCCACAAGAAAGAGCACAAGAAACAGAAACAAAACACAGAGGAAGCATTTAGACTAAAACAAGAAGGAAGAATATTAAAGCAGGGGTGAATAATCTTAGATATAAAACCAACACGATAAAAATTAAGAAGTGCGAGCAGAGAAGACAAGAACAGTTTGTAATGAATTCTTGTAACATAATATAAATGTTCCAGTTGCAAGGACAATATGCAGACTTATTCAAGGACATAACGAATTCACAGGCGAATTCAAACCATAATTAAATGTAATACTTTAACATGGCAATACTTTAGCAGAAAGTAAAGGTATACGAGAAAGATGGACAAATTGCCGTGGAGAAATGTATAAAGATATGATAAATAATCCATATAATCCATTTGAATACGAAGAAAAAGAATCAAAAACTATAACAGACGAGGTAAAATCAGCAATACAAAGTTTGAAGAAGGGGAAGTCACCAGCTGTGAGGATAAATCAATGGAACTAATCCGTAGCATTTGCATCCGTCACAAAGTTTGTATGGAGATCTAGAACAGCGTTCTTTGGCCCAAAGCATTGAAGAGAACAATTAACACATGGTTTTTAACACCAACTATCGTGCTATCGCACTAACAACGTATGCTATAGCAAAACCCAGCTAGAGATGAAGCTAGACTATAAAATACGACATATACATGTCGATTTCCGCAAAGACTAAGGAAGCAGGGACAATATCTTTTGTGTGAGAACCATTTTGGAGCAATACAGAGTCCAGTGTAGATCTTCACACTTATCTCATAGGTAGGCATAATAAGGCCTTGATTGTGTTCAACAACAGAAATTGTGGAACAACATGAAAGATAAAGTTTCTCCAGCCCATTTGTTCCACTAAATTTAAATATTATACCATGAACAACAAGCAGCTGTCAGAGTAGTCGGGGAAACATCAAAATGGTTTCACATGCAAACGGGTGTGAGACACGGGTTTTCATTCTATTTTCATACATGTTCAACAACGTGCACAAAATGTACAGAGAAGACGACAAACATGATACGACCAGTGGCAGCTTGGATCCACGCAATAACTGCGGGTCTCAATTACGCAGATGACACTGTCATCCTCTGAAACAGTACCAAGTCATTAGAACAGCTAATCATGCCGACAAGAGACACAGTAAAGATCGCAAAGAATTATACATATAAGAAGAAGTAGGAGGAAGTATATTTCTGTGACAGAGGGCAGGATAAAAAGGGGGCGGGGGGAGGGGGGGGGAGAGAAACCCTAACTTGCACAGTTCGCGGCAACTATACTAATCAGGTGGCATTAATTCCTCCTCGGGCTCATGACATCCCCCACCCCCTCCCCCCTCGACTTCCCACATACTTCACCGCAAGGTACTATAATCAGTAATTGCCAGTTTTGTTGTCTTCATAGCTCTGCGTTTTGCTGTTTGTTATATTGAAAGCATGTAATGAGAGCTATATATTGCCAGGGATTTCAGTTTATGGTGATAATAATATAACCTAAGCGTTGTTGAATGCATCGTCTTAATAACAACGAACGGCAGCAAGTAATCAACAGTGTTTGAAGAAAGTGAGAAAGAAGGACCTAGCCTTGAATAACGTAACAGAAGAAAAGTAATATAATACACATGGATCATGCTGAAATGCATGTACAGTTAAAGTCAGTAATGTGGGACAAGCACAGCAATGTATGTGTTTAGCAAAGCACTTGCTGCTGATGAATATAGCCTTGTTACTGGATGTGCATTACACATAAGCGTCATATTTATCCCTTATATTATTGAAAATGTGTTCTTTTGGAAATTGCAAGAAAAAATAAGAAAATTCTAGAAAACAGGCTTCCTGCTCTCTAAATAGCACGGACTGCGCATGTCCGAAGCAAATAAAAAAAAAAAATAAAAAAACAACCTGCGCCTTTCGCTGCGCGAGCGTAAGACCGGCCAGCCATGTCCATTACCCCAATGGACAACAATCACTTTCGGATTAATAAGCCTGCGAGGGTAAACCCTGGACTATCATTCTGAGCCAGTGATGAACCCCAACTATAAATTCCTGAAGTTGACCGGGGTAGGGGTAATGATGAAATCGAAATCGAAAACGCATTCCACATAGCCACAGCGAGTTCAAGCTACGGGGCATGGTTGGCTGGCATGCGCACTTCTATATCTGCTGCTAGGTGGGGTTGTCACCGCACCATGACCAACTAACACTTACACATTCACACATTATGGATGCGTTCACTTGGTTACTCCTTCTTAGGTTTATACGCAACCCATCAATGAATCTAAGTTTTCTGCACTTCTCTTTCAGCCACCACATTCTCGTGAACTACTACCCCTGCCAACCTGCAGTTCCCTGATGTATTCACAGTTCACCCCCCGCCACCCTTCGGAAGTCACGGGTGGCAAGCATCGTCTGGATCTTTTCTCCGGGGCATGCTGGTGTGCCTTGGTGGGCCTTGTGGGAGCACATGTACACCTCGGAGGAGCAAATGGATCACCATGGTCTGGAAAGAATGCGACAGCGAGGGGTGGCGAGGGAATCTGGCCGCCGATCGACGCTCAGAGGAAAGGCGAGACGGACATATAATCAGATTGCTACTGGTACTATTAGTGTTGGAACTCTTCGCTGGCTGCTGAGGATGGGGACGGAGCGCTTATGGGAATGCGCCGAATGCTGTGATGTCGGTTCCTAAATCAATCAATCAATCAATGAACCCCCCCCTCCCCAACCCAAGAAAAACAAAACAAAAATAAATCCCACTAGCAACGCATCCGGGTACTGTCTGCTGCAGATGTAGACGTCTGTCAACATTAACCCTGTGTCGTACCTGGAGCTTCTGTCAACATTAATCCTGTGTCGTACCAGGAGCCTCTGTCACCATTTTCCCTGTTTTGTGTCTTGAGCTTCTGTCAACATTAATCCTGTGTCGTACCTGGAGCCTCTGTCAACATTAATCCTGTGTCGTACCTGGAGCTTCTGTCAACATTAATCCTGTGTCGTACCTGGAGCTTCTGTCAACATTAATCCTGTGTCGTACCTGGAGCCTGTCAAAGAGCTGGATATATAGATAGAAGTAGGACAAAGACAGAAGTAAGGAAAGGACAGAGACAAGACATTGATAAGGACCTTTACAAGAGAATAGATAGAGAAAAACAGTATAAGGAGGTAGAACTCCAAACAGTTCTAGGACATGACATAGATAGGACACACACGTGTCATAACTAGGACATGATGGGGATCAACTCCCAAGATAGGACAATGGACTTTGGCCACGGGGAACTACCCGTAAACAGACTGAACGGTAGTACAGCTGTAGGCGAACGAGTACTGGACTACTAGACGACGTGACAAGTGACACAGCACGCAGCGCAGCTGACCGCACGAAGACTGAGGACCAGTAACTGAACGAGACCTGTAAACTCAGGCAGACCGGACTTGACAATTAGAGCGACAAGACCTGTGTGGTGTTACTCTAGCCACTGTGTAGTTTAGACAGGACGCAGTTAGACATAGCGAGTGTGAATAATATATTTGAGTATTTGAGTGCGATTAATGTATGCTCGAGAAGAGAGCTGTATATATCTATGTGGCCATATCGCCTGATAGTAATTGTGTAGAATAAATATTGATTCATTATATACCATTTATACAACCGTTTTTTGTGATCGTGAGGTATGAATGAAGTGGCCAGCATGCCTGTATGAATTCAGGTTCTTGACAGGCGGCCAAGAGTGGTGTCAGAAGTTCTTAATGAACCTATGACCTACTGTGTGACAAGAGAGTGATTGTTTTTCATCAGTAAAACACCAAGAGTGAGATTAGAAAGTTTAAATGAACCTATGATCTATTGTGTGGTTGTTTGATAACAGCAAGAACGTGATTACAGCGAGATTGTAACAGAAAGAATGAACTGAAAGCACGAAAGAATTCATTGCCTTCTGAGTGCAAAAAGAGTGAGAGAAGCTACGAAATAATTCACTGTTTACAATCGAAAGATTGAAAGAGTAAGAGCGCTTACGAAAGGGTGACAAAGAAAGATTACGTTTGGAAAATTGTGGTCAATTGTGAAATATATAATGAATATTAACATGTTTCACAGAGATGTTTCAGTTGATGCCTCACGCCAGTGAAGACTACATGACAAAGATGAGACAACTGACACAACGACAGACAAAATTTAATACATTAATTTCGCATTTCAGCATCACGTCGGAGGAACTACGACACAGAAATATTGTTAATTAACATATCAACTTGCATGTGTGTGTTTTCTGAATATTAATTGTTGCTGCTCTATATAACAGAATGCAGAGTAAAAGCATTCAGAACAGCATTAGAATCTGTGCTGAGAGAAGACAACAACTCCCATTAGGCCCGGAAAAGCTGAAAGTTGTCAGATAAGTACATAGATAGTTTTGATTAGTGCACCGTAGAATAGCATCTTATATTTTTGAATGCTGTGAATAATTAGAAATATTATAGAAAAAGTATTTCTCATTTTTGGATGTGTGTATAAGCTAACTAACAAAAATGTCGACATTGAAAGAATGCATAGAAGCGGGAAAAGACCTAGGTTTGAGTGGAGATAAATTAGAACAGTGGGCAGAGCGAAAGTACAGAGAACATACAGCAATTGAAAAGGAGGAAAGAGATAAAAAGGCAGCAAGTTAAAGAGAGGAACGAGCTCAGGAACGACAGCATCAAAAAGACCTAGCAGAGTTAGCTGAAGCCACCAAATTAAAAGAGCTGAAAGAAAAACAACTTGAGATTGAGGCACAAACCCAGTTAAAGATAAAAGAGCTGGAAATCGAATCTCACGTACACATAGCAACAACTAAGATAAAGAGTAAAGAAGAAGAGAATAAGTTTAGCAAGTACAAAGGGATAGTCAAACCCTTCTGCTAAGGAGACTCAATTTCTGCCTGGACCGAGAATGTGGAATTCCAACTAAAATTCCAGGAAGTTCCACGAGAACATTGGGCTGTGATTCACATGAAGAATCTCTCTGGGAAGCCCTTAAAAGTAATAGAATCCATTCCCCAAGAACTGAGAAATGATTATGATTACATCCATGAATGCATTATGCAACATGTTTTGCTAGATGCCCCAGGTTACCAAATTCAGTTTTCAAAATTAAAACCTAAACCTAACGAAACATTCATTGATTATGTGTCTAATGTACAAAGTTTATACAATAAGTGGCTGAACGCTGCAAAGGTAAATAAAAGCTTTGAAAAGCTCAGGGACCTGATGATAATGGACACAATTATCTCGACTGTCCCAACTCCCTTTGCCAAATTTCAACAGCAAGCTGATGTAGAGTCGTTAGAACAGCTAGAGAAACGGGGGTCAGCATATTTTTCTTCAAATAGGGACATATTCAAATCAACCATAGAAGAAACTGAGATAGTGGCTTTTGCAAAAAGTAAACCTCAAAATCCATTTCAAATGAGAGAGAAACAAAAAACAACGGCACCTCAATGTCCATATTGCCATTTTTTTCATGATCAATTTGCTATGTGTGACAAAAACCCAGGGTATCCATCTCACCTGGAGATGATGAGAAAGAAAGAGAACAAAAGAAACACGTATAGACGTGCATTCAAATGCTTCTTTTGCCGATCCTTTGGTCATTTTAGTTCTGGGTGTGTTGGACATCAGAGATTCTGATGGGGCTGATGTTTGTTAAAACCGCCACACAAAACATAATATACTGAGTTGTGGAACAGAGCTGCCATCATCATTGTCCAGTCTTGAGCTGACCTGGCCGTTGTTTTTAAACGTCAATATGCTACCTTGAAATGTCGTCTTACTGGAGCTATTGATCTGGCCGTTACCGTCATCATGTTATTGAAATTGACCTTGGTTGCCTGAAGTGAAGTCAGGAGCTGTGAAGAGTTCATCCTTAATCACAAAAGGTTGGTGGTCAACGTTTATACTGAGCCAAGCCATTTGCTCCTTTGTTTTCGATCGTTGTCTCCGATTGAGGAAACTCTGCTACTTACGAAAATCAACTCCATTCGAGGTTGGTCATAGATGCAACTATCTTGAACTCTGGCTTATCAAAATATCACTCAAGCAAAGCGATATCGTTAATATGGAATCTTCGGAAGCGGGTGGGCATAATGGGTTGCCGTCCTGCTGAAGAAGAGACCCTATTTAAATCGCTTCATTAAGCTAGAGCCGTTTCCAGACGTGCCCTTTTTCGGGTGAAGGCCAGAAGTGCCCTTTTTCGGGTGAAAAGAAGCCACAAATCTGGGGTGCCCACCAATGGGTGAAATCAAGAGTCTAGAAAATCTCCTTTCGTTATGATGGAATAGAGGAACACGACACGCTCGTTTTTTTATGTGAAGCCTACAGTTGCCAAGCATAATCTTCGGTCGACGTGTTTGGACTTACTTTCCTTACGGACTCGTGGACGTTGCTGTCGGGACTACTAACTTGTCGAGCCCCTGATTTGCTGACCAGAGGACAGAACTGGTATACGCTGGTGAAGTACTTATAAGTAGATTTAATTAGATTATATTAGATAGTATTAATTTTGGATTATATTAGTTATATTAATTATTATTTTATTGAGACGACACGTAGCAAAGAACATGAAAGGTTTGAGCCAAAAATTGAAAAAGGTGTCCATATGGCTAGAAGAATTGCAGGTAGCGGTCGGTGAGGTATAACATTTTGTAGAAGGGTTAAGGAGAAGAATGATTGGGGAAGAGACTTATAATTTTAAGGTGGAATGCAATAGGGTAGGAACGAATAACAGTAGACAATCAACGTTTAATGAAAACAGAAGACAACATAACGTTATATAAATATTGAGCACAACCCACTACTGGCAACGCCCATTGACGTGGATAGGCCTTAGGTTCATACCAGAATGCGATCGGCGTTGCCAGTAGTGGGTTGTGCTCAATATTTAAATTTCAAATCCCGAAACAACCACATAATCAATTGATTATTGCTCACTGGATTTAGGAGGCCTGGTGTTCCTTGCCAGTGAGAAGTCCTGATCGTTCGGGTCCCATCGATTGACGGACGTCGGTCGCGGCGATTGGGCAATCTTGAGCATGGCCTACGATGGGTAGCGTTGTGATGTTCTGTTGTGATAGTTTGGTGTGTCCAGTGTGTGCCGCGTGGTTACACACCCGCTTCACACGCGTGATCCGGGACTGTTTCCGGATCCGGTCAGGGATATGCACTACTGACGAGCTCAAACGAGGGCGAAACTCGAGTATAGTGCTTCCATATTGACGTGGATAGGCCTTAGGTTCATACCAGAATGCGATCGGCGTTGCCAGTAGTGGGTTGTGCTCAATATTTAAATTTCAAATCCCGAAACAACCACATAATCAATAACGTTATATATAGAGACAGTTACGTTGAGCCAGATGTGACTAAGGTCAGAAGTGGTTATAATAGACGAAGATACAGAGATGGGCCTGAGAGAGACCTTTCCAGTAAACAATGGAGTTGGCCTTCTTATAGAAAAAGACGGGACGATTGGTTTGAGCAAAGACGGAGACAGTATTTGAAGTCAGGGTCGAAGGACAGGGTAGAACATATAAAAAGAAATTCAACTACTCCTAAGGTGGTTGCGAATCTGACTGTTAAACAGGAAAAGAAGACGACGGTATTAGTAAAGAAAATAGACCAAGAGACTCAGACGCAGGTGATTGAAGTGGTGGAAGGGAATACACAGACACAAGTTGATACAGTGGAAAAGAAAGTCCAGGTACAACCAACCAACAAGATAACGAAGGGAAGTCAAACCGAGTTGGTAGAAACTCAATCAAATCCAACTTACTTGAAGGTGACAAAGAGAGACACCGATACAGAAGTTAGACAACCCAAGACAAGAGACAGCAGAAAGAAAATTAGAAAGAGTGTTAGGACCAGAAATGGAAAAAGTTTGCTCATATATAATCATGGGTGTGGAACTGAAGGATCTGAGTCGTCTCTACAATCAGAACTTTCAGACCTTGCAGATTTTGGTATAGAATGTACACCCGACAGGGATTTAAAAGGAATGAATAAGAACGGGAGGATTGTACTACGAGCAGATCCTGACTCGAAGCGTGATGTTTCCTCATACGGTAGGGTTGCTGGTAGACAGACAGACAGAATTTTAGTTGGTGACTCTTTAGAACAAGATACCACGATATATGACAGAAAAGTAGCGAAGGCTAGGAGACGAATACCAAGAGAGAGAGAAAAAGATACTTTCAAAAAGAAAGATGTTTGCCTAGTAGAAAGTAGAACACAAAAACAGCAGAAGGCTGAAGCGTCGCTGGACAAAGCTAGAAGTCTCATGAAATCGATAAGACCATGGTTATATTTAAATAACCGATACGAGCAGATTTGAGCATTTTGTAACTGAGCTTGGGGTAATTCAAGTATGATGAGGCTTATACCGGCTCAAATGTTGTGTTGCCGTGGAGAGGATTAAAGTGGAAAACGGCGGAGAATCACTGCAAGTGATGTGTGATGTCGAGAACTGATGTAGTATTGTCTTGTATTGCATAGGTTGTCTTGGGGTATAAAGTAGTCATAGAATAGTCACCGATTGGGTAGTGCGGATGTTATAGCCTGAAAATAGCGCGAAGAAGTAGATCATTATTATGAAGTGATGAGGAGGTTAAGATAAAGTGAGTGAGTAGTTGACTGTCGGAGTAGTTTGATAGATGGGACGGAGAGTAGTGTTTGGTTGTGGTGATTGAGAAAAGCGGAAATAAGAAAGCAGTTGAATTGTGAAAGTCCTGTTGAGTATTGAAGTAATTCGTCTGGTTATGCGTTGTTCTTGCATGGGTAAAAGTGTAGACAAACATGTGTGCGTCGGGCTGAAGAAGGAAGCTTTGATAAGTCTTTTGGGGTGGAGCATGGATAGAACGATGTCAGGTGATTAGTAGTAGTAGCGCATGCATGTACCAGGCGTTTGGTATATCTTGTGTCACTGTTTGTGGAAGTGATTGACACGCTTAGGCTGCGGTGAGTAATTGCTAGAATGTTGAATGGGTGTCTAATTTGTTTGTTGTAGAAGTAATAGTATAGGCACGTCAGGTTGTCGTGATACGAGAATAATCGTGAGTTGAGAACGAGGTTGTTTGTACACAATGATCGATGCATATGAGAAGTATAAATACGAGCGCCGTGCGAATATGTGAAGAGTGGCTGATGGGTAACGCTGATAAAACGTACCGGTGATTTCGGGGAGGACAGAGTAAGTGAGTATGCAAAAGTTGGGAAGTATAAAGAAGGTGATTGGAAAGGTGTGATGTCCTTTGTTTGGATAGAATTAATGAAAATTTTAAGACAGGCTGGCAGAAAGAGGGTTAACATTTGGAATGACGTTTCATAAAACAGATTTAGTATTGTTGGCAGAGACATGTCGAAGCAAGAATGCCTGATACTGAAAAATGAGAGAAGATGTTTTGCCCAATCGGAGTGAGGTTTGTCGTTAGTCATGTGCGGTGTTGCTTACTGTTTCTGAAAGAGTCCCGATAAATAGGAGTAACCTTGAGTAGTAGTGAAAGATGAGTGATGTAAGCAAGAGAAGGAGAGAATGTGATTAGCTAAATGAACGTCGGAGTATTATAAATAGAGCACTATAGAACGTGTTCCGATAAGTGTGACTGGTTTGACTATCATCGCGGTGTGAGAACGAAGTTAAGAGAAAGTTGAGGATAGTTTAGAGTTGTTGTGGTGAGATGTTGGAAAGTACTGATACAGGAGACTGAAATGTTGGTTGCGTCGGGTAGACGAGAGACTTAAAAATAGAATTAGTTATTGACAAATATAGTAGCTAGATGTGTTGGTGAAGTCTATAGTAAATAGACATTCGTTGGTGGTTGTAGCATTGTGGAGACACCGTGGTAAACGGGATGAATGTTGGAATTCAAGGGAAACAACTAGATTAGGAAATGGCTGTGCTGAGTTGCAGTTTTCCTTACTGAGTATATGAATTGTGGTGTGCCACAATACTTAGAAAATAGAGCAATTTTTTCTTGTAGTTTACAGTAATTGTTTGGTTAAGTCAAGTGCAGTAGTCTCGCAGTGAGTTAGTTTTGTAGAAGATGGAATGTTGTGAAGCGAAATAATCAATGCTTGACTTCCAGAAAAAGTACGGTCATTTGTTGATTAATGACTTTTGGTTGAGGAGAACAGATATTGTTCTGCGTTATGATGACAATATAGTCTGTAGGTAACAGATATATTTTGGGGTTAACAGAATAGGCATGACTTGTGTTCATAGATATGTATTACATTGGTTCGTATGAGAGACCAATGTTGTTTGAGTACTATAAGCAGTTGGTTTTAATTGAATATGTATGGTATGTTATTTTATTTTTGATTGATTTGGTCCTATAAAATGATTATTATTCAATTTTAGAATAGGATTGTTGTGTTTTCAGTCTTTTGCGTACAAACTACTGGTCCGTAAAAGAGACCAGTAGTGTTAGATAACACTAGATATTTTCTTTTAATTGATGCTTGTTTTATTTTGAAAAATGTGGGCATATATGAAAACATATTTGAATATCAAGGGGGGGGGGGATATTGTTCTGTTCTGATTGTATCTTCGATTATTCATGAGTTATGTCGTTATTTAAGTTTGCCTTGTTTGAACATTGGCATGTTACTTGGTCAGTTAATTTCAAATTTTTTTTTTGTCAGTTATAATGATTCTGTTTCTTATAATTGAGTTGCCATTGACCATTCTTAAAAATAATTACTTTTCAGTAAAATTGTTTTTCTTTTGACGTTTAATTGGGTGAAGTTTTAAAACAGAAACTAGTTAATAGAGTCCTGAGGAATTTTGAATGCAGGGTTACATTCAGAAGATGTGGGGCAATTTTAAAACATGGTCTCCATGAGGTCGAAAGTGAACATGGATTTAGTGCCATGATGTAATGGAAATTTCATAAGCGCCACGAGATTGCTGGTTTTTAGTAGATATGGGTAACGCTTATAATAAGTGCTGCGCCAGACAGCGTGAAAACAAATAGTAAAAAATGAATTGAATGCCATGTTTTAGTCCTGTAGATATCAACACAAGAGTTGGGGGATTAAACCAGTGGAAGGTTTATAAAGGGAAGTAAGTATGTTCGTGAGAAATGAACATTGTCAGTGTGGAGTGCTGTGGTCACAACGAACATAGATTAAATGACATGAGGTTTTGGGGGTCCGTGATATATGGGCTGATAAAGAATAAAGTTGATTGCAAGCAGTGATGGGTTAGAAGGTCACAGACATGAGTTCAGTGGCGGTATTTTGTTGCTGTTGATAACGGCATAAATTCACAAGTAGGGGTTTTAGGAAATATGCCCATAATAAATGGACATTAGTGGATTGCTGAAGTTTTCGACGAGATTAATAGGGAATTCTGATATGGAGTATGCCTGAGTGAAGTATAGGAGAGATTTGGGTATGTTAGGTGATGTTCATAATGTGGAGGAGGTCTTGAGTAATAGGGCCCATAATGGACCTTTTGATTTGTATATAGACATTTAGGAGTGAATAATATTTTTGGTGGTTGATGCCTGATGCTGTGGATGTCAGCGCAAACTGTGAAATTGCCATAATAAGTGGTAGAAGATATGTAATTGTTTTAGACTTTATTACATAAAGTCTAAAGGCGACATAGGGGGTAAGTGTGAGTGTGGTTTTTGTGAGGAAGAGTTCTAGTTCTTTGACTTTCCGGTGCGCACCGATTCTTTGTCTTCCTATCGTGTGCGAGTGATTAGTAATGTTGAGGTAATACTGTTAGTGATGACAATAGAGAGTTTGAGGTAGTATCAGAAGAGTATGGCGTTTTGAATTTTGATCAGGTATTGGTATATATCTATGCTCGTGGTGAAAAGGTTTAAGCGGATCGCTTATAAAGAGAAGAAGAAGTATTTCGAAAAGGTACACATATATGTTGTGATGTGTTGTATAAAACTGAGATTTTGTAAGACAGAAATATTATGATGTATACTAGATACCTATATACATGTGGATTTCCTTATGAACTGTTGGTTAACTATAAGAGACAAGTGAAGAATTGGACTCGAAGGAGTAGAAATAAAGTTCATTGGTTAAGAGAGGGTTAGTTTAAGATGGGTTGGAGAAATAATATTGGGGTTAAGGTTTTAGTGAGGGAAAGCATAATTAGAATAAGTAGGTTAGGGATTAAGACTTTTCAAGAAAAGTCTTCTTAAAGAAAGGGAGGAATATAACAGAGCACCATCTCTGTTAGTAGTTTAGGAGGTAGATGGTGTGCAATAGAAAAGGGTTTGGGAAATGTATAGGTGGTGAATGATGGACGCGTGAGCACGATTGGACTAGTTGTTAGGGACGCTCACGCGTGACGTAGAAGATAAACATAGTTCAGTTCCAACTCGGCCTGCAAACTAACTAGAGGTGTTTTCAATTTGCTGTACATACTTTTATACCTTGATTAATAAACTGACACGTTTACACTTTGGACGGAGCCTTGACTTGATATATATGCAGTTATATTCAGACTCTCCGTGATCTGTTACATAAATCATGTGTCCAACAAAGGAAACCGGTTCATTCTAACTTTGGTAGATCTCTGTTCAAGGTGGGTAGAGGCTGTGGCGTTAAAATACATCAGTTCCAAAGATGTAGTCAACGTTTTTCTACATCTGTTTTCCCGGTTCGGATTTCCCCTTACCATTCTATCAGACCGAGGGACGCAATTTATATCAGCTGCAACGCAAGCTCTTACTAAATTGTTAGGAATTAAACAGTGCTTTACTAGCCTATATCGCACGGCTGCCAACGGGATTATAGAAAAGATTAACGGGGATCTTAAACACATGTTGGCAAAGGTAACAGCAGAAAACCCACCTGACTGGGATACACTGTTACCAACAGTGCTGTTTGCCTATCAAGAAACCCCGCAATCAAGTACGGGTTTCTCACCATTTGAGTTAGTATAAGGGGCTAACCCACGAGAAATCCCTCAACATATACCAACAACTGTTAACCAACACCTCAGATACCCCAACACCGCTATAACCATATGAGGTAGTCACTGAGACACGCGATACAATCATGAGAGCGTGCACCATAGCGAAAACATCTTTGGAATGAAAATGACTGATGTACCGGCATTATGCCAATAAGGGTGCCAAGACCTTACACCTTGAACCAGAAAAAGAGGTATTACTCCTATTACCTGATAAAAGAAACTTACTTTTAACGTCATGGCAAGGGCCATTCAGAGTATTGAGAAAGATATCAAATCTTGACTATGAAATATCAGTGAACAACAAATTCAAGATATTCCATATCAACACGCTGAAACCGTATTACTCAAGACAGGAACATCAGACGGAAGACGAACGCAATGCAACCACACCAATTCATCAGACGGAAGACGAACACAATGCAACCACACCTAGCAATGAGACAAAAAACGTACTCAATGCAACCACAACAGTCAACCAGACAGAGGACGATGACATGGAACTACCAGTACCGACAGTAGACACTACGACGACAAATGACAGTATACATATAGAACAGAAACTGACAGACGAACAGAAACAACAGACAATAGCGTTACTGACAGAATACAAACAAATCTTTTCAGACATTCCAGGTAGGACAGATAGAATAGAACACTCAATTCTTCTTTCCGACTATACTCCGATAAAATGTCGACCATATTCCATCCCTCTGAATTATAGGGATAAACTCGACAAGGAAATTCTTGATCTTGAAGCGAGTGGAATAATTCAAAAATCTCAGTCGGAATATTCCTTCTCTATCGTCCTAGTGAAACAGAAGGATTCCACTCTCAGACTCTGCATCGATTATAGAAAGCTAAACTCTATCACAAAAACAGACGCAGAACCAATTCCTTCCTGTGACGATCTAATCTTAAACATGTCAACATCTACCATCTTCTCAAAGCTTGACCTAACCAAAGACTATTGGCAATTTCCGATGAATAAAGATCCCGTCCATCTTACTGCCTTTGCAACACCTTTAGGTCTATATGAGTGGCGATTTCTTCCTTTTGCCCTACGCAATGCGCCTGCTACTTTTGTTCGTCTTACTAGGGATCTGTTACATGAAGTAACAAATATCCAGACTTATATAGACGACATCTGTATACATACTACAGACTGGACAACACACTTACAAAAACTGAGACAGGTCTTCGAAAGAATTAAGTTGTGTGGACTTACAGTCAAACCCACCAAAGTTGAGATTGGAGGAAATATACTTCCTAGGCCATACAATATCTAAAGGCCAATTGAAAACAGATGACAAAATTGAGACCAAAATTTTGAACCTCACTATGCCAACCAGCAAAAAGCAAGTGAGAAGTTTACTTGGCTTGGTGAACTATTACAACAAGTTCATTCCCAATTTGGCAGAAATCACCAGTGTTTTTTCTAATCTATTAAAGTCGAATGTCAAAATTGATGTACAAGATGCTACATTAATGAGTGCAATGTCAAAACTTAAGCATCTTTTTAGCAATGTCCCGATGCTTCGGTTACCTAACCCACATTTACAATATTTTCTTAGGACAGACGCCAGTGCAGTATCCATAGCCGGCGTATTATGTCAGAAGTATGACGACATTCTCCACCCAGTGATGTATGTAAGTCACAAGATTACCCCTACTGAGGCTAAGTATGATGTCTCTCAACTGGAGGCTTTAGCTATTGTGTACTGTTCCATAAACTACATAGATTCTTGGCAGGGACACACTTTGTCATCGAAACTGACAACTCTCCGCTCACAGTCATGGAGAAAGGAGTCCATAAGAACAATAGGATCTACAGATAGTCCCTGATACTCCATAATTATTCATTTTCGATCAGGCATATTAAAGGTAGAAGTAACACTTTAGCCGACATGCTTACTAGACCTTCGAACTTTGAAGTATCTGACGTGCAACAGAAAGACGACGCGACACCATCATCGTCATTAACACCAGCAGCAGAGTGTTCTCAAACATATTGATTACTGTGAATCAGAATTTGTACATATATAAACGACGAGCAATGTCGATACCATTACATATAGTCGACAAAGATGAATAGAACATTGTAAATAGACACTTCAGGAACATCGCGTCGAATATCGAACGGTGTAAATAGAAACTGTGTGTAGAATGAAGATATTCAAGGGAAAAAGATGCGACATCATCACCTTACATGGAGCAACTTATTTTAACTATTATACTAGTGTAAAATGCATGTATTTGTGATATATATATATATATATATATATATATATATATATATATATATATATATATATATATATATATATATATATATATATATATATATATAAAATAATATTTTTTATTGAAGTTTCACATCATAATGTAGTTTTTATATGTAGTTTAGTTTAGAATAACATAACAACTTTTCTTTTCAGTAAATTAGTAACACCAATTTTCCGACTCCCATGTAGATACAGGGATAATTAGACGTAAATATGAGTACATTATTTAAATACATTAGTTAATTACATCTTATAAGTCTCGTAGTAGACTATCATTTCATCACTAATTATATAATATTTAGGACAGTTTAGTTTAGTTAAGACAGATTAGTTTAAAAGTATAACGTAGTTAGAAATCATTACCATCTGGAACTATAGCTAGATTAAGGGAACCAACACATTTCACTTCATTTCATTTATTTACTTAGATTATCTTCCCTTAGTTAGTAAATCTCAGCAGACCAAAGTAGAGTATAGCATTTAAGAAGAGTAGTTAGTATACTTAGGATTAGCCTAAGCAATCCAGTCAACTTGTAAATACTATAAATAAGAAAGACAGTGCTAGTATACTGCACTAGTATTCGGCTCTACGAATGTTTAGAGTGAGCCAAAACAATTTTTTTTAATTTTTGTTGTTTTTCTCCATTTTATTTTATTGTATTATTTTAATGACATAATTTTTTTTCTAAACCTGTGATGAGTGAATGTAGCGAGAGAAAGACGAGAACAAGGATAGAGTGAATGTATTAAATATTGTGTGAGTGAACAATGGTGCCTTTTTTGCCGCACCCAAGAGTTTTTATAATTTGTCTTCGTCTTATATGTGACACATGTGCTTGTGTAGTTTTATGTGTGTTGTTGCCATTATTACATTACATGTATAGGAATATTTTCCAGCATCTCAGCTCGGCAGAGCAGTCACAAATTAAGCAAACGCATTCATTCGTGACTGCGTAAACCAACCTGTGACGCTTGAAAACGTCATTCACGTAAATTATAGACATACATCTATGTTTGTGATTTAAGCATACACTAAAGATTAAATAAACACGCAAACAACCAGATATACTTACAGATAAAATACAGACAGCAGTATAAAGGAAAGGGGGGGGGGACTCATGAACAGGGGACATAACAGACTTAGGAAACGTTGAGAACACAGTGAAAGATTTACCCACAAACGGAAGGTAGAGAGGTGAACATTAGCTAACACACAACATGTAATAGAGTTGGAGAAACATTACACGGAAGCCATGAATTTTATTCATGTATTGTTCCCGTAACAGGAACAATTTGGTCGGGATGTCGGTCAATCGACATTTTGAAAAGCAGTGTCTTATAGACATTTTGGGCTTTGGTTCGATACAGCTTCCATATGTGTAATGAAAATGAGTGTTGACTCTGGCCAATAATACAGTTCTGCGACGCTGAGTATAAGACAGTGGATAAATACAACAGTGTGACATCAGACTTTTATAAGTCATTGATTATACCCAAGACATGATTAGTTAACCCTAGCCAGCACTTTGACAAAATTAGACCCAACTAATTTTTTTAGATGTTACGACAGATTGCGTCACACCCATAAACTTGAATTTGGTGACGCAATACAGGTGGGTGGGAAACGAGAGCGCGTCAAAGAGCTGGATATATAGATAGAAGTAGGACAAAGACAGAAGTAAGGAAAGGACAGAGACAAGACATAGATAAGGACCTTTACAAGAGAATAGATAGAGAGAGACAGTATAAAGAGGTAGAAGTCCAAACAGTTCTAGGACATGACTGCCACATGGCGTTTAGACAGAATGACGTCATCGGAAAAAGGCGGTAGAAAATCATATAGGGAAAACCCCACAAGAAACTAAGGAAACTTAGAAACAGGGTGACGTGAGACAACAACTGAGAAGGACAAGAGAGAGGACCTTGTGTGATTCGGCTGAGGCGCGACATATTGTGTGAAGCCCGTGTTCGTTTGGAGATTTGGTTGTGAGAAGGCAAAGGCTTGGCTGAGGACTATCAGGTGGAGGATGTCTAACGAAGAAAGTGTCAATATCGAGCAGAGGACCTGAAGGCATGGAACACCTAGACAATCTGTGAAAATGAAAACAGCGAGATAGATTGAGCTCCTAACTACAGTCGGATATTACTGGGATAGAGTCGTAAATATTTTGTGTGAATGCCGTCTCTGTGTTAAAAGGGACAATTCATTTTTCTCGATGAATCCATTGTATTGATCCAGCGCATCATTAAAAGAATGTGTGAGTATTGTTGTTTAGGATGGCGTCGGTTGATTCTTCGCATTTACAGTTCGAGCTTATTATTGCTTCAACGTTGACGTTGCCAATTTGATAATTGCGGGAGTTGCGTTGTGGCAAGGACATAGATAGGACACGCACGTGTCATAACTAGGACACGACGGGGATCAACTCCCAAGATAGGACAGTGGACGTTGGCCACGGGGAACTACCCGTAAACAGACTGAACGGTAGTACAGCTGTAGGCGAACGAGTAATGGACTACGTGACAAGTGACGCAGCACGCAGCGCTGCTGACCGCACGAGGACTGAGGACCAGTAACTGAACGAGACCTGTAAACTCAGGCAGACCGGACTTGACAGTTAGAGCGACAAGACCTGTGTGGTGTTACTCTAGCCACTGTGTAGTTTAGACAGGACGCAGTTAGACATAGCGAGTTTAAATAATGTATTTGAGTATTTGAATGCGATTAATGTATGCTCGAGAAGCGAGCTGTATATATCTATGTGGCCATATCGCCTGATAGTAATTGTGTAGAATAAATATTGATTCATTATATACCATTTATACAACCGTGTTTTGTGATCGTGAGGTATGAATGAAGTGGCCAGCATGCCTGTCTGAATTAAGGTTCTTGACAGAGCCTCTGTCATCATTAACCCTGTTTCGTGTCTTGAGCTTCTGTCAACATTAATCATGTGTCGTACCTGGAGCCTCTGTCATCATTAACCCTGTTTCGTGTCTTGAGCTTCTGTCAACATTAATCCTGTGTCGTACCTGGACCCCCCTGTCAACATTAATCCTGTGTCGTACCTGGACCCCCCTGTCAACATTAATCCTGTGTCGTACCTGGAGCCTCTGTCAACACTAACTCTGTTTCGTGCCTGGAGCGTCTGTCAACATTAACTCTGTTTCGTGTCTGGAGGGTCTGTCAACATTAACCCTGTTTCGTGTCTGGAGCCTCTGTCAACAATAACCTTGTTTCGTACCTGGAGCCTCTCTCAACATTAACTCTGTTTCGTGTCTGGAGCGTCTGTCAACATTAATCCTGTGTCGTACCTGGAGCGTCTGTCAACATTAACCCTGTTTCGTGTCTGTAGCCTCTGTCAACATTAACCCTGTTTCGTGTCTGGAGCCTCTGTCGACATTAAAATTTAATCTTGTGTCGTACCTGGAGCTTCTGAGATAAGAATCACAATTGTTTCGTTATTCTGTGTATTATTCCCGGATGTAGTCACTGTAGTGACACTTCCGGGGTTTGTGTGTTGTTGTATTTTCACGTTGTTGCTTGCTATTAAAGGCTTGTCGCCATAACGTTTTCCGCTTTCCGTAATTGTACTTTATTAAGCTGCGGTACATTTCGTGTTGTTCTATTGTAATAAGGCTGCATGGTATGGGGCAAGCAACAATTACTGTCATATGCGAAAAAAAGTCGCTTAAATGTCGACAGGGTAGACTTCATTGCACCGGGTTTTATCCCATATGGCTCGGTCTCTTTCCGCAGCGTGGAAAGCGTCGCTGCAAAGCACGAACTTTGTAGCTGTCACCAACTGGCTGGGGGTAGATCCCAGATGGGCAACCACTCAGCCAAAATCATTTTCTTCTACTGGTGTTTAGTTCTGGATGCAGTTTAAGATCCCCTAACTCTGTCAGAAGGGACTAGTTACCACCCAGATCCCAGAGAGAAAACGTGGAACTAATGTCTTTTATGCTGATTTAAGACACTGTCCCTGATACTCAAGAAAACAGCCAAGAAGTGGCTCGTTGAAGATAGAATATTATATATCTATATAGTTTTGGCTGTACTTGGTATCACCAGAAGTGAGAAAGGAGGAGTTAAGACATGCAACGTAATCTGGTTACTTATGACTGCATAGGCAAGATACCTCCCGGACATAGATTCCCACTTCTGGATAATATGTGCGAACCCCCACTAAATGATACAATAATGTGTGTACTTGATTAAGCTACACAAACATTTATAAACATTTAGAATTATACGGACAAATTGAGTTTTTAAAATACAACAACTGTGTTTATTATTGCTATTGATGATCATATGATGATGATGATTATATTATGGTATACGTAACTCATCTGGCTGAAAAGCTCAGAAGCACATAGGTCATGCTTCCCCCAGTGAGACGCAGTTCACTGTCAGATTGAAGGAGTCCAAATTGGTCCCTTCACAAGGCTAAGTCACTTCCGGATATGGGTTGTTGACTGTCCATTGCTCCTAAGAGATCTGGAATGAAACGAACGGAGATGGGTAGTATCTACGTCTACACATCTCAAACACATATGTCTATACATTCATATAAACATACATTCAAGTCATAATATATGATGGTATGATGATATATATGATGGCATGTTACATAACATATATCAGTTCTAAATAAATAAATATATATGTATATATTCATAAAACTATTTGGAACATCTATAGCTCAAAACATACACAATCACCTCCATTTATGTAATGGAGTGTTTCCCATATAAGTTCACCTCACTTACTCTTTCCCTTTCTGATTCATTCATACTGTCTTGTCGGAAGGGCTGGTCGCACAGTCCTGTCGAACATTAAATGCCTTCCCTGAATCTGTCTGGGGTATTGAATGTCCTAAGTCATGTCTGTCCTCATGCAGACATCATGCAGACAAGGTGAACTGGTGCCATTCCTCAAACCAAGTGGTTTCACCACAATCTTGGTAGGCACTCAAAGTGTTGGTCCAAATAATCAACGTTAATTTGGACGCTATCAAGAGACTGGGAGCTCTCAGGAATTTCTCCTAAGTAGTCAGTCTCCCCAATGTTTAACATCATACAGGATGAATCTAAATGTATCTCCTGTACATGCATAAGCCACACGCTCATGTAGCTTGGATAATGGATTTCTCCAAATTATCACATACAACAAATCAGACAACCAAGTGGTGAATGAAAGAAGAAATTAGTTCTCAGTGAAATCGTAAAGCTAGAACTGGAACATTAAGTACAAAGAAAATCCACCAGTGTAAAGTTTGGGAGAATATGCAGAACACGAAACTACACAAGCCTTCAGACTAGCAGACAACTAATCAGAGTAATGGTCTTACCTGGGTTATAGCTAGGAAATCCTGTCATACGACTTCGTACAGAAGTCCAACAGAACGAAATGTTAATATTTCTCCAGTAGGTATCCTAAGAATGCTATTGTGAATTTGCGTCTGAAGTCTTGCTGGCCATGCATGTAGTTTTATTCTAGTCAATTCCTGGCTAGTTTCCAGGTTGGTTAATTAATATGTCCAAGTTCCTGTTAGCTCCACCTATTTTTCCATGTAAGATGATTTACCTAGATGGATTAAGTGCCAAATTCTTTTCACCCCTCCTCCTTTCCTGTGAAGGGTAGTTTCATCTGTCAATCAAATTGACCGATGCCCCCCACGCCTGAAACAATGAAACCTGCTTTGGCGGCAATGCAGTTGCGTCATTACATTCCAATAGGCTGGTAACACCAGCCTTCTCGGTTGCTGGCCGGAATGTGTCAGCCATGGGTTTCTACTTTGCCCCGTAGTATTGCGGCGAGGTGTTAAGCATCTGGTCCTAATTGCTCCTTTGTGGTGGCAATTACAGACGTCCCGGCTCCACAAAGTCTGGACTTTTAGATAGGTGTTAGGCCTGCATTAAATTGCCGTCTGTGGATCCCACGGGGTTTTCCCCTGAGTAGCACTGCCATGTATTATTTCAGACGGGTCTGGCTGACCCTCTTGATTCTAAACTAACACGTCAATCTCAACTGACTGGCTCCGCGATGTCTGGTTGATCAGAACATCAAAGGGAAAATCTCTTAGATGTAGAGACCAGACGTTGCTTTGATCTACCAATGTAGTAAAAATGATAGTGCGGGCTCTAAGTGACTCTGTATTTTTCTCTTACGTTTTTATCCTCTTCTGGGGAACGTTTATTCTTTTAGAGAATTTTAGAAAAATATTGTGGGCTCTGTAATTCCTTGAAAACTTGTGTAATTATGATGCTGCCGGGCTGTCCCGCCACATAGCTCTCCAATTTAAGTAGGTTCATTAATGAAGCCTATAACAGAGCCTCGGCAGCATTCAAGAATGTATCTAAGTTCTCTCCGTTCTCCAACTGCCTCCAAGTCTGGGTTCCCAATATTCTTTGTGGCAGTGGGATGTTCTATGAGTCAAAAGAAATATCCCATGTCCATTCTCCCAGGATAAACCTTGCAAATCTTTGCTCCTGGTGTTGTGTCGGATTTCCGGGCTATTGCTCGGTAATGTCCTGTCCTCTGGAGGTTTTACTTTTTCCCAGCCGGGAAATTGCAAAATGTATAACAAGATTCTCCTGCGCCGCAGAGAGACTGCTATTGTCCACTCAATTTCTGGCCCTTGTCCTATAAGCAGAGGAAGTGCCATCAGTGTTTTCTTAAAAGAATTGGTCGCAGTAATGTTGCTCCATTTTCTTTTCCTCCATCGGCCAAAGATCATAATAAAATCCTTTAATCTCCTTTTGGCAGGAAATTTGCTGAACATCATAATTTTATGATGTGCCTTACACTCGTACTTGCCCCGTTCTTGGTAGTGTGTCCGTTTACTCCCTCCTGATTTAAGAGTTTTCTTCCCTCGATAATTCTTTATCCAGGTGCGTTCCTCTTCAACAGAGTTCCATTTTGAATCTGTGTTTGAAAGTATAAGGCTAGTAGAAGTTGTCCAGCTTTGAGAAATCATGTTGTTCCCCAAGAACTGTGAATTTGTATCACTCCTTGTAGAGGTATACATAAACAGCTGTTCTCCCCATCCAACATTGGTTGAAGTGAAAGGTAAACAAGGTCCTGAGTGTTGAGTATACCAACCGCTCCGGTTTTGTTCCGCTGCAGAGTCCATCATTTGTGATCCCCTGTTAGCTTCAGCTGTGTTGATGATAGGCATTACCTTCATCCTGTCCAAAGAAGTATTTTCTTCTTTGTTGTTAGCAGACATGTTTATCGTCCCTGAATCAGAGTCCGTGGTATAACCTACATGAATGCTTTGTGTATCTTGAGTTTCCTTTTCGAAAGACTCCAAGATACTGACATCGTAAGAATTCTCCTCCGTGTCTTGTTTGTCCTCCATGGCTGGGCTCTCTTGTGCCAAGTCCAATTGAGGTATTCTCTCCCTGGTCTGGTTTTCTTGTTCCAAATCCAATAGAAGTGAATGTTGTGGGATGTCATTTTCAATGCCATATCCCACCTGAGATAAGTAATTCAAACTGATAATTTTTTCATCTTGTGTGGCCACACCGTGAGAAACAATGGAATCCTGTTTTACATCCATTCCGGTCTCAGTTGAATTCATTTCCACTCCTAGTTTCTCTGAACTGAAGGGAATAAAAGAGTCGGGTAAGGTCTCGCCTTCGATCTCTTTAATAGTTTTCCTCAGGTCCTCCTCCTCCTGGATTTTTCTCCTTTGGGAAGTCTTAGGAAGCTCCTGAGATTGCTGGGTTGCCAAGCCAGCTAATCCGCTTTCATTGCGGTGTAAACATTTATCACGTTTGTGACTGTTTACCGAACGCTTGGTACATTTATTCCTATTCCATTTATTTTTAATATTTTTAGGAATAGGCGAGGGAAGCATCTGCCTTTCTGTGCGCAAGTTTTTGTTTTTCTGAGCCATGGGGATTTGCGAAGGAATGCATGCCTCTTCTTTGTGACGGTCAGCTTCCCCGCTTTCTATCAGAGTTTCGGCTTGAGTGATTGGCTTTTCCTCAATCGAGCTGGTAGATTCCTCCACGTTCAGTATTTCAATTTGCTTCTTCTTCATCTCATCTTCTTCAGCTTTGTGACGCATATCTGCTTCTAATTCTGCAACTCTTTTCATCATCTGCTCATCTTCTTTGTCCCACCAATCCATTTCTTCTCTAATAAATAGTTCTAGCTTCTCTCCTACTAAGCCGAGCCTTATGCCCCATCCTCTAGCGGACTCTAAGAAATCTGTGCGTGCATCCATGATCTCTTCTCAGCTTAAACTCAGGTAAGTAATTATATTATTACCCTACAGAGAGCTAGTCAGATTTATGCTAGAGCAGGATAGTGACAAGAGGAACAGACACTGCTATGAGAATGATAGTAGTGAATTAGAGTGAGAAAGTTGATGCAAAGCAGTCCGTCATACACTGAATTAACTAAGAATTATCAAATTATTCATGATTAAATCAAATGATAAAGCATGTAATCAAAAAATCATCAAGTAAATCATCAATAAACTAATTAATATCACTAATTAATGTGATTATTAATTCTACAGTGGTGAATGATGTAAATTAACTCATATGATATTATCCATTATTAACTTTTTAACAAGTTATTTAAATTCTACAGACTTCCCTAGAAACAAATTCCTAAGTTAATACTTAGCAAATGTAATGGGTGAAGAATGAAAGAATGGTTTATGAAAATCAATAGTCTAGAATTTATTCTCTGATTCTATCATGGATGAGAAGTCCTGATGTGTCAAAATCTTGCCTACAATCAAGCAAGCTATTACATTAGAAATAAATTATAACTAACTAATGCTGCTAAGAATGTAAGTGAGAATTACCTAGGTTCTAACCATGGGCAAGACCAGAATAATACCAGACTAACAGATTTGAAATAGGTTCGTTCCTTGCGAGCGAACCAAGTTTTCTAGGGTTTACTCCCGTATTCTATAGCGGGCGAGCAGACCACTAGGCTTTAGGGTTTACTCCCGGATTCTATAGCGGACGAGCCGTCCCAATATGTCACCAACTGGCTGGGGGTAGATCCCAGATGGGCAACCACTCAGCCAAAATCATTTTCTTCTACTGGTGTTTAGTTCTGGATGCAGTTTAAGATCCCCTAACTCTGTCAGAAGGGACTAGTTACCACCCAGATCCCAGAGAGAAAACGTGGAACTAATGTCTTTTATGCTGATTTAAGACACTGTCCCTGATACTCAAGAAAACAGCCAAGAAGTGGCTCGTTGAAGATAGAATATTATATATCTATATAGTTTTGGCTGTACTTGGTATCACCAGAAGTGAGAAAGGAGGAGTTAAGACATGCAACGTAATCTGGTTACTTATGACTGCATAGGCAAGATACCTCCCGGACATAGATTCCCACTTCTGGATAATATGTGCGAACCCCCACTAAATGATACAATAATGTGTGTACTTGATTAAGCTACACAAACATTTATAAACATTTAGAATTATACGGACAAATTGAGTTTTTAAAATACAACAACTGTGTTTATTATTGCTATTGATGATCATATGATGATGATGATTATATTATGGTATACGTAACTCATCTGGCTGAAAAGCTCAGAAGCACATAGGTCATGCTTCCCCCAGTGAGACGCAGTTCACTGTCAGATTGAAGGAGTCCAAATTGGTCCCTTCACAAGGCTAAGTCACTTCCGGATATGGGTTGTTGACTGTCCATTGCTCCTAAGAGATCTGGAATGAAACGAACGGAGATGGGTAGTATCTACGTCTACACATCTCAAACACATATGTCTATACATTCATATAAACATACATTCAAGTCATAATATATGATGGTATGATGATATATATGATGGCATGTTACATAACATATATCAGTTCTAAATAAATAAATATATATGTATATATTCATAAAACTATTTGGAACATCTATAGCTCAAAACATACACAATCACCTCCATTTATGTAATGGAGTGTTTCCCATATAAGTTCACCTCACTTACTCTTTCCCTTTCTGATTCATTCATACTGTCTTGTCGGAAGGGCTGGTCGCACAGTCCTGTCGAACATTAAATGCCTTCCCTGAATCTGTCTGGGGTATTGAATGTCCTAAGTCATGTCTGTCCTCATGCAGACATCATGCAGACAAGGTGAACTGGTGCCATTCCTCAAACCAAGTGGTTTCACCACAATCTTGGTAGGCACTCAAAGTGTTGGTCCAAATAATCAACGTTAATTTGGACGCTATCAAGAGACTGGGAGCTCTCAGGAATTTCTCCTAAGTAGTCAGTCTCCCCAATGTTTAACATCATACAGGATGAATCTAAATGTATCTCCTGTACATGCATAAGCCACACGCTCATGTAGCTTGGATAATGGATTTCTCCAAATTATCACATACAACAAATCAGACAACCAAGTGGTGAATGAAAGAAGAAATTAGTTCTCAGTGAAATCGTAAAGCTAGAACTGGAACATTAAGTACAAAGAAAATCCACCAGTGTAAAGTTTGGGAGAATATGCAGAACACGAAACTACACAAGCCTTCAGACTAGCAGACAACTAATCAGAGTAATGGTCTTACCTGGGTTATAGCTAGGAAATCCTGTCATACGACTTCGTACAGAAGTCCAACAGAACGAAATGTTAATATTTCTCCAGTAGGTATCCTAAGAATGCTATTGTGAATTTGCGTCTGAAGTCTTGCTGGCCATGCATGTAGTTTTATTCTAGTCAATTCCTGGCTAGTTTCCAGGTTGGTTAATTAATATGTCCAAGTTCCTGTTAGCTCCACCTATTTTTCCATGTAAGATGATTTACCTAGATGGATTAAGTGCCAAATTCTTTTCACCCCTCCTCCTTTCCTGTGAAGGGTAGTTTCATCTGTCAATCAAATTGACCGATGCCCCCCACGCCTGAAACAATGAAACCTGCTTTGGCGGCAATGCAGTTGCGTCATTACATTCCAATAGGCTGGTAACACCAGCCTTCTCGGTTGCTGGCCGGAATGTGTCAGCCATGGGTTTCTACTTTGCCCCGTAGTATTGCGGCGAGGTGTTAAGCATCTGGTCCTAATTGCTCCTTTGTGGTGGCAATTACAGACGTCCCGGCTCCACAAAGTCTGGACTTTTAGATAGGTGTTAGGCCTGCATTAAATTGCCGTCTGTGGATCCCACGGGGTTTTCCCCTGAGTAGCACTGCCATGTATTATTTCAGACGGGTCTGGCTGACCCTCTTGATTCTAAACTAACACGTCAATCTCAACTGACTGGCTCCGCGATGTCTGGTTGATCAGAACATCAAAGGGAAAATCTCTTAGATGTAGAGACCAGACGTTGCTTTGATCTACCAATGTAGTAAAAATGATAGTGCGGGCTCTAAGTGACTCTGTATTTTTCTCTTACGTTTTTATCCTCTTCTGGGGAACGTTTATTCTTTTAGAGAATTTTAGAAAAATATTGTGGGCTCTGTAATTCCTTGAAAACTTGTGTAATTATGATGCTGCCGGGCTGTCCCGCCACAGTAGCTCTAGCGACGACCCACAGGAGTCTCCGAAATATTTAATTCGTGAACCGAAGGACGCGGCCCGGAATCGAACTCACAACCTTCGGAGCACGAGTTAAACGGCTTGACCACTTCACCACAGAGTCTCCCTTTCATTACAACCAAATTTCATTGTAAGGACTGCAAATACTTGATTTAATACTGGGATCCATCACAAGGAACATTCATTGTAGTGACAGCAAATACGTGATTTAATATATGTTTGCTATTCAAAAGACATAGCGTATTGGAGATGCATTACAACCAACATTCATTGTGAAAAGTGCAAATACTTGATTTAATATCAACTGGTTATTCATTTACGCTGATTGATTGATTGATTTAGGAATCGACATCACAGCATTCGGGGCATTCCCATAAGTGCTCCGTCCCCATCCTCAGCAGCCAGCGAAGAGTTCCAGCACTAATAGTACCAGTAGCAACCTGATTATAAGTCCGTCTCGCCTTTTCTTTGAGCGTTGAGCGTCGGCCAGATCCCTTCGTCACTTCTCGTTGTCTCATTCTTGCCAGACCATGGTAATCCATTTGCTCCTCCGAGGTGTGCACGTGCTTCCACAAGGCCGCAACCACGTCTGCCTTGTCATGTATCAATACTCCACCAAATTCTGCAGAGCCAGCCAATCTGTCCGCCTGTTCATTTGCCAGCACACCGGCATGCTCCGGAGAAAAGATCCAGACGATGCTTGTCACCCGTGACCTCCGAAGCGAAGCAAGCCACTCCGCACGAAGTCTGCCCGTCCTCACCCTCGTCAGTATGCTTTCTGAGTCAGTTACAATCACGATGTGTGTGTGTGTGTGTGTGTCGTATTCTCCATCCAGCAGAGAGCCGCTGTGACTGCCTCCACTTCCATTCTTAAGCTGGATGTTGTGGTATCATATGCCAGGCTCTCCTGCCCCAAACATTGACCATTAGCTTTGGCTATGAACCCCCAGCCACTTCTCTCACCTCTTGACACCGAACCATCTGTGTAGATAATCACATCACTCGAGTGAGCATTGTCCTGAATTAGTTGCTGGATTTCCACTTCCGTGGCCCCTGCTGGCCACTCCCTGCACTCCCGGCTTAATGTGATTATAACTCTGCACAAGTCTGACTGCTCCGCTGGCACTCTGACCATTTTGCTGATCATTTACGCTATGTCCAAACAAACATACGTGGTGGTTCTCTCAGGGACGTTTAATCTGGGCACGGGTCACGTTCTTGCCCTAAATAAACCACACTACTGTTTGACACGTCATCACATCACGTGTACTTACCGTATCGTTTTCGCACCGTCAAATCTGAAACAAAAACAACGGAGATAAGGTCACGATTGTAAGCTTTCTGTTCCATAAAGATAATGACGTTACCGAGTATATTTGTGCAGAATATTGTCCACGACAGACAACTGATCCAATAAAAAAAATGTCCTTAGTGACGCAGGGGCAAATATTAATCAATATATAATAACACAAAGTAATGTAGCTTTATAGAACATAATTACGGAAAACACAGGACGTTGCGGCGACTAGCCTTCATCAGCAAACAAATACATACACAAAACGCAACACATAATCACGGAGAGCACCCGCCAGTGACTACATTAAGGCATAAGGACAGAATGAGAAGAATTAACAGATGAAAAAATTTGAACAATGAAGAGAAAATGAAAATTAAAACCAAAAAAAAAAAAAAAACGAAAAGAAAAGTTTCGCTGCTTATCTCAGAATCCCAGGCTGTGATACTAACATGAATTTTACCTGAGGCAAGTTTAAACATACGTAATGAAGTAGATTGTGTGTGGGTAACTGGACAATATGAGATCTGAACATACTGAATGTCAAAATGTCATCGCTTGATCACAATATGAGATATGAACATACCGGAGGTCAAAATGTGGTTTAGTTACATTAAGACCTATGAACATACTAGAGGGAAATATGTTGCTGTTAGTCACACTATGAGTGATTTATACAAGCTGACTAACTGACCAGGTGAAGCGCTAGCATTGAGGTTAGTGGTCTGCTTGCCAAGACGGTGATCCAGGCTCAATCACCACAAGTGGCAGGAAGAAGAAGAAGAAGAAGAAGAAGAAGAAGAAGAAGAAGAAGAAGAAGAAGAAGAAGAAGAAGAAGAAGAAGAAGAAGAAGAAGAAGAAGAAGAAGAAGAAGAAGAAGAACCAGCATCAGCAGTAGCAGCAGCAGCAGCAGAAGAAGAAGAAGAAGAAGAAGAAGAAGAAGAAGAAGAAGAAGAAGAAGAAGAAGAAGAAGAAGAAGAAGAAGAAGAAGAAGAAGAAGAAGAAGAAGAAGAAGAACCAGCAGCAGCAGCAGCAGCAGAAGAAGAAGAAGAAGAAGAAGAAGAAGAAGAAGAAGAAGAAGAAGAAGAAGAAGAAGAAGAAGAAGAAGAAGAAGAAGAACAAGAAGAAGAAGAAGAAGAAGAAGAAGAACCAGCAGCAGCAGCAGCAGCAGCAGCAGCAGCAGAAGAAGAAGAAGAAGAAGAAGAAGAAGAAGAAGAAGAAGAAGAAGAAGAAGAAGAAGAAGAAGAAGAAGAAGAAGAGAGAAGAAGAAGAAGAAGAAGAAGAAGAAGAAGAAGAAGAAGAAGAAGAAGAAGAAGAAGAAGAAGAAGAAGAAGAAGAAGAAGAACAGCAGCAGCAGCAGCAGCAGCAGCAGCAGAAGAAGAAGAAGAAGAAGAAGAAGAAGAAGAAGAAGAAGAAGAAGAAGAAGAAGAAGAAGAAGAAGAAGAAGAAGAAGAAGAAGAAGAAGAAGAAGAAGAAGAAGAAGAAGAAGAAGAAGAAGAAGAAGAAGAAGAAGAAGAAGAAGAAGAAGAAGAACCAGCAGCAGCAGCAGCAGCAGAAGAAGAAGAAGAAGAAGAAGAAGAAGAAGAAGAAGAAGAAGAAGAAGAAGAAGAAGAAGAAGAAGAAGAAGAAGAAGAAGAAGAAGAAGAAGAATGAGAAGTAGTATTAATTGTTGAGTGATTGTTGTGCATTACTGATGACATGCGTTATATGTCCAAGTGTGTGTGTGTGTGTGTGTGTGTGTGTGTGTGTGTGTGTGTGTGTGTGTGTGTGTGTGTGTGTGTGTGTTGCCCTATATTTTAACTTACTGAATTGTGATAAATAATAAAGGCAGCATTGTATTGACAATGTACATCACAGGCAACAAAAACAATAATCAATGACGTCATGTTGTAATTGGACAAAAACACTTGTAAAGATGTAACGGAACTGTTGGGCAGCATGGGACAATAGCTTTCTAATGACAGCGGACGAGACAGTACAATCATTAAGCCAACATGGGAAACGAAGGGATAGAGCTTCATTGTCAAGATGACCGTTACAGAGCGAGTCGTATTGTCTTCTGGCATTGTAAGCAATGGGGAAATCTTCAAAGATGTGTGTAAGCGGGACATGTTTTGTATAGGCATTGACACTGCACCTTGGCAGCTAGTCGCCGCTGATCGTGTTGCATGAAGGGGGAAAATTAGAAGTGGCATGAAGATAGAGGAGAACAAGATTACAGATAGGTCACACACCAAACGTATGACATGTCAGATGATGCGTGATGGTGGAAATTACCATGTATTCACATATATCCATTGTGGACGAAAATTTACCATCCGTATTGGTCTTAATCAGCCACATTCATTACCGCCATGGGTAGTAGTTATTATGTCTTTTATGCAGCACGGTGTAACAAACTAACGTCTGTCTTATAATACTTGCAGCTCTAAAAACGCATAGTTTGTTTTCTTCTCTGTCCACAGTATTCTTAACATTCTGTTCACAGACCACATGTTCACAGACCACATGTTCACAGACCACATGTTCACTGCCTCAAGTTTCTTCAGTTTCATTACTTATTGTTATCCATTAGCATACATGTAACAGACATATTGTATCTTTATGACGTCAATAATTACGTAGATTAACCATGTTCGCAATTATTCAGATCAAATGTATTCTTAATTGTTAGCATTGATGTATTTGAGACGCTTACATACACGAATAGCATCCCCAGCCACCCACCCCCACACACAAATGCATATAGGCGCGCGGGGAGACACATATCCACCCACCCATAGAGAGAATACTTCGAGAATGGATTAGACTGGGGAGCCAGGGAATCAGTTCTCCCACACTATGCTTTCTGCTGGTTGGAGAACAAACAGTATACCTAAGTGGTGATTGTAACTGACTCACAAAGCATGCTGCCAAAGGTGAAGACTGACATTCTTCGTGCAGAATGATTTGTATCGATTCAGAGGTCGTGGGATGTGAGCATTCGCTGGATCATTTCTCCAGGACACTCTGGTATGGTTGGAAACGAACAGGCAGACAGATTTGCTGGTGTTGCATCATTAATTGGTAAGTTGATGCATGATAAAGAAGAAGTGGTTAAGACCTTCTGTGAGAATGTGGATAAGGCAGAAGAACAGGTTGACAATGAGAGAATGCAGCAGCAAGGGGTGGTCAGAGGATCTGCTCGACAGTCGTCATTAAGAGGTAAAGCAAGACGGGCATAAAATCAGATTGCAACGGGCACCATTAGTATTGGAACTCTTCGCTTGCTGTTGAAGATGAGTGCTGGGCGCTTATGGGAATGACCCGAGTGCAATGACGTCGGCTCTTGACTCAGGTCAACTAAACAAATGTAGGTACATTGATCTATGTCATCTAAACAACTGTAGGTACATTGATCATGTCAACTAAACAATTGTAGGTACATTGATCTATGTCAACTAAACAACTGTAGGTACATTAATCTATGTCAACTAAACAACTGTAGGTACATTGATCTATGTCAACTAAACAATTGTAGGTACATTGATCTATGTCAACTAAACAACTGTAGGTACATTGATCTATGTCAACTAAACAACTGTAGGTACATTGATCATGTCAACTAAACAACTGTGGGTACATTGATCTATGTCAACTAAACAATTGTAGGTACATTGATCTATGTCAACTAAACAACCGTAGGTACATTGATCTATGTCAACTAAACAACTGTAGGTACATTAATCTATGTCAACTAAACAACTGTAGGTACATTGATCTATGTCAACTAAACAATTGTAGGTACATTGATCTATGTCAACTAAACAACTGTAGGTACATTGATCTATGTCAACTAAACAACTGTAGGTACATTGATCTATGTCAACTAAACAATTGTAGGTACATTGATCTATGTCAACTAAACAACTATAGGTACATTGATCTATGTCAACTAAACAACTGTAGGTAAATTGATCTATGTCAAATAAACAACTGTGGGTACATTGATCTATGTCAACTAAACAACCGTAGGTACATTGATCTATGTCAACTAAACAACTGTAGGTACATTGATCTATGCCAACTAAACAACTGTAGATACATTGATCTATGTCAACTAAACAACTGTAGGTACATTGATCTATTCAACTAAACAACTGTAGGTACATTGATCTATGTCAACTAAACAACTGTAGGCACATTGATCTATGTCATCTAAACAACTGTAGGTACATTGATCTATGTCAGATGGAGCTGTTAGCCGTATTAACATAGTGATTAGTGCCCTTGCTCATCAAGATAGCGGTCTGGGTTCGACCCCAAGTAAGACCTTGTTTTTATTTTATTTTCCTACTTTGTACAGCTCTGGGGTCGACAGAGCCTGGCACAATGGGTACTGATTAATTTTCAGAATATTCTGGGAGTTTACTATACGGCCAGGAATGGTTGTGGCCACGGGAACTGGCCAGTATGTCGCAATATGGGGTGACACAGATTGTCCGGTTGGCCAGATGTTGATATCTTTGAACGTTTGAACGTTGAACTTTATTTTAAAAGGGTTACAAATTAGGCATGTAGGCCCGTCTTACATTCGACCCTTCCAATCACTGAGCTTTCGTTCATCAACAGTGCATGATACATTCACGTAGGAAAAAAAATAGTCAAATGAATGTTGTAAGCATAAACAATGCATATTATCATGTAATGTGGCACATCTCCCCTCCAACACAGACATTCCGCACCAACCCACACACACATCCCTCACCCACTCACACATAAACCACCCATACCCACACCCCACCTACAACACATCCCTCCACCCACTCACACATCCCATCACCAACCCAGACATCTCGCACCCACCCACACAAACATCCCCACCCACACAGAACTCCCCACTCACATATACACCAACCCACACAAACTCTCCCACACACACATGCTCCACCTACCCACCCACACACACCTAACCACACACACACATACGCCTCCCACACACACATCCCGCACCAACACATACACACATCCCTCACCCACTCACACATCACCCACCCATACCCACGCATCTTCCCATCCACACACACATCACCACACACACATTTTCCCACCCACCCACACATTTCACATCCATCCACACACCCCACCAATCACACATACATCCCCACCCACACACATACATCCCCCACCCACATACATCTCCCACGCATGCACACACCCCCACTCCCTTACACACGCCCCAACACACACACCCATACACACATCCCCCACCTACCAACACCCACACATTCCTCACCCGCCAACACCAACACATACCACTACCCACCAACACCCACAAAAACACACCAACCCAAACACACATCCCCTCCCACACATCCCTCACCCACCCATATACTCCCCACCCACACACGTCCCATCCATCCATCCATCCATCCATCCATCCATACACCTCCCCACCCACCCACTCACACATCGCCCACCACACACACATTCTCCAGCCGCACACATCTCACCACCCACCCAGACACACATATCCCCACACACACATCCCGCATATCCTCCACTCACACACACTTCTCCCATACTCCCACACACATCTCCTACCCACACACACATCTCCCACCCACACAAACACATCTCCTACCCCATATACACCTCCCCCATCCATATATACATTAGCCACACCCATCCCCAAACCCATACACACATTCCCCACACACCTTCTACATCCATCACCCCCACACACACCCCAACCGACCCACACACATCCCCACCCAGACACATCCCTCATCCACACACATATTCCCCACCCACACAACCCCCCCCCCCAACTCACCCACGCCTCTCCCACCACCCACCTACAACCCACACACATCCCTCCACACACAAACACATCCCCCAACCCAAACACAATCCTCACATCTAGACACATACATGATGCCTTACATAATCACTCAAGCTAGTGTGAACAAATTCCCACGCTTCACACACACACACACACACACACACACACACACACACACACACACACACATATATATATATATATATATATATATATATATATATATATATATATATATATATATATATATATATATATATTATATTATATATATATATATATATATATATATATATATATATATATATATATATATATATATATATATATATATATATATATATATATATATCATAGTTATCAATTCTGATGGCAGCTTGTTGTTTCCAATATATGTTTTTTACAAGTCAAAGGTCTTTTCCATCAATTTGCAGATCTTCAAGCATCCTTATCATGTCGACATGTCTCACTTTATCGAAAGCCTTTGTGTAGTCAATAAAGTAAAGATATAGATCTTTGTTTACTTCTATAGAACGTTCAATTACTGTTCTCGGTATATACACAGCATTTACTGTCCCTTGCCTTCTACAAACCCACATTGTTCTTCTCCTATTTCGGGTTGTATTTTCTTCCTAACTCTTTGCATGATAATTCTCAGCAGAATCTTCGTGATGTGGCTCATTATACTAATCGTTCTATGTTGATCGCATTCCATGGCTCCTGATTTCTTCGGGATTGCAATAAATATAGAATTATATAATTCAGGAGGTATATCTAAGTATCGTATATTGCGTTCAGCACTCTGGTGACTTGGTCTATTCCATTTTCTTCTAAGGCATTGATCATTTCTACTGTGATGTTATCTGTACCCGGGGTCTTATCAGTTTTCATATGATTAAGAGCATTCTGAACTTCTTCAAAATTGATGGTCCTTCATTATTATTCCGATGATCATATTGTTCGTCTCTTGTATCACCATAAAGGTCTTTCACATAATCTGACCACGCATATAAAATCTGATCTTTTTCTATTATGATTTTGCCATCTTTGGTTTTTAGGCAACCCGTTGATGTGTGTGTTCTTTTGTTAGTGATGTCATTAATTCTTTTATGCATTAATTTGGTATTCCGGGTGTTGTGTTGGTGTTAAATTTCCTTGCAATTTTCCTCAAGCCATGTTTCTTTTGCCTCTTTGCATAGCTTCCTAATTTTCCTATGAATCTCTTCATATTTTTCCTTGTTATTTTTGTTATTTCTTCTTACTTCCATGAGATTTAAGATGTCCTCCGTAATCCATTTCTTGCGTCCTATTATTGTTATTTTTGGGATGGTTGTTTCTGCAGCTTGGTTGACTTATTCCTTTAATATTTCCCATTGGTCACTGACGTCTTGAAATAATATTTCCATATTGGACAATGCATCGAATCTGTTCTTTACTCTACGGTGAATTTATCTTTTATTTCCTCACTCTTCAGTGCTTGTAGATCCAATTTTGTGTTTCTTGGTGAATATTTGACTTTCTTTAATTTTATATGTAAATTGCTTAAGATTAATCTATGGTCGCTGTAGCAGTCTGCGCTTAGTATATTTTTTGCGACTTTTAAGGCATTTCGAAATCTTCTGTTGATGAGAATGTAATCAATCTGATTTCTGATCTTATGATCAAGACTTCTCCATGTCCATAATCTCCTTGGGTGCTGTTTATACCAGGTGTTTCCAATAATCAAATCTTGCTCTTTTGCCCACTGTACAAGTCTGCAACCTCTTTCATTCTGTTCCCCTAAACCATACTTGCCTACTATGCATCCGTCCTGTTGATTTCCAACTTATGATAGTTACTTCAGAATTCTTGCATTTCTTGAGAGGCTTTCTCTAAATCACTATAAAATTCATCGATGCTGTCATCATTACTGTCTGCTGTTGGTGCATAAACTTGTATGACGTTGACATCAAAATGTCTTCCACTCAACTTCACCAGTAAGACTCTATCTGATACAGTCCAATATCCTTTGATCGATTTTGCTCTCTCTGTATCCATTATAATTGCTATTCCTCGCTGTTGTTTCTCTCCACCAGAATAGATTATTATATATTCCTCAGATGTCATAATGCCCATTCCTGTCCATCTGGTCTCACATATACCTAACAGGTTAATATTTAATCTTCTCATTTCATTCTTAATGTTATCAAATTTTCCATCCCCATAGTTCTTACATTCCAAGTTCCCACTGTCATGCGTCGCAGGACAAATAATGCGATAATAGGGAAATAGGAAAATACAGCACACATTGAACGCACAATAACTGACTGGGTGATGAAGACGTCAGTGAGCGACAGAGACGGGGAACAGCGAGGAAGGAAAGAAGACACTGTTATGTTCAGGACAAGATCTGGTGAAGCGAAGGAAGAGAATGTATATAATCCCGAGAACTTAAGGAGAGGAAGAAGGAAAGAGAAGAGACGGATTGTAATATGAACATGATTCAGCACTGAGTATAGACAGATGTAGGGTACGAAGTCAACATTGTCAGTTGGAGAATCAGTAAAAGGTCATATAAGAAGGGATACCCAAGACAAACGTGAGTAATCAAGTCTAAAGGTTTTAAGAGATTTAATAATAGATAGGAATGTTGTTACGAATTGTCAACATTATTAATGATTATAAGATGACAAGCGACATGTCTTGGTACGGTAGTGTGAGTAGGGATGACGGACTGTGTGATGGTATAAGTATGCCTGCAGGTCATCTGTTTTACGAGATGCTGCCAGAAATAAATCCTCGGCTAAAGATTAAGACATTCTGTCAGTGTTATATATATCATAGTTGAACAGTTACGTTACAAAGTTCCAGTTCTTGTATTTGAGAAGGATATTAGACAATTGAAGCCAAACTTGCCAAGGAAGAATAGTGAGTAGTTAACTCCGTGGCAAACATGGGAGCACGTTCCGGTAGATACTAGACCCAGAGGAAGATGAATGCCCGTTCAGGCAGAGACTAAGCCCGAAAGATAAATAGTGAAGTCTGTAACAGTGTACGAACATTACAGCCGTTCCATAGGAAAACGTACTCAGAGTCACAAGAAATATGATATGTACATCACGCTGAATAAAAATATTTCCCATCTTTGGAAGATTTTTATGGACCTCATAGGACTACATTGTTTTGGATGAATAATTATACAACATTTTAATGTATACATCATGTTCGTAACAAACACACAGAAGTCATTTTTAATTCTGAGGACAAGAGACATTTGATAGGCAGGCATTAATACGTGGATATAGCCTACAGTCACCAATACACAACGTCAATTTACGGCAACCATTGATATAAAGTAGCGCTGTAACGAACACGTATTATAGGGTGTTAGACATTTTGCATTCCAGAAGGCAGATTACAGCGGTGATCAGCAGTTTCGGGATCTACCAGTTGACGTCTACAGACGAGTGAACCTGACAGCAGCCAGTACCTGAAGAGGCGTATCTTGACAGGAAGAACGACACTGACGAAGGCCATTATTTGAAGGGAAGTCCGAGCATCTGGAGATCACTACGTACAAGACCAGAACCAGCTACATAAGGTTGTAATCCTTTTAGATTATCTTTGTAACTTGATATATACCACGCATATTTATTTGGATATATTGATGATAATATTGTTGTAGTTTATAACACAGCGATTTAATTTAGTGTACATTAATTATGTCCACATTAGGTGAGTTTATTGCCTTAGGGGAAAAGTGCGGCTTAACTGGACCCGAACTAATCGCTTGGGCGGAGGCCAAGTTGTCCGATTTTCAGATACAAAAGAAGGAGGAGAGAGCAGCAGCTAGGGAGGCCAGAGAAGCACAAGAAGCAGCAGCTAAAGAGGCCAGAATTGCACAAGAAGCAGCAGCCAAGGAAGCTAAAGAAGCCAGAGAATTGGAAAAAGAAAGAATGTTGACGCTAGAAAAACAGAGAGAAAAAGATATGGAATTACAGAAACAAAAGATGGAGAGAGAAATAGAACTGGAAAAAACAAAAATTAGCTCTCCAGGAGAAAACACTTAAGTTTGAGCGGGACAAGTTAGCGGCCGAGCAAATATTAAAAGACAAAGAGGTTGAGGGAAATATTAAGGTAAAGATGTTGGAGATGGAGAAAGAGGCAGAAATATCCAAGAATAAGTTGGCATGCAAAGCGCTGGATCCCGCCAAAAGATATCAAGGGATTATTAGAAATTTTTCCCAAGGGGACTCGATATCTGCATAGCTGACTAATTGTGAAGTCCTCTTGACTCATTACGAGGTACCGTCTGACCAGTGGGGAGTGTTACTTCATAGGCACTTGTCTGGGGAGCCGTTAAAGGTAATCGAACTCATACCTGAACAACGACGTACGGATTACCAATAAATGAAACAAAGACTATTAGCACACTTCTCATTAGACACTGCAGGTTTGCGTACAGCATACAAGACACTTGGACCTAAATCAAATCAAACTTTTCTAGATTTCGTTTCTGAAACGACATTACTGTTTGACAGGTGGCTGAAATCGGCTGAGGTAGGTAGGGATTTTGACAAAATTAGAGACCTGATGCTCAGGGATAAGCTTATCTCCGCAGTACCACAAACAATGTCAACATTCCTTATAGAACAGAAGTGTGATTCAGTAGCAGAACTGGAAGCCAGGGGGGAGTCATTTTTCAACGCCCATAAGGACATTTTCGCAGAGACTACTCAGCCAGAACTGATCATAGGAGCATCCGCCAGAGTGTCTATTCACAGATATGACAATTCGCATAACAAATTTCAACGTCAGGACAAATACAGACAGAACAAACAATGGTCTAACACAAAAAAGGGTTTGACAGTCCAGTGTAGGTTTTGTCGACGCATGCACGAAACATCAGAAATGTGTGATTCCAACCCGGATTATGAATCATATATAAAAGAGCTAGCTACAAAACGTAACCATAAATATACAGACTACAAAAACAACTTAAAATGCTTTGCGTGCAATAGTTTTGGTCACGTGGTCAAGTCATGTAGATTGCGACAGATGACCAAAAATGCATGTTTAGCCTATGTTATTTCAAGTAGCGACGACGATGAACAGCAATACGAGAGCGCGTCTGGCAAGTATGCACGACCGGAGAACAATCCAAACAGAGCATATGTACAAGAAGCAAACTCCGCTTATATAAACGGTGGAAGACTCAACGTTGAACGTGCGATTGTCAATGGATTAGCAGTCAGAATGGTGAGGGACACGGGGACCTCGATTATTGGACTGGACAGAAAACTAGTCAAAGAGGAGGATTACACCAATGGCAAAGTCATATGTAGAACATTTGGTGGATCGCTAGAACAATTTGATGTGGCATGGACATACATCAATTGCCCATACTATCAAGGACGTGTAACAGCGGCAGTACTACCACAACCAACGACGGAACTAATTGTGGGAAACATTCCTGGAGTAAAAGAGTGTACCGCCCAAGAAGTAGAACAATGGGAAAAAGACAACATGAAAATACATGAAGGAAATTACGCAGAATTAATTTTCCCGACAGAAGACAAAAAGATACCTGTCGCAAGCGATGATTCAGAAATAGAACCCAACATGTATGAAATAAAAGAAAACTACACGGGAAACCAAAAGCAAACCAGTCAATCAATAAACACTAAATTGACAGTTAGTAGTAAGGACAATACACAACAGACATGCCATAACAATTTACAAGAGTTAACACAGTCAGAAATTACTTGGGATTCATTACCAATAAGATCGAACCTAACTCAAGCAGAACTTGAGAAAGTTACATTTGGTATTGAAAATTTTAGACGTATTAGTCCTTCATTTAGTGACAGCACAGCAATGATTAAACAATTCTTTGCGCCATACTTAGATAAGAGTAACGTAAATCACATACACGGATGTGCAGCTAAAAGATATGAGTCGAGCTCAGATGATGAGGAGTCATACAGAAGGAACAACAGGCAACAACGTCGGTTGAAAAAGATAGCCAAACCACGACAAACAGATATGGCTGACTATACAAAAGCAAACTGGCATGAAGAAACTCAACCAAAGATGTCACAAACCCATTATACCAACACAAACACTTTACTAACAGAATGGAAACAACAAAGTGTTCCCGAAACTCAAATTGACAAAAGAATACGGGATGTGAAAATAAGGAATTGGAATCGGTATTGGAAATATCTAAGTTTGTCCGATGAAGAACGGAAGGAAAGAACACGTCAAATAGATGACTATAAATCAGTAACAACATATGTCACACAGGAAGATGAGAATCACTGCCCAGTTCTACACATTAAAGAAACATAGATTAAATTTATTAAAACAAACCAAGACAGATACATCCATTAGATTCACATGCAGTACACACAGCGACAAATGAGCATTGTATTTCTGAACACTGAATTCTATTTTTATAAATCTGTCGAAATTCTTCTGTCTATAAATTTCACTTATATTCTAATTAAACGACACAATACATATACAGCTAGTTACATGTACGATTTAGGAAGTACAATTCGTTACAATCACGTATTACGTCAAACACATATAACATATCAGTCAACCACATACATCACAGTACGTCAATAATGTATACATACAATAAAAATTCACAACTCATAAAGGGTATTTAATCAAATCTAATACGCTGAACAAACGGTCAGGACATTTCAGAAAATCTAAAAACAGCTGATAGTAATTGTTAATAACTATGTTATAACTATGTCATTATTGATTGGTTCAGATACATACATATTTGGGTTATTATTGTTACAGACATATTGAGAATACGGCAATATCAGTACGGAAGGATGACTATTAATACATGTCATTGGTGGTCAAATGAGATCTGGACCAGTCGAAATGTAATCCAACATTGCAAGTTATCTGCGAGCGAAATCGCCGTATTCCAGATAAGTTAGATTAATTATTGAGATATATTATTGATATTTTATTACTGTTGAAAATGAAATTTATAAAAAAAAAATAAATAAATAAATAAATAAATAAATAAATAAATTCAGAAAAATGAAAAAAGATGAACTCCTGAAAAATAAATAAATTCAGGACATTGAAAAAAAAAAGATAAAGTCATGAATGAAAATAAAAAAAAAATATATTGAAAAAACAAACAAACATGACATGTCATTATTTCGTTTAATGCATTTTTCAGTATTACATGATGTATTATTGTTATTTTGTCATGACAATACATATACATTATGTACACTTTGACACAACTCCACAGGTTTAGTAAACCAAATAGGTAGGGCACATGATGCAAAGGTTACTACTGATTTAAATTTATGAGGAAATTGGATTAATTTTGATTATTCGATGATTTCATTTCAATTGTATTATTGTATGGGTTATTATGCATAACTTTAAAATATAATTATTTCATGAACAGGATGCATGGGAATGAAAGGAATATTAGTTATCTAGATAATTAACTTAATATTGCTATTATTATGTGATAGACTAGGATTAAATATTGCAGGTGAATATTACGCAGCTATACTCATAAGACACAGATGTCAACGAAGAGTATATAGAAACAACATTAGAAAGTGCTGACAAAAATATGCACATATAAAAACCCCACATGAAGCATTACACGGAACAGTCGAAGTCAAAGCACATAATTTTACAACAGTAGTCAAGTCATAAACACATTGGATTATGGGAAGGTCGACTATGATTATGCACAGGGAAGGCAAGAGCGATTCACTTAACAATGATGTCAGTGGAGGCTGGATGTGATGAACACACACATTTAAGGAGCCAATAGGGATGTCCGGGGAGACATTGGGACTTAGTGATGCTAGACTTCAATTCTCTGATATAAAAAGGAGTTGGGAGCCACACATTGTCTACAGGGATAGATGTGATATATGTCCGATTTATAATTTTTTTTTGGTGATGTCGTTCATGGCACTTCAACTATTCACAATGGAATAGGTTATAAGGATAAGGGATACGCTTATGTAGAGACACGGACAGTTATATGCGACCCTTAGTAGAAATGTAGACGGAGATGTGCGACCTTTAGTAGCCAAGGTAGACGGAGATGTGCGACCATGGACCAATATGACAGGTATGTTCGACTACTGCGACTCATGTCACAGACTGGAAGACTGAGGTGTAGGTAAAATGTCTACAGCATTTTAAATTGACCGGGGGGAGGGGGGGGGGCATATGTGCCATGTGTCGCAGGGCAAATAATGCGATAATCGGGAAATAGGAAAATACAGCACACATTGAACGCACAATAACTGACTGGGTGATGAAGACGTCAGTGAGCGACAGAGACGGGGAACAACGAGGAAGGAAAGAAGACACTGTTATGTTCAGGACAAGATCTGGTGAAGCGAAGGAAGAGAATGTATATAATCCCGAGAACTTAAGGAGAGGAAGAAGGAAGGAGAAGAGACGGATTGTAATATGAACATGTATAGCACTGAGTAAAGACAGATGTAGGATACGAAGTCAACATTATCAGTTGGAGAATCAGCAAAAGGTCATATAAGAAGGGATACCCAAGACAAACGTGAGTAATCAAGTCTAAAGGTTTTAGGAGATTTAATAATAGATAGGAATGTTGTTACGAATTGTCAACATTATTAATGATTATAAGATGACAAGCGACATGTCTGTATTAATTGTAGTCTTGGTACGGTAGTGTGAGTAGGAATGACGGACTGTGTGATGGTATAAGTATGCCTGCAGGTCATCTGTTTCACGAGATGCTGCCAGAAATAAATCCTCGGCTAAAGATTAAGACATTCTGTCAGTGTTATATATATCATAGTTGAACAGTTACGTTACAAAGTTCCAGTTCTTGTATTTGAGAAGGATACTAGACAATTGAAGCCAAACTTGCCAAGGAAGAATAGTATGTAGTTAACTCCGTGGCACCTACTTTCAATGTTGATATTCCTTTTCTTTTGTGATAGGCGGTGCAAAATTAGTTTAAGGCCACACCCACGTCTAGTAGGAGACGCCTACATATGCAAAAAGCCAGCCAGCCAGTCATCCCCCCCCACCACACTCACACACACACACACACACACACACACACACACACACACATACACACACACACACACACACACACACACACACAAACACACATTCGAGATGGGCATCATGAAATTCCTGAGAAGTAAAGACACTGTGTTCTCACAATTCCCATTCGCCATTCCTCACACTGTGTTCTCACAATCCAAGTCGTCACATTCTATCCTTACAATTCCCAGTCCTCACATTGTATTCTCACGATTCCCAGTCCTCACACTGTGTTCTCACAATTCCCAGTCCTTACACTGTGTTCTCACAATTCCCAGTCCTTACACTGTGTTCTCACAATTCCCAGTCCTTACACTGTGTTCTCACAATTCCCAGTTATTACACTGTGTTCTCACAATTCCCAGTCCTCACACTGTGTACTCTCAATTCCCAGTCGTCACATTCTATCCTTATAATTCTCAGTCCTCACACTGTGTTCTTACTATTCTCAATCATCACACTGTGTTCTCATAATTCCCAGTCCTCACACTGTATTCTCTCAATCCCCATTCGTTACACTCTGTTCTCATGATTCCCAGTCATCACACTGTGTTCTCATAATTCTCAGTCGTTACACTGTGTTCTCATAATTCTCAGTCCTCACACTATGTTCTTACAATTTCCAGTCCTCACACTGTGTTCTCACTATTTCCAGTCCTCACACTCTGTTTGCACAATTCCTACTACTCACACAATGTTCTCACAATATCCAGTCGTCACACTCTGTTCTCACAATTCCCAGTGGTCACACTATGTTCTCACAATTCCCAGTCATCACACTGTTCTCACAATTCCCAGTGGTCACACTCTGTTCTCACAATTCCAAGTGGTCACACAATGTTCTCACAATATCCAGTCATCACACTCTGTTCTCACAATTCCCAGTGGTCACACTCTGTTCTCACAATTCCCAGTGGTCACACTATGTTCTCATAGTTCCCAGTCATCACACTGTTCTCACAACTCCCAGTGGTCACACTGTGTTCTCACAATTCCCAGTAATCACACTGTTCTCACAATTCCCAGTCATCACACTCTGTTCTCACAATATCCAGTCATCACACTCTGTTCTCACAATTCCCAGTCATCACACTCTGTTCGCACATTTCCCAGTGGTCACACTCTGTTCTCACATTTCCCAGTCATCACACTCTGTTCTCACATTTCCCAGTGGTCACACTGTGTTCTCACAATTCCCAGTAATCACACTGTTCTCACAATTCCCAGTCATCACACTCTGTTCTCACAATTCCCAGTCATCACACTCTGTTCTCACAATTCCCAGTCATCACACTCTGTTCTCACATTTCCCAGTCATCACACTCTGTTCTCACATTTCCCAGTGGTCACACTGTGTTCTCACAATTCCCAGTCATCACACTGTTCTCACAATTCCCAGTCATCACACTCTGTTCTCACAATATCCAGTCATCACACTCTGTTCTCACAATTCCCAGTCATCACACTCTGTTCGCACATTTCCCAGTGGTCACACTCTGTTCTCACAATGCCCAGTCATCACACTCTGTTCTCACAATTCCCAGTGGTCACACTCTGTTCTCACATTTCCCAGTGGTCACACTGTGTTCTCACAATTCCCAGTCATCACACTGTTCTCACAATTCCCAGTCATCACACTCTGTTCTCACAATATCCAGTCATCACACTCTGTTCTCACAATTCCCAGTCATCACACTCATTTCCCAGTGGTCACACTCTGTTCTCACAATTCCCAGTCATCACACTCTGTTCTCACAATTCCCAGTGGTCACACTCTGTTCTCACATTTCCCAGTGGTCACACTGTGTTCTCACAATTCCCAGTCATCACACTGTTCTCACAATTCCCAGTCATCACACTCTGTTCTCACAATATCCAGTCATCACACTCTGTTCTCACAATTCCCAGTCATCACACTCTGTTCTCACAATTCCCAGTCATCACACTCCGTTCGCACATTTCCCAGTGGTCACACTGTGTTCTCACAATTCCCAGTCATCACACTCTGTTCTCACAATTCCCAGTCATCACACTCTGTTCGCACATTTCCCAGTCATCACACTCTGTTCTCACAATATCCAGTCGTCACACGCTGTTCTCACAATTAGCAGTCCTCACAATCACACAGTTCGTACACGCGTGAGACTGTTTCAGGAGGATCACACAAAACACTGACGATGTATCAAGTCAGTGGTCACATGACACCATCACACAAAACACTGACGATGTATCAAGTCAGTGGTCACATGAAACCATCACACAAAACACTGACGATGTATCAAGTCAGTGGTCACATGAAACCATCACACAAAACACTGACGATGTATCAAGTCAGTGGCCACATGAAACCATCACACAAAACACTGACGATGTATCAAGTCAGTGGTCACATGAAACCATCACACAAAACACTGACGATGTATCAAGTCAGTGGTCACATGAAACCATCACACAAAACACTGACGATGTATCAAGTCAGTGGTCACATGAAACCATCACACAAAACACTGACGATGTATCAAGTCAGTGGTCACATGAAACCATCACACAAAACACTGACGATGTATCAAGTCAGTGGCCACATGAAACCATCACACAAAACACTGACGATGTATGAAGTCAGTGGTCACATTCTAACATCACCATTTAGCAGGTCCTTTGCAGAACATCGCTCTCATCAAGGCACGGCGAAAAGCCTCTCGATCTCCGACCATGTCTCCCGCCTCGTGCATCCTCATGCCCAAGGTGTATCCCATGTCCTGGGTCAATTTCAGTGCTGGTCTATCTCTTCTTCTGCCAGTAACCAGGCCTTTTATCATTGTTCTATCCAAAGAAACTACGATTATAACAAAGGAAAGTCACCTACCTGCAGGCAAGTTGATTGGTGCCTTGTACTCAATGGTTAGATCAGGTGCAGTCAGCAATGACTGTAATGTCTCCAATTCTCGAACATTCTGAGACTGGTGCTCGTAACTATCCTCCCTAGCCTCTGCCGACAGAGGGAAATCATAATCTGTTAAGGCGGAGGCAAGAAGAGCTAACAGCCACACGACAGAGAGGATACATTTTTGGTGAGAAACCGAACGTCTGGAAATCATGTTCAAATCTTGGACACTGTGTTGTGATGAGCTCACTGGTATACGAGCAACCGTTTTGGTTCAGGACTGTTGTCGGGGCGATGCTACTTTTATTTTCTGGCTCCAAGTCTGAGGAGTGTAAAGAAAATACTTTTTATTGTGTAGAAAATACATTAGAGTATGACAAAAATACATTTCCACTATTGTGTAGGTGATATATAAGGGGCGTTCATTTGAAATCCGTTCGTGCCGCACCGCGCTTTATTGCATAAGTTGAACATGATCATGTCATAGCCTTGTGATAAGTACTGACCAGTGAATAAAAGAGCAAGTGCTTATCGTCCCATAATGCGTAAGTTCTGTTTCTGACAGTTGAGAAAATGGCCGGATTGATCAAAAATCCGTCCAGAGAAACTCAAAGAGCTGTGATTCAATTTCTTTCATTTGAAGAATGTTGACCAGCGGACATTCATAGAAGAATGCAGGCAGCGTTCAGTAACAAATGTGTGTCGAAGACAACAGTGACAGACTGGGCACGAATGTTTCGGAAAGAACGTCAGTTCACAACAGATCTTCGACGGCCGGGTCAAGCGCATATTGTTGCAATAGAAAAAAAAAATTTCCAAAATTGATGCAGCAGTACAGATGAACTGTTGTCGAAGCATACGTTCGCTAGCGAACGAATTTGATGTATCAATTTGGGACGATTCAAAAGGTCGTTCGTAAGAAACTGCAATATCGGAAGGTGTGTTCACAATGGGTACCACGGATTTTGACCTACCAAAACAAAAAGAGGAACGCATGGGATGGTGTTTGAACCACTTGCTGCGTTACAGAGTGGAGGATGGTGCATTTCTCTTCCGCATAGTGGCAAGCGATGAATCATGGTGTCACCACTTTGAGCCGAGCAGCAAAAGAGAGAGCATGTAATGGAAGTGTGCTGGGTCACCAAAAGCCAAAAAATTCAAGTTACGGTTTCCGCTGGTAAGGTTATGCTGAGCGCATGTTTTGACCATGAAGGGCTATTGTTGGCCGACATTAAAAGAACCTGGTGTCAACAACAACTCTACCCACTACTTGGAAACACTAGACAAACTGCAAAAAGCCATCAAGAATAAACGACTCGGCATGTTTTCTCGCGGTGTGATTTTGTTGCACGATAATGCTCATCCACATGTCGCAATGATTGTGCAGGAAGCGTTAGCAAGGAAGAAGTGGGAAATTCTGCAACATCCAGCCTATAGTCCTGATTTGTCACAATGTGATTTTCATTTGTTCGGACCTCTAAAAAAGCTGTCGGGGGCAACGATTTCACACAGATGCAGACGTAATGAACGCGGTAAACACTTAGTTCAGTGAGCAACCACAATCCTTTTTTTGCGGACGGCATTCGTTGCCTACCTAAGCAATGGGATGCTTGCCTGAATGCCTACGGCGACTTCTTATGACCAACCCATGGTGCATAATTCTTTCAAAATTAATGCTTTGTTTAATTCTACCACACCTGTTAATGTTTCTTTTATGCTTTTGTAATAAAGCCATTGGACTGGGTTTCAAATGAACGCTCCTAATAATTTAGCTGTTAACAGGTAAAACAAAACGCATAGAAGTTATAGTTACAGCAATTTGTGCTATCCTAGAAGTGTTGTCTGCAGGGGGGAATCGTACCCTGAACGTGTTGTCTGCAGGAAGGATTTGTACCTTGGACGTGTTGTCTGCAGGGGGGATTGGTACCCTGGACGTGTTGTCTGAAGGAGGGATTTGTACTCTGGACGTCTATCGGAAAGACGAGCCTTTTATCATCCTGGGTGTCTGCCTGAAGTAGGATCTTGCATTGTCCAGCGTATGCGTGCGAAGGAGAAGTGTCTACCATTCTTCGTGTCTGCCTTTATAATGCATGCCATTTATATTGTTGCTGCTCTCTGTTAGCCTTGAAAGCTGTATGAATGAAATAATGTATGCAAGTGAGTGATAGAAGGACAGAATGTAAGACGGGCCTGCATGCCCAATTCTTAACCCTTTTAAAATAAAGTTCGTTCGTTCGTTCGTTCGTTCTGAAAGAAAATGTTCTACCTTCCTGGGTGTCTATCTGAAAAAAGAATTTTATACCGCTCTGTGTGTCTGTCTGAAGTAGAGTTTTGTACCACTAATGGGTGTCTGTCTGAAAGAGAGCTTTGTACCGCTCTGGGTGTCTGTCAGAAAGAGAGTTTTGTACCGCTCTGGGTGTCTGTGTGCGGGAAGATGTTTGTACTATCTCAAATGTCAGTCTGAAGGAGTATTTTGTTGAGTGAGAAATACAGGCGACATTGTCAGTCGTATACACCGTGTGTAAGATACAGTTCGCACAATGCCTTGTTAATATATATTTCTGAAATTATTATGCTATTTAATGGCTGGGTACGAATTCTGTCCATTTTTGTGATTTCAGTTAAACGTCCGGGCTCGTCGCATGCTAAAGTGAGATACAGATTCATCCTTGCTCTCATGTCTATAAAATGTAATGGTGCTGTCACATTACAGACATATAGCAGAAAACTACTTTGGGACACATTTTATGTACTTATTTTGTGGGTTCAGTTGGATGATAGACCTGGCTAACGAAGACACTTGTCTCAGAGGTGTCTGGTTGATCGTGTGACGGAATACTCTTGTTCCTTCAGATAGGCTCTGTTGTCATTTGGAGACGTCAAATTCGAATCCCAACGTAGCCACTGTAATGCTAACTATTTACATTATCTAGTGTGTCTTCTCATCTCTATTTCACTCATCTACTTCTATGTGTGCCCCTTAATACCTGTTCATTTTTTTCGGTGCATTTTTTTCATTGCGATAACATTGTGTTTAAGTTATTTCGTTACTGTTGTCTCCGTCAATTCGTGTTGACCCCCGGCTTCCAGATTCGTTTGTTGTCCCGACCCCATGTCGGATACTGTCGATGGGACTGTCATTGTTATCGTCTTCGGAATATTCTAAATTACAGTGTAATGAGATGATGTGACCAGTTTTTTTTTCTAAAAAAATATCGAGTGTCCACATTGTGAGCCTGGGTATACCCATGTCTAGTCAAGGACCCTTGTCCACGCCTTATGATGCATTGGACATTGCCAAGGAGCAGGTGCGACTTAATGACGTAAATTAAATAGAGTAAAGAATCCTAGAACAGAAAAGCTAGTAATGCGACACACGTAACATAAAGCTTAATTTATATATTCTCGATGCTGACCTGGTATGACAGGCACTTCGAGTAGTTAATGTTTTAATGTTTTTCGTTGCACCAAGCTCATGCGCTGCGTTATTAAAATAGCGTTTGTAATTTTAATCGTCAAAGGAGTCGACTTCCGTCATTCTGTTACAGTTGGCTCTGAAACTATGCAATGCGAGCCGAGTTTGTATTAATTGTTGAGAACGTTCATCACCCCTTAATCACAATATAGCAGACATAAGGTGCTAGCCCCATATTGTAAAGTCCAGTTCGTTACGGTCAATATCAGACCGGCACTCTTATCATCCCAGAACTGAGCCCTGACGTCAGGCGGGGTCGACCTGGGAACCCAGGGCAATTATTTATTTAAAATATCCTTGTCGATGTGGATTAATGACGCATGACCAGCGGGCCAGCAGACGAGCGCCCAACAGAGGTCATGGTTGGACAATCCTACCCCTACAATGATACCCGTGAGAGGATAAGACAGATGTATACAGTTACGGAAATGTGAGATTAAAATACGGCATGCAGAAGTCAGCATATTGATCGTACACTGAGTTGACTGGTCAGTTTCTCTGTCCGATCACATACGTCCAATGCTGTAACAGTGGAAGGGCATAAAGGTGTTATTGCTAGTATAACTAAAACTACATTTTTAGACTTTGAACACGCCACTGCCTCTGCTCATCAAGAACTTAAAAGGCGAGCATTTGAACAGACAAACATTAAAATAGACTTGCTCACAACTTTAAAACAGAAGCAAAGTGTCTACCCTACTTCAAGAAATGTGTATCGAAGAACGCAACGCTACGCACAAGCTACTAATCATATATACATACTGACACGTTTGATCAGACAACTACAACACTAGATGAACCACACACACACGCACACATCTTGGCACATTTAATCAGACAACAACTGCACTATATGAACAATAAACATTCAGACATCGTAGAAGAATGTATCCTGCCTGTCATGGAACAAGGTGACCATCAATATAAGCAAAACAAAATGAATGTCCACGGACAAAACAAACTACATGTCAGCCACACATCACGATCAACAATAAAGACATTGAACATGTCACCAACTTGACATATCTCGGCGCCACAATCAACAATGAAGACATTGAACATGTCACCAACTTGACATATCTCGGCGCCACAATCAACAATAAAGACATTGAACATGTCACCAACTTGACATATCTCGGCGCCACAATCAACAATGAAGACATTGAACATGTCACCAACTTGACATATCTCGGCGCCACAATCAACAATGAAGACATTGAACATATCACCAACTTGACATATCTTGGCGCCACAATCAACAATGAAGACATTGAACATGTCACCAACTTGACATATCTTGGCGCCACAATCAACAATAAAGACATTGAACATGTCACCAACTTGACATATCTTGGCGCCACAATCAACAATGAAGACATTGAACATGTCACCAACTTGACATATCTTGGCGCAACGATCAACAATAAAGACATTGAACATGTCACCAACTTGACATATCTTGGCGCCACAATCAACAATGAAGACATTGAACATATCACCAACTTGACATATCTTGGCACAACAATCAACAATGAAGACATTGAACATATCACCAACTTGACATATCTTGGCGCCACAATCAACAATGACGACATTGAACATGTCACCAACTTGACATATCTTGGCGCCACAATCAACAATGAAGACATTGAACATGTCACCGACTTGATATATCTTGGGGCCACGATCAACAATAAAGACATTGAACATATCACCACCTTGACATATCTTGGCGCCACAATCAACAATGAAGACATTGAACATGTCACCAACTTGACAAATCTTGGCGCCACAATCAACAATGAAGACATTGAACATGTCACCAACTTGACATATCTTGGCGCCACAATCAACAATGAAGATATTGAACACGTCATCAACTTGACATATCTTGGCACAACAATCAACAATGAAGACATTGAACATGTCACCAACTTGACATATCTTGGCGCCACAATCAACAATGAAGAAATTGAACATATCACCAACTTGACATATCTTGGCACAACAATCAACAATGAAGACATTGAACATATCACCAACTTGACATATCTTGGCTCCATAAACGGCAACAACAGGAACTGTTAATTTTGTGCATATTAACACACAGATTAAACAGTATGAAGGACCTAAGACAGTAACACACAGACTGAACAGTATGAAGGACCTAAGACAGTAACACACAGACTGAACAGTATGAAGGACCTAAGACAGTAACATACAGATTGAACAGTATGAAAGACCTAAGACAATAACACACATATTGAACAGTATGAAGGACCTAAGACAGTAACACACAGATTGAACAGTATGAAGGACCTAAGACAATAACACACAGATTGAACAGTATGAAGGACCTAAGACAATAACACACATATTGAACAGTATGAAGGACCTAAGACAGTAACACACAGATTGAACAGTATAAAGGACCTACGACAGTAACACACATATTGAACAGTATGAAGGACCTAAGATAGTAACACACAGACTGAACAGTATGAATGACCTAATACAGTAACACACAGATTGAACAGTATGAAGGACCTAAGGCAGTAACACACAGATTGAACAGTATGAAGGACCTAAGACAGTAACACACATATTGAACAATATGAAGGACCTAAGATAGTAACACACAGACTGAACAGTACGAAGGACCTAATACAGTAACACACAGATTGAACAGTATGAAGGACCTAAGACAGAAACACACAGATTGAACAGTATGAAGGACCTAAGATAGTAACACAGAGACTGAACAGTATGAAGGACCTAATACAGTAACACACAGATTGAACAGTGTAAAGGACCTAAGACAGTAACACACAGATTGAACAGTATGAAGGACATAAGACAGTAACACACAGATTGAACAGTATGAAGGACCTAAGACAGTAACACACAGATTGAACAGTATGAAGGACCTAAGACACAACACCAGCAAACAAGTTAGAGTCACACGTGTAAGAACATGTATTACTCCTGTGACATCATGTGGATGTGATTCATGAACGGTTTCGCAACCACTACAGAAGAAAGTCGGGGTTAAATGTTAGAGAAGATTTCTTAGAAAATCGTGGACAATGAAGAAGAAACATACCGACATTCTCCAAGACATGAAGTTCGAAGAAGACATTCCTTAGAAAATCGTAGACAATAATGAAGAAAATTACCGATATTCTTCAAGACCTGAAGTTCGAAGAAGACATTCCTTAGAAAATCGTGGACAATAATGAAGAAAATTACCGATATTCTTCAAGACCTGAAGTTCGAAGAAGACATTCCTTAGAAAATCGTGGACAGTAAAGAAGAAACATACCGATATTCTTCAAGATCTGAAGTTCGAAGAAGACATTTATTAGAATATCGTGGACAGTAAAGAAGAAACATAGCGATATTCTTCAAGACCTAAAGTTCGAAGAAGACATTTCTTAGAATATCGTGGACAGTAAAGAAGAAACATAGCGATATTCTTCAAGACCTGAAGTTCGAAGAAGACATTTCTTAGAATATCGTGGACCAAGAAGAAAACAACATACCGACATTCTTCAAGACCCAAAGATCGAAGAGAACTGACTCATAAATAACATCATATCAAGAAACTGAAATACCTTTGCCATTTTAAACTTCACAATGACTTGGAATAAACAGTGAAGGAAGGCATGCTTTCTGGATGAAGAGGCGGGGGTTTATTACCCCGAAGATGGACAGAATGAATCGGAGACACAATTGGAGGGTGCACGCGGTACGAGAAATACAAGATGGTGAGTACATTTGTGGCTGGCCCATACGAGAGCGACGTTCTGCAAACGACTTTCAACATAGTTGATGATGATGATGATGATGACATCTTGACATGTCTACCCAGATGACTACACAACTACTGCACGAAACTGACAATAAACATCCACACATCTTGACATATGTACAAAGACAAGTCAACAGCTCTAGGTTTCTCAGAAACACAACGGTGTTAGCTGTGACTCATCATTGACCATCATCATGTGGCAAGGTCTTTGCACAACGTCGTACTCATCATGACCCGCTGGTCAGAGTCTCGAACCAAAACCGCTTGTAACGTTAAGTAGAATCATGATACACACGACAACATAGCAAGAAAGAATGCAAGTTTCTGTGGCTCTTGCTTTTATGTACTCTCATTATTCTTTTGTTTAAGTAGTTGGTTATGTATATTTGAATGCATGTTTTGCTAGAGATTATTCCATTATTCATTCATTCAGCAGCATGTCCTTTGAAGAACCTCGCTCCCATAACAACCTTCCTGAAAACTTCTCAGTCATAAGCTAGATGTCCCGCGTCCGATGCACTCATTCTGAGATCATCTGCCACATCCTGCACCCATCTTCTCTTTAGCTTTCCTCTTCCTCTCTTCCCAGGCATATGTCCCTCCAGTATTGTTCTCTCCAATCTTTTATGACGTTTCAAGTGACAAAAATATTTCAATATTCTTTGTTTTATCGACTTTAATAGCCAAAATTCTTCAATATTGAGCTCTTGAAGTATGGATGCATTTGTTCTTTTATCCAAGGTATTCTTATATTCAAATGCATTTATGTTCAGCTTGTTTAGTAAGTGTCCAGGTCTTATAGGCGTATGTTGCAATGGGAAAGATGCATGCTCTTAAAAATTGAATGTTTATAGCTCTTTCTGTCTCACACCACAATTTATTCAGTTTATTTAATTTCTGAAGAGCAATAGATATTCGTCTTTTTAGATTCTTTCATTGTGTCACCATTGTTGGTAATTAATGTCACAAGATATTCGAAATTTGCCACCAACTCCAATATTTCCTCATTAACATATATTTCTTTCTCCATCTTACTTTTACATGTATGCATTATCTTTGTGTTGGTTATGTTAAGATTATGTTAAGTTGTGGTTTTCACTATTATTTTCGGTTGAGGTTATTAGTTTTTCTATACCATTCTGTGATGTGGATGGTAATACTGTATCATCAGCATATCGTATCTGTTGTATTTCATGACCACCAATATTTAGGGCATCATATTACTCTCTGGTTATATCATCTCCGACATTTCTCATTATATTTTCAGTGTACAGGTTAAACAAATAGGGGAAAGTACACGGCCCTGACGGACTCCTTGCTTTATGTCAAACCAATCTGATGTCTCGCCATCTATTCTAACTGCTGCTTGTTAGTCTAGATAGAGCATTTTTATGAGTTGTACTACGTGTGATGGAAAGACCATATTCCTCATGATTTCCCAAGTTTCTGATGTTGTACACAGTCAAATGCCTTTGAATAATCCACAAAACATGAGAATAGGTTTACAATGAATTCTCTACACATCTCTATTACTAAATGCATGTTCAGTGTGTGATCTCTTGTTCATCTTCCTTATCTAAATCCAGCTTGAACTAAATTAATCTCTTCTTCCATGTTCTTATGATGTCTTCCCATAATGATCTTAGTAGAATTTTACTTGCATGACAGATCAGGGCAACAGTTGTATAGTTGGATTGGTGCATAATTTCGAGTTGTCTTGTTTTGATATTGGAATGAAGATAGTTCTCTTCGCATCTTTTGGCCATATATTATATTTCCATATCTTTTTACAAAATGCGTGATATATGTATATGCTTTCTTCTCCTTCCGTTTTAATTAGTTCAGCTGATATCTCATCACATCCTGGTGATTTACCATTCTTCCAGTTCTTTATTGCCCATACAATTTCATCTAATGAGGGTTCAGATTCTGTCTCTGCTCTCATTGGTTTGTGTATCTCGTTCATATCCTCACAGTAATTCATATCATACATTCCACTGCAGTATTCCTTCCATCTTTCTAAAATTTTTGTAGATTCTTTTAGGGTATTTCCCAGCTTGCCACAGATAACATTTAACTGAGGTTGAATATTTCTTGTCAATAACTTCATTTCTTTGAACATTTCGTAATATCTTCCATTCGTATGATATTGCTCTATTTTATAACTACAATCTTGTATATACTGGTTTTTCTCCTTGCTTGTCTTCTTTCTTAATTAGATATTTTTTTTTTTTTTTGCATAACCTATTTACATGACATCGCTGTCAACACTAGCATTTTACTGCTGTTGTTGATGTCGTGGCATGTTTTACGTTCAGTAGTTTGCAATTGCTTTCTGAACGACCGACTCCCATAATAAAAAATAAAATAGCACAGGAATACACCAGAATAATCACCACACACAATTTTCACTTGCTCCAAAGAATGTAAAATAATAATTATAATAGGTTAACATTCGACGACAATGGGGGAGAAGAAGGAGAAGAAAGGTCATGGCAGGCGTTGCTGTTTACATATATACGTTCTTAGGTTTTCATATATATATATATATATATAAAATAAACTATTATGACTACATACTGACACACAATAAATTTGAGATACGTAACAGCATTGCGATATCCAAAGACGTATTGACTGTAATAAGAATCAGAACCAGAAGCACAAACATCAGCTTACGCGAATATTTTTTGTGGACTATTCATCTGTACTGACGTCAATGAAATGATGAGGACAGTTGATTTTTCCAATAATTTTGAGAATATCCTGGGCTGAGGGAGAACAAACAGCGAGGTATTAACAGCTAAAGGTATTTCCAGATTACTCATCACAATCACACGTAAAAGACTTTAGATTTAGGGGACATGTGAATGGAAGTGGATTAATTAAAATTAGCCTATGTAGACAAAATCTACGACTGGCCTAGCAAGCGACAGGAGATTTGTCCTACTGTTTGAATGAAGCATAATTGGACTGACCCAAGTGGAAACAGACCCCGCAATGTTAAGGGAATAACGGGAATAACTAAGAACATGGGCATCTCGACACACGAAGCTCATAAAAGCTCTCCCGCTATTTATGCATCTCCTCGACATCGCAAGGCACAAGAGCAAAAAGATGAGATAAGTTGAGTTAAAAACAATACTAGGCAGCAGTGGCACAGCAATACAAAGTAAAAATGTAGGTGGAAAACATAAATAGCAAGAAAACAAAAATAATTCAGGAAACACTACTTCATTAACATGTCAGACAGCCCATGTCTACTCCCGACCAAGCACCGGAGAAGAAGAATGGCA
>OY992892.1:30501213-30656213 GCA_963921405.1 Cepaea hortensis | reverse complement strand
ACATACATACATACATACATACATACATACATACATACATACATACATACATACATACATACATACATACATACATACATACATACATACATACATACATACATACATACATACATACATACATACATACATACATACATACATACATACATACATACATACATACATACATACATACATACATACATACATACATACATACATACATACATACATACATACATACATACATACATACATACATACATACATACATACATACATACATACATACATACATACATACATACATACATACATACATACATACATACATACATACATACATACATACATACATACATACATACATACATACATACATACATACATACATACATACATACATACATACATACATACATACATACATACATACATACATACATACATACATACATACATACATACATACATACATACATACATACATACATACATACATACATACATACATACATACATACATACATACATACATACATACATACATACATACATACATACACAATGAGCTGGGGTGTGTCAAGAATCGACATCACAGCACTCGGAATATTCCCACACGTGCTCCGTCCTCATCTGCAACAGCCAGCGCAGCGTGCCAACGCTGAATGTACCAGTAACAGTCTGATTCTGTCCGTCTGGCCTTACCTCAGATTCCTGAGTTTCGATCAGATCCTTTGGTCACTTCCTGCAACACCACTGTTTCCAATTCCTGTTATCTGCTCTTTTGCACTATGTATATTAGTTAGTTAGTTGACAGATCATCCTCACTGGACATGGTACTCGTTTCCCGCTATTTCAGCTTGTCCTGTGGAACCAATCCAACACGTGTTCTCTATTTTTGAATTGAAGCCTGCCACTCTGGTCGAAGCAAGCCTGTCTTCATTTGTCCCATGCTTTGTGTGTCCGTTACAATCACGACATGTGTGTGATGTTTGTCCTTCAGCTAGCAGAAGGTTCCAGTGACTCCTCCCACCTCCATTCTCATTGTGGTATCATATGTCAGGCTCTCCTACACCAAGAACAGTCCACCAACATTTGCCATGAACCCCAGTCACTTCTTTCACCTCTGTGTCCAGAGCCATCCGCATTGACGATAACATAATCTGGTGGCAAATTGTCGTGGATCAATTGTTGCACCTCTCATTCAGTGCAACCTGTCGTCCAGTCCCTGCATTCCCATATCTCAATGTTATTATGACCCTGCTCAGGTCTGATATTTCCACTGGCATTCTGATCCACTCTTCTCCTCTCCCAATGTTCTCAAGCTGCATACTTCTCTGATTGTGTCCTCTTCCCGAGCCATCTATGATTTTCCTCTAACCAGCCTGCCTCCATTTAATGTTTCATGTAAGATGTGTTCCGTGTCTGCAGCCACTCGGAGATATAGTTTAGCCCGCAGCATCTTAAGTCTGTCTGCAATCGTGGGAAATGCTAGAATGTATCCCGTATCCCTTTCGCGACCCAGTATCACCGCATAGCTTAATTCTTTATGCGCTCTAGTATCAAGAGTTGACTATTTGACACTGTGAGCAGTCCCAATCCATACTCAATTTATTCTGTTGTCCAGAGAGCATCATAGCATAGACGACTTCTCTGGGTAAATATCATTATCCATCTCTGTAGACCAATCGATGACTTTGTTCACCGTCTCCTGCTACTCTTGCGCTATTTGCATTCTGTCTCTCCTCTGCTGATACGCAAGGACATCATCTCCAAATGTCAGCATCCTGCCAGTCCCTGGCTCTTCAATGCTTGCGATCTTGCTTGTATAAACATTAAATAGCACGGGCAATATTGCAGATCCTTGTGGTAATAACAGGGTAATAATGCACGCCTCCACGGTCCATGAACCTGGACGAAGCCCAACCCTTCGAGAGTTCATAGTAGCTGCCATCCGGTTCACCACCCAGGCACTAACACCCATCTCCATTAACAGCATCCCTGCTGTCTCTATCATGTTGATCTATCTGTGTTATAAACCTCTCCTGTGAAGCTTCTCTTTTCTCCCTGTCCCTTCTATATACATATATCTGCTCGTTTCCGGCACTGGTCTCTGCCTAGGTCTTTCATTCCATTTTATTTTCTTAGATGTCTTCTTCTTCGAGTTACTTTCAGTACCTGGATGTTAACTTTTTTGTCCTTATTTGATGATAGCGAGGACTTCCGGTCCCGAACATGGAGGATTGGCATTTAAATGGTTAATGGAGTGTTTATGCTTGTGGCTACCGTTTGCATTCGCATTTTCCTAATGTTGGACTGGAGGTGTGTGGTTCCGTCGTCCCGCTTCTGAGTTGAGTGCGTGGAGCGACACTGTGACTTGTGAACTTCATGTGAAATGCTTTTACATCTGTCCACGGATGTCGCGGAACATCATGTTCGGAACAATGGCGGCCAGCTTTGTCGCAGAACTGACTGGTTTTGCCTTATGCAGAAATGTGTGGCAGCTGGTTTTCTAGTGACGATGAACTGTTTTTTTCGTGGAGAACCTTTGTGTTGAGATTCTGGCGGTGGCATTATGCACAGTGCACTTGTGCGGGCTGTTGGTTTCTCGAGACTCCTGTCTGTTCCACTTTTCACATGGGGCAGTGAGGAGCATTTTGTGTGATATTCACTGGCACAGGAATGAAGCATAATGGTGACGACCCGTTGCTGTGAAGTTGGAACCGCGACTAACTACTTAATTAACTAACTTTATGATAACGAATTTCGTGGAAGCGTTCGCCTGTATCTGTGTGTGTGTGTTGTTGTTGTTGTTGTTGTTGTTGTTGTTTTTAATCTGACGAGCTTCATAATCATGTTTGAACTCCAGTATCAGCTCTATGGCAGCCAACCCCGTTTTCCTTGTCCAACAAAAGGGGCTAAAGGCAAGATGATGAAGTCCATTGCCCCGGGTTCGACGCTATATGGCTCTGATTTTTTTTCCGCAGAGCAGCCTACCGAAAGAGCACGAACTCCGTAGCTCCAACGAGATCTTCCAGCTGTTCAAAATTACACTCGTGAACCGAATGACAGTCCAAGCAAGAACCCACGGCATTCGTATCGCCAGGGAGGCGGCTTGACTACTTCGCCACGGAGCCTTCCATTGTGTCCATCTATAGACACGACAACAGATCAGCTGCAATATTACTGTCCAACTGTTCAACGGTAGACACGACAACAAATCAGCTGTAGTATTACTGTCCAACTGTAGACACGACAACAGATCAGCTGTAATATTACTGTCCAACTAAAGACACAACAACAAAAAATGGTGATTTGGTGATGATGATGATGATGATGATGATGATGATGATGATGATGATGATGATGATGATGATGATGATGATGATGATAAGAGCTGTAAAATTACTTTCCAACTATAGACACAACAGATAAGCAGTAAAATTATTGTCTAACTAAAGACACACAACAGATACATTGTAAACTTACTGTCCAACGATAGATACAACAACAGATAAGCTGCAATATTACTGTCCAACTATAGATACGACAACAGATAAGCTGTAATATTACTGTCCAACTGTTCAACGGTAGACACGACAACAAATCAGCTGTAGTATTACTGTCCAACTGTAGACACGACAACAGATCAGCTGTAATATTACTGTCCAACTAAAGACACAACAACAAAAAATGGTGATTTGGTGGTGATGATGATGATGATGATGATGATGATGATGATGATGATGATGATGATGATGATGATGATGATGATGATGATGATGATGATGATGATGATGATGATGATGATGATGATGATAAGAGCTGTAAAATTACTTTCCAACTATAGACACAACAGATAAGCAGTAAAATTATTGTCTAACTAAAGACACACAACAGATACATTGTAAACTTACTGTCCAACGATAGATACAACAACAGATAAGCTGCAATATTACTGTCCAACTATAGATACGACAACAGATAAGCTGTAATATTACTGTCCAACTATAGATACGACAACAGATAAGCTGTAATATTACTGTCCAACTATAGATACGACAACAGATAAGCTGTAATATTACTGCCCAACTATAGACACGACAACAGATAAGCTGTAATATTACTGTCCAACTGTCCAACTATAGATACGACAATAGATAAGCTGTAAAATTACTGTCCAACTGTCCAACTATAGACACGACAACAGATAAGGTGTAATATTACTGTCCAACTGTCCAACTATAGACACGACAACAGATAAGCTGTAATATTACTGCCGAACTAGAGACACGACAACAGATAAGCTGTAATATTACTGTCCAACTGTCCTACTATAGATACGACAATAGATAAGTTGTAATATTACTTTCCAACTATAGATACGACAACAGATAAGCTGTAATATTACTGTCCAACTATAGACATGACAACAGATAAGCTGTAATATTACTGCCGAACTATGGACACGACAACAGATAAGCTGTAATATTACTGTCCAACTATAGATACGACAATAGATAAGTTGTAATATTACTGTCCAACTATAGATACGACAACAGATAAGCTGTAAATTTACTGACTAACTATAGATACGACAACAGATAAGCTGTAATATTACTGTCCAACTATAGATACGACAATAGATAAGCTGTAATATTACTGTCCAACTATAGATACGACAACAGATAAGCTGTAAAATTACTGTCCAACTATAGACACGACAACAGATAAGCTGTAATATTTCTGTCCAACTATAGACATAACAACAGATAAGCTGTAAAATTACTGTCCAAATATAGACACGACAGCAACAACATAGATGGTAATGTGGTGATGCTTTTGATGATGATGATTATGATTATAAGAGCTATAAAATACTGTCCAACTATGGACATAAAATAGCAGGACCAATATCAACATTTGCATGCTAAGAGCGACCGAATATCTCTTAGAATTCAACTAACCTAATGATTATAGGCGACCAATTGTAGTAACCCATTTAATGAAATACACAACACTTTGAAGCAAGGGGCGAGTGGGAAGTTCCTACTAGTTTATTGTTAATTTATTGGTAATTTCCATCGGCTGTGATTCGTGGATGGGCGTACTAATACACAAATACAGACAAATCATATAGCATCGGGGTACTGTCTCTGAAGAGAGTGAATTCACACTTCTACAGTTATCTCTGACAGTGGTAGAGGATGGCTCTTATGATAATGTGTGGCCGTCAAGTTTGGTTGTGGGGGTGAATATAAGATGAATTCATTCTGGACAATAACTGGCCATCCTGGAACCAGGAAAGCTATTAGTGGACGTATCGGGAATACCTAAATGGAGGTCATAGAATATTATTATGATTCATTCTATAACTTGTCATCGTCCTCCCCCTACTCCTACACCCCACCCCACCCAATAATAATTTTCTAGAGCACGGAGAAGATGACTAACTAACTATCCAGAATGATGACGGTAGAGCACGGAGAATATGACTAACTAACTATCCAGAATGATGATGGTAGAGCACGGTGAAGATGACTAACTAACTATCCAGAATGATTATGGTAGAGCACGGTGAAGATGACTAACTAACTATCCAGAATGATGATGGCAGAGCACGGAGAAGATGACTAACTAACTATCCAGAATGATGATGGTAGAGCACGGAGAAGATGACTAACTTACTATTCAGAAGATGAAAAGTAACTATCCAGAAGATGGCTAACTAACTATCCAGAATATAACTAACTAACTATCCAGAAGATGAACAACTAACTATCCAGAAGATGGCTAACTAACTATCCAGAAGACTATCTAACTATCCAGAAGATGAACAACTAACTATCCAGAAGATGGCTAACTAACTATCCAGAAGACTATCTAACTATCCAGAAGATGAACAACTAACTATCCAGAAGACTATCTAACTATCCAGAAGATGAACAACTAACTATCCAGAAGACTATCTAACTATCCAGAAGATGAACAACTAACTATCCAGAAGAAAACCAACTAACTATCCGGAAGATGATAAGCTAACTGACTGCTGCACTGTTTCGTCAAGCCTGTGGCCCAGTACATCCCGACTTCGACATTCATTGTTTCGGGCTTGCTTTGCCCTCCACCAGTCTACCCACAAGGCATCAGGTGAGCCTCTCTATGTGCCTGGTTCCTATCCCTTAACGTGGGGTAGCGGGGTAGGGGTATCCCCTATCAAAGGAGAAGTAAGGTGCCTCCTTCCCTCCGCTAGTCTACGGGACACCCTTGGGGCAAGGTGGAGTAATCGTTTAGGCCCCCTCTCCAACAGGGTAACGTGAAGCCATGGTAGGAGATGGTGGATTGGACTTGGGAGCAGCCGACAGATAGTTGTTGGTTATGGTTTCAAGTCAGTGACGGTGGGCAGAAGATCTCTCAATAGAGACAATGGCTACGGTCATCCGATTAGTATGGTCATTGCCAGGAAGGAAGAATGGTAGACTTCCCTCCTTACTGATTCCCGGGCAGAGGAGGCTCGTCAGCCTTGGTTGATATCTCTTCTAAGAGAGGGAACTCTAAATCTCAACCCCCCCCCCCCCTGCCTGCGGGTATACCCATATGGGAAAGGCTTCGGGAATAAACCCTGAGGACAAATCCGGCAGTTCCATGTTGTAAACAACATAGTTCTGGCAACTCCTGCGACGGAATCGATGCCACGTTGCATTGGCTACTGCCTTTCCCTTGGTCAACATCGGCGACATGGAGAAGGGGAACTTGCTACTGGGCAACAGCTGGTTCTCCGATTTCCATTGCCCAGGCTTGTGCCCTGAAGAGGTCACTTCAGCACCGCCTAAAGCGGTAACACAACACGGGAAGCAGCATTTGCCGGTTATAAGTCTTAATGCTCAATTGGCGTAGAGCAAGGCGCCAGGGGCTACTTCCGACAGTGGGAGAGATCATCGCATCTCACTAGACAGCTACCGCCCGCCTAAACTGGGCATCCCCCAGACAATAAGGTGCTGTCTCGCCATGGTTCATCTGCTCCTGGGGCTGTGTAGAGCTTAGGGGAAAAATCCTGACACGTGGACCGCAATCTATACACCTAGCAACAAGAAGAAAAAAAAACAATCGGCCATAAGGCTGGGAACATGGAACGTAAGAACCATGACCCCTGGCATCTCAGACGATCTAAACGAGATTGTGAATGCCCGCAAAACTGCAGTGATACATAGCGAACTACTCAGACTGGGGATAGACATTGTTGCTCTGCAAGAGACCAGACTCCAAGAATCTGGAAACATCAAGGAGAGGGACTTCACTTTCTACTGGCATGGCAAGCCGTGCGGAGAGACCAGGGAGCATTGAGTTGGCTTTGCTATCAGAAACAAGCTGCTTAATTCCATCACACCACCAAGTGATGGCACTGAAAGAATACTGAAGCTTCAACTCCAGACAGAGGCAGGCCCAATTTGTATATAAGCGTTTACGCCCCAACACTAACTACAGCATTAGAATCTAAAAACAAGTTTTATGACGACCTTAGTAAAGAAGTCAGTGAAACACCAGAGAAACAACATCTTTTTATCCTGGGGGATTTCAATGCCAGGGTTGGCTCCGACCACAAATCTTGGCCTTCATGTCTAGGACAGTTTGGTGTTGGGAAGATCAATGACAATAGACAACGTCTCTTGGAATTCTGCGGCCATCATAACCTGTGCATGACCAACACCTTCTTTGACCCGAAACCTCAACACAAAGTGTCATGGAGGAACCCCAGATCAAAGAACTGGCACCAACTCAACCTGGTGCTCACTAAACGCAGCAATCTCCGCAATGTACGGCTGACTCACAGCTATCATAGTGCTGACTGCGACACCGATCATTCACTCGTCTCCAGCAAGGTGAAGATAAGCCCAAGAGAATCTACAGAAGGAAGACCACGCATTGACACCAGCGGCACCCACAACAAAGAGAAGGTCAACAAATTCACCCAAGCTCTAACGGAGACTGTGCCTGGCCCCACAGATGGAACTGCCACCGAGAGATGGAGTCAGTTTCGCGACACCATCTACAATACAGCTCTATAAACATTCGGCAAGAAGCAAACTAAGTCAACCGAATGGTTTGAAGCACACTCAGAAGAAATGCTCCCAGTCCTGGAGATAAAGAGACATGCATTCTCAGTGTATAAAACATCACCTTCAGAGAAAACATTGCAGACATTGCGATAGGCCAGAAATAGAGTACAACAGATGGCAAGAAAATGTGCGAACAGGTAATGGCTACAGCTCACTGCTCAAATTCAAACTTGTGCAAACACTGGAAATATAAGAGGAATGTACGAGGGCATCAAGCAAGCTGTCGGTCCATCAACAAATAAGATGGCGCCTTTACGATCAACTGAGGGGGTGATCATAAAAGTACGAGCGAAACAAATGGATCGCTGGGTAGAACACTACTCAGAGCTATACTCGGTGGAGAACACTGTCGGAGAAGAAGCTCTGGAAGCCATCGATCAATAGTCCGCCATGCATGCCTTGGATAACGAACCAGGCCTCACAGAAATCAGCGAAGCACTAGACATTCTCAAATCCGGCAAGGCACCAGGAAAAGATAGTATTCCACCTGAAATTTAAAAATGTACACAGAAACAATCATCCCAGAACTGTATGCAATATTTCAGCTCTGCTGAAAAGAAAAATCAGTACCACAAGATATGAAAGACGCAAACATCGTTACCCTTTATAAAAACAAAGGTGACAGAAGCGACTGCAACAACTATCGCGGCATTTCCCTACTCAGCGTTACAGGCAAGATTTTTGCTCGAGTAATTCTTAAAAGGCTACACATTCTTACTGAAAGAATCTACCCCGAATCGCAGTGCGGATTTAGACCCAACAGGTCCACCATCGATATGATTTTCTCACTCCGGCAGCTCCAAGAGAAGTGCAGAGAACAGAGGAAGCCATTATATATTGCCTTCATCGACCTCACAAAGGCATTTGACCTCGTGAGCAGAAACGGCCTTTTCAAGGTCCTTGAAAAGATAGGATGTCCACCGACCCTTCTTAGTCTCGTGAAATAATTTCACGAACACATGCAGGGGACCATTTTATTTTACGGCTCAACATCCCAGTCATTCAGCATCAGCAGTGGTGTAAAGCAGGGCTGCGTGCTTGCTCCTACACTTTTAGGTATCTTTTTCGCCGTTCTCTTAAGGCAGGCATTTGGGACTGCCACTAAAGGCATATACCTCCATAAAGATCTGATGGCAAACTTTTTAACTCATCAAGACTCAAAGCAAAGACCAAAATAAGATCAAGATGCATAAGAGAACAACTTTTTGCAGATGATGCAGCACTGACTACTCATACAGCAAAAGATCTCCAACGGCCCATAGATCGTTTTGCAGCCGCCTGCAAAGACTTTGGGCTCACCATCAGCCTAAATAAAACACATGTGATGGAACAAGATGCTGGTGCCCCTCCGTCAATCAAAATTTCTAATTATGAATTGAAGGTCGTCCACGAGTTTGTGTATTTGGGGTCGACAATGTCAAATAATCTTTCATTAGAGACAGAAATCGACAGACGCATTGGAAAGGCAGCCACAACATTTTCCAGGCTAAATAAAAGAGTTTGAGAGAATAACAGACAAAAGTTCAAGTATATAAAGCTTGTGTTGTTAGCACACTACTCTATGGGTCTGAATCCTGGACCCTGTACTCAAGACAAGAAAGAAAGTTGCAATCCTTCCATATGAGATGTCTGAGACGTATCCTGGGCATATCATGGAAAGACCACATAACAAACAAATATGTGCTTGAAAGAGCAGATATCACCAGATCTAAAAATAATAAATCGCAATTTTATTGCGCAAGATATAAGCTCGATACAAGTCCTATGCCTATCCTATACTTATACTAGCCTATACCTGTATATTACGTGAAGCGCGCAATAACATTGCGATTTATTATTTTGAAATTTTAATTAAAATTTAATAACACAAATTTTACTTTTTCGATTACTAACACTGGTTTGTATCTATGTCTCTTAAAAAAGAGTTTGTTGTTTGTGATGTATATAATGCTCTATTGTCATTAAGCTTTTCTTATGCGATTATCGTTAGTTACTCTGATAGTGCAAGGAATTCAAAATTATTCATCTCAGAAACCCCCATCTCTGTTGTTTTTTCAAGTTCTTCATAGGGGTGTTGGTCGATGACTACATTCGTTGTCTAGAATAGCGCCTAGTAGGTTAAGGGGACAGCTGCTTTATCTCCATCAGGTTGGAAAATCTGCCTAGTCTCCAGAAAATCGACTGTTCTATAATCAAAAAGAATGTTAGTGTTATTTGGTATGAAACGTTGCAAGTTGGTTAGAAGATGTGGTAGATGGTATTCAATGTTTCAATAAGGTAGACGTGGTTTTAAGAAAGGCCGACTTCATAACAGACACTGTTGGTTGGTTGCAGACTTACCGCTATTGCGGATGTGAAATGCTAAAGTGAACTAGGTGTGGACACCGTAAGAAATGTTATTTTAGCTAGACTTTGGGAAAAACCCTTGTATTGTTGAGGGAGGGAACAATGAAATGTCAGTGTAGCAGACATTGTGGTATGGAAAGTTGAAGATGACAGCCATGGTAAATTGTTCCGTGATGATGAGTACCTAGATGATATAGAAACTATGCCAGGTGGAATCACAGACGACCTTACCATAAATGATGTTAACTGTCATGAGTGTTTCATTGGAGCTCGTGTACAACGGAGGTTTGAAGCTCTTGGTGATGCGACATGGATAAGTTGTGAAGACATCTACGAAAGACAGAGATATTTGATGGTAGAAAGAAAGCAAGAGTGTAGAGAGATGCATGCGTAGTCTGTAGAAGGGCTTCTTTAGCAGAGTACGTTGGAATAGTAAGTTGAATATTTGGTTAGTGTAAAAGACGGAAAGTGGTGACGTTGCTAATTATGTAGTGTGAATGTCCTTTCAGACACTCTTGACATACCTGCAGAAGAAACATAACAGTCTCCAAGTGACTGGTTTGAGGATGGTGTGATACAGGGTTATGTTAAGAAGAAAAATGACTTTTGGAAACAATATCATGTTGATGAAAACCTCTTTAATAAGGATACGTTTATTGTTCCTAGGGAGGACACCTTTGATGAAGACAGTGTGATGTGGAGAATTGGAGGTGGTAGTAGTAATATCTTTATGTGATGCGTTAATAGTGTACTTATTATATCAGTGATAATATGTTACGTGACTTACTTGTATCCTTGTGTGTCATAACAAAGTAAAACGTAACAGTGTACCTTGTGTATGTAACTATTAATTCATGTTGATTTAATGACAAAAAGAAATGTTGTTGATGCTGGCTATGTTAAACGTTGCTGGTAAAGCTCTTAAGTGTTTTTAAACATAGGTGTCGTTAATCTATGAGAGACGCTAGTATGCGGATGTCCGATTTGGCTAAAAATTGTCCTACTTTTTTATAAGTTAGGACGAATTATTTATAAATTTGGTTAAAATATTTCTTTACTTGACCAATATTTTTCACATGTGGTTAACAAATTTTCCTTCTTTTTATAAGTTCGGGTGAGATATTTCTCCATTTGGCCAATACTTTTTCATACTTGCTTAACAAAGTTTCATACTTTTCATAAGTTTGGCGGAGATATTTCGTTACTTTGCCAATAATTTTCCTCTTTTATTATAAGTTTTGTTGAGATATTTCTGTGTTTGGCCAATTTTTCCAATTTGGCTGACAATTTTCCTACTCTTTATAAGTTTGGACGAGCTATTTCTCCTTTTGGACGATATTTTTCCCATTTGGTTAAAACACTTTCCTATGTTTTATAAGTTTGGGTGAGATATTTCTCTCTTTGGTCGATACTTCTTCACACTCGGTTAACAAAGTTTCCTATTTTTAATAAGTTTGGTGGAGATATTTCGTTACTTGGTCAATCTTTTTCCCATTTGGCTAACAAATGTTCCTACTTTTAATAAGTTTGGACAAGATATTTCGTTACGTGGTCAATATTTGTTTCTATTTGACTAACAAATTTTCCTACTTGGTTGATATTTTTTCCGATAGGCTAACAAATTTTCCTACTTTTTATAAGTTTGGACGAGATATTTCTGTATTTGACCAATAATTTTAATACTTTGTCTAGCATATTTTCTTATTTTACGGTTGAAGTGGTACATAGAAGGTGTACTTTTATCTGGTTGTGAAGTGTGGTACTGAGCAGGCACAATGAAAACCATATATTGGTCTTGGAAATGGATTTCTGGAGAAAGATGTAAAGACACCTATGGACACATTGAGAGGTAATGAAAGTGTAGATGTCTAATTTGCTACATGATAACGTCGCTGGTTATGACAGCGGACACTTGAGATGTCATGTTACATGCATTGCATAAGGTTGGGTCGGTACAGTTTGTTGTATTCGTGTTTAATATTATACATCTATTAACATGCACAAGCCACTCGTCATTGTATGATCCGATAGCTGTTACGTACAGATACGACTTCCCCGACTAGCATCGGTGATCACATCTCTGCACTATGAGCATGAGAAAGGCTTAGTCAGATGCTGTTATGACTTGTTTACACGCGCGTATGGTGCTTTCGAGACCAGTTTACGTTGTATCGATGCCAGGGTGTACTTTGGTGTTACTCGGTGACATTAGGACTATATGAGTATAGAAAAAATAGTGAGCGAGAGAGAAGGGTGACCCTTTTGGCCTTCGGATGCAATGTTGTCGATGTAGTGGAATCACTCCCATACACGGTGATCATCATGATTAAGGTTCGCTGGCTAGACAACCGATATAACACCCTTTTTCTGTAGTATCCCTCTTAACAACGTGTCTCGGATGTGCCATTACACATGTGACCAGCTGCGACGTCATCTTTGACTGGTTGAATCATTAGCCATGTGTTCCACGTGTATCGTTATGCACGTCGCTGGATGCAGCGCCATCTTTGCTCGGTTCAGTTATTAACCACGTGTACTGGCTGTATCCTTATGCCTGTGATCGGAAGCAGGGTCATCTTTGACTGGTTTTAGCCAGTGAGCCCGTGTCTCGGATGTACCATTACATATGTGCTCGGTTACGACGTCATCTTTGGCTGGGTATAACTATGGCCCACGTGGTTTGGTTGTGTCCTTATGCATGTGACAGGAAGCACAGCCATCTTTGGCCAACTTTAGCCAGTGAGCCCGTGGCTCAGATGTACCGTTACATATATGGTCGGATGCGCAGCCATCTTTGGTCGGCTGTAACTATGACCCACATGGTTTGCTTATGACCTTATGCATGTGACAAGAAGCACCATCGTCTTTGACCGGTTTTAGCCAGTGAGCATGTGGTCTGGTTGTGCATGTCACTGGATGCATCGCCATCTTTGACCGATTGAGTCATTAGCCACGTGTACTGATTGTGTCTTTATGTGTGTGATCGGATGCGACGGGATCTTTGACCGGTTGAGTCATTAGCCACGTGTTCCACGTGTATCGTTATTCATCTGACAGGAAGCACCGCCATCTTTGGCCGGCTTTAGCCCGCGAGCATGTGGTCTGGTTGTAGCCATTTAACCGAGTGTTCCACGTGTATCGTTATGCATGTCACTGGATGCATCGCCATCTTTGACCGGTTGAGTCATTAGCCACGTGTACTGATTGTGTCCTTATGCTGTGACCGGATGCAACGCCATCTTTGACCGGTTGAGTCATAAGCAACGTGTTCCACGTGCATCGTTATGCATCTAACAGGAAGCACCGCCATCTTTGACTGGTTTTAGCCAGTGAGCACGTGGTCTGTGCCATGTCACGAAAAGAACTATGATAAGATCTATTGAATTGAGACGATAGTGCGCACTCTAAATGAACAGAGCAATAAAAGAACAGTTACAATTTACGTCATTCAAGCGGGGACAGTCTTATAAGATGCATGTCTCCGAACTGTGATTCCGGCAACGGCAAACTACATATTGCTGCCGTTAGGCCTGTGTTAGTAGGGTTACCTATTAGTTAGTGCTAGTCATAGGATTTAGTCTCGGTGTGAAGTACGTTTCGATCATGTGGAACGATTTTAATAGTTTTATTCAGAATAGATAGATTATTTTCGAGAAAATAACTGTCGTCCTGTTGTCATTTACAAGGAGCGTGAATGTACATCATCATTTATCTCGAGTCCACAGCGTCCACGGCAGTTGCCCGCACACTCTCTAGATAGCTCCTTGGCAGTCTGGTTGTATCCCTAAGACATGTGATCATGTGGCTGGTTGTACACCATCACACAGCCCGGGGAAGAGTTTTGTATTTCTAACATATGGCCAGTGGTATGACAATAATGTTTAAGTCCCATCCACTGCAAACAGCAATAACCGTCCTTATAATACACAGTCAACCAATTTTCATTAGATATATAGTGGGGAAACCCCAAGACTTCTGACGATGGGATTCTTAAATATGCATCGAGGTTGTTGATATTTCGACCTCCTAACCTGTGCCGCGATCGTTACTTTTCACTTTAACACTTCTATTTTTTTTTTTAAATATTACCTCGTATATACTATTATTTGAAGTAAGTAAAGTTTGTTTTAAATATACAAAACCGGAAGCAGTAACGTATCCTAACGTGTGAGTTTTGAAATTTCATATTCATAAGGGTTGTTGTGATGACACATAAGCACATATTAGACATAATTTCAGGTTCGGTTCAGGCTCCTGAAATGAGGATGCGTAGCCATCTGTCATAATACTAACTTTCACACCTATGTGATATTTATGTCAAATGCTCGGAATGGCATCACATACACACGCAGTGACACACACGCTCTCGTGATCCCCTGGAGGGGATCTATCTATCTATCAGTCTGTCTGTCTGTCTGCTTGTTTGTCTGTCTGTCTGTCTGACCCGGCCCGGCTTCACCCAGTCCCTGGTGGGGAGCATCTCATTTAATTCATATAAGTAGTCATATAAGCTCCCGTTCCCGACTATCTGTATGTATGTCTGTCTATCTATCTGACCCGGCGTGGCTTCGCCCAGCTCCAGGCGGGGAGCATCTCATTAAATTCACATAGTGACTTAAAAGAATGTCCTTCCACACACCATCCATTATTTTTAATGAAAACTGTTTTTAATCACCTACATGCCTGTAGATAACTTCTTTAGCATAAAAAGATGAGTTACAATGTTATTCATTATGCATTATTTTTATGAAAACTTTGAAAATGCCTTAAAGATTATATCATTATTTATTATAACTCATATGCCTGTAAATAACTATAGACAAAGAGTTTATAAATCTTTGAAAACGATGCAACAATATGACTATAAAGTATATAGAAATGTTATTAAAAGTTATGCCCCTTGAAATAACTTTTCTAGAGTTAAGTCCCCTTGCTATATAGAAATTATAATGAAAAATGAAATATTAAATTTTAGTAAGTAAGTAGCCGGAAAAAAAACAACTAAAAAACTATGACAGAAAGTTGCACAGGAATGAAAAGAAAACGTGTAGAAAATTTCATCTCAATCGGATGGACCGTTCACGAACGCATAAAGAACGGACATACATACAGTCTCTTATATATATATATATATATATATATATATATATATATATATATATATATATATATATATATATATATATATATATATATATATAATCATCAAGTGCTGTGCCGGCTGGCGTAGGCGTTCATGTTCATATATATACACAGATAGATAGATATACAGACAGCTAGACAGACATACAGAAACAGGTTGTCCACCCCTTAACAACGAATTTCACTAAGCCATACCCGCTACAAACAATACCACCGGCCATCTTTACTTTTTATGGTTTTCATTTGTAACCTGTATAACGATGGTGCTTACACCAATACGACACTCTACAGCTCACTAATAACCGCTACCCACCCCTTCTCATCTAATTTCACTAAGCCATACCCCCTACAATCAATACTACCAGCCATCTTTACTTTTTAAGGATATCATTTGTAACCTGTTTGATGATAGTTTTTACACCAATACGACACTCTACAGCTCGCTCTTCTCAACTAATTTCACTAAGCATACCCACTACAACCAATACCACCGGCCATATTTACTTTTTAAGATTTTCATTTGTAACCTCTATGATGATAGTGTTTACACAGATACGACCTTCTACAGCTCACTAGTAACCGCTACCCATCCATTCTCAACTAATTTCACTAAGCCATACCAACTATTAATCAATAATACCGGCCATCTTTACTTTTTAAGGATGTCATTTGTAACCTGTATAATGATAGTGTTTACACCAATACGACACTCTACAGCTCACTCTTCTCAACTAATTTCACTAAGCCATACAAACTACAATCAATGCCACCGGCCATCTTTACTTTTTAAGATTTTAATTTGTAACCTGTGTGATGATAGTGAATAAGCCACTATGACCCTCTCATTGCTCATTGGCACCTTTCCGTCTTCACAGACGATAGTTTGGTACATTGTGCTTCAAAAAGGCTTAATAACTACGATCCATGGCGGTGGCGAGTGTAGCTGGTAAGGCCAATTCTTGCTGCAAATGTTTGCCCACAGTAGGTGCACGTGAAAACATGGTCATTTCCACCATTTTGCACCATCTTACGTCTCTCACGCTCTGTGTGTGCTTTATCTGCAATCATTTTCTCCTTTGTCTTTATTCCATTTCTGATAGTTGCCCTCCATGCAACACGTTCAGCGGCGACGTGCTTCCAACGTGCATTATCAATGCCTGTATCAATCATGTCCCGCTTACACACATCTTTGTATCGTAGTAGAGGCCGACCCTGAGATCTCCTACCCGTCTGTAATTCACCAAAAAAGATGTCCTTTGGTATTCTACCATCATCCATCTTCCTAACGTGTCCTATCCATCTAAGTCTACGAAGACTGAGCGTGGAATACACCGTCACATAACCTGATCTTTCCAATACTTCAATATTTGTGATACCCTCTACAGGCCCTCTTATGACCCTCTACAGGCTACTAATAACCACTACCCACCCCTTAGCAACGAATTTCACTAAGCCGTACCCATTACAATCAATACCACCAGCCATCATTACTTTTTAAGGTTTTAATTTGTAACCTGTGTGATGATAGTGTTTAAACCCGAATCTTCTAGCCGCACCCCACGCGCCCGCACACCCGCTCTCCACCCCCACCCCACGCGCGGTCTTTTTATTTATTTAAAAAAAATTAAATTTTTAATAATTAAAATATTATACACCCACTCAATAGTTATATGCCCTTAGAAACATAAGAATTGTCTTTTCTTAGAATTATCTCCCTTAGATACGACCTAGTTATCGTCCTTAGACGTATCAGGAGTTATCGCCCTTTGTGGATCAGGTAGTTATCGCCCTTTGAGGTGCACATCGATGTGCACCTCAAAAAAGGAGGTGATGGAGCCTGAAATACACTACTTGGGAGATGCCTTAAAGAGATTATAACAAGAATCGCCATGGCGAAAGTAGCCTTTAGCAAGATGAAAAACATACTGACCAATAAAAATAAGTCAACTGAAACTAGAAAAAGAGTGTTGAGGCTCTACATAGAGCCTGTTCGTTTGTATGGATGTGAAACTTGGACAATGGGCAGTCAAGCTGAAAAACATCCGATGGCTGCAAAAATTTGGTTTCTGAGGGAAATGCAAAGAATACCATGGACAGACAGAAAAACCAATGACCAAGTACTACAGGTGACAAATGAAAATCGTAAATTGATTAGAGAAATTAGACGTAGACAGTCAAAAATGTTTGGACATGTTATGAGAAGAAATGGATTGGAGAACTTAGTGACAACTGATCGAAGGGGAACAGACCAACGGAAAGACCGAGAAGTAAACATCTGGATGACTTGGCCACATGGCATGGTCGAGACAGAAACACTGAGCTGATCCACGACTCTGGTGATCGAGTGAAATGGCGAGTCATGACCGCCCATGCTTTCCGGCATGGCACACGATTGATTGATTGTTGTTACATAATAATGATTTATGTTCTCTTCTTTATACCTGCCTCACACTTCCGATCGTTAATTGTCTTAAATAAGGATGTTTGTCCGTCTGTGCATCCACGGACTGAGATACACATACCTGCCCGCCTGATACGTGCTCACATATCTGCGTATCAACGTATGTACATACACTACTTATCAGGGTATTATGCTTATAGTATGAACATAGACACATACACAAACACACACACAAACACACACACACAGAGACATACCCTTATAAGTAATGCATGTACATACGTTCATATGCAGATATGTGAGCACGTATCGGGCACACACACACACACACACACACACACACACACACACACACACATATATATATATATATATATATATATATATATATATATAACTTACACCCACTAGTTATTTTTTCAACCTATAAAGCTATTGTTATACTAATTCATCCTCGCCTAGTTATTCCTTCAACCTAGCACGTTTCTGTTACACTAAGACTTTCGGTCCCCAACATGGCGGTTAGACATTGAACCGTTAAGGCTCTGGCGTGTTTCTGCTTGCGGCTATGGCTTGCATACTCATTTTCCTCATGTTGGACTGATAGTACATGTTTCCGTCGCCCTGCTACTGAGTGAGTGCATGGCGCGACACTGTAAGCTGTGAAATTCGTGTGGAATACTTTTACATCTGTCCGCTGTTGTTTGCACAATGAATTGCATGTTCGAAATAATGGCCGGCTGTCGCTGAATTGACTGGTTTGCCTTTTCGGTTCACGAGTGCATTTTTCAGAAACCTCATGGGAGTCGCCGCTGGAGCTACGGAGTTCGTGCTTTGTGTGGCGCTTTCGGCGGGTCGCCCTGCGGAAAGAGACCGAACCATGTGGGATAAAACCCGGGTCAATGAAGTCTTTCTGTAAACTGCCGATTCCATCAACGATGAACTGTATTTTTCGTGGAGGACTTTTGTGTAGGCATTCTGGCGGCGGCATTATGCACAATGTACCTGTGCGGGCTGTTGGCTCGCCGAGACTCCTGTCTGTTCCACTTTTCACGTAGGTCAGTGATGAGGTATTTTGTGTGATATTCACTGGCATAGGAACGGAGCATAATGGGGACAACACGTTGCCGTGAAGCTGGAACCACGACTAACTAACTGACTGTTACACTAAGTGTTCATATCATATCATTACTGCAAACCTGTGTGTCCAGTCTTAAAATATACTTCTCGGTGTTCATATCATGTGATAGAAATAAATCAGAAGTTACTATACGATGAAAATAATTTTTTTTTTCTCAATTTTTCAGAAAGACGATTTATAGAAGACAATTGAAGACTGACAGCAGTAGTCTAAAACTGTTTCATTGATCTTGTCTAGAAGAAGATGAAAGCAACAGATTATGGCTGCTGAACACCAGTGATCTACTGCTGCTATTCTGATAGCCAGCGAAAGCTCAACACTGGCAATATTTCCATTTCTTGGCTGGCACGAGGATGACCTTCACGGATTATATTCGAACGTTGTAAATTAACATCAATAATAAAGCACTTCAAAGTATTACACAAAACCACACAGACAGACAACAATCTGTGTCAGTGGTTTGCTGTCTTCTGTGCTAAAATGGACAACAATTGTTAATGTTTCTATGATAAACGCCGTCACAAAATGGACAACAATTGTTAATGTTTCTATGATAAACGCCGTCACAAAATGGACAACAATTGTTAATGTTTTTATGATAAACGCCGTCACAAAATGATCACTACAGCGATTATCAAATGTACAACACCAGTCTGTAGGTTTTGTAAAACTAGGAGCTCATCATTTCAAGACACATTCTTTCTATCTTTTAAATTCTTTGTTTCGGGCTTCATGTGTCTAATGTTTGAAATGTTAACTCTGTGTGTTAGTAAGTTTCAAAATACAAAGAAATTAGGCATAGACATGTACATTTGGGACACCCTTTCTGTTTGTCCCTTTTATCTTCTGAATCAAGTAGGCACAACAAGGCACATTCTATTCAAATGTCATATCAAGCGCTTTATCTACATATTCTGTTTAAGCCCTGCTGTATTAAATATTCCCTTGTAATGAATAAATGTCAAAAAGCTGACAATAGAAAGTGTATAAAAAATATATTTCCCTCACCTATGTCTACAAATTTAGCTCCTTGACTTAATATTGATAGATGTGTCTAGACTGATAAGAGATAATCGACGATATTGTGACATACCATCATCGCAAGAAATAATCTGCAAATATTTATTAGTGCCTTCGAGCCTTCAGTAAGTAAATAAACAAGATAAATAGCAGGCTGGTAAGCAATTATAAACATGTGAACATAAATTTCAAGAGAAGGTGACGTGCAACTGAGATGATTGAAAACACAGTTACTATAAGAACACAGAACTTGAACAAGTGTTTGCAGCCTGAGAGACCTTGCCCTGGACGGATGGCCACATTACACATTATAACAGCAACACAATCAAGTAAATTCGCCACTGTTTGTTGCACGTGTTAACTATGAAACGTTCTTTAGCAGCATCAATAGAGAGTCTCTTCACATATTCGTGAGGCACTACCCGATCCCTCATAAGATTATTCTTCCCTTACTAAAGGCTACATATCCTGGTATGAAATGCAGAGTTCTTCATAGGTGGAATCTAATAGATGCGTTTGAAATAAGAACATGAGTACGTCAGAAATGCCTTTTTTATCTTCATTATTTTTACTGACTACAGACAGGTTTATGAAGACGATAATAACTACCGCTAGCGATGGAATTCTGTGAACGCTGAAAGAGCATCTTCATGTTCTGTACTTGGGTTGCTCATCACACTGCCATCATGTCCCCAAACACGACCTCAGATGCAAGATAAATTAAACATCTTAATGGGAGGTCACAACAACAAGGTCGAAACATTCATATTGGAAAGACAAAGTTAATAGTTGTTAATAAACCAAACGATAAGCCGATCTTCCTTGGTGACAGCTCGTTTCAGATCGTGGAATCATATAATATATAGGCACAATGTAGGTGAAGATGGGGAAACCGACTGAGATAATACAACAAGAATACAAGAAGCGTGGCAGTGTCGTATCAATAGGACAATTGTGGAAGTGGAACCAAACAATGAAACTTAGCACCAAACTTGAAATATTTACATGAAGTCTTACACCAATACTACTTTATGGGTCAGAAATATAGAGAACGACTAAAAGAATTACACATTAACTACAGACATTCATTAATTGGTGCCTGTGCAGAATAGTGCGACTGACATGGGACGCCAGTATAACCACGTGGAGCTCATGGAGAAAACAACACAGATTTAAGTTAATCTGATGGGATATTAATTGCCCTTTATTGGTGCATTTAAAGGAAAGGGGGAAACTGTTACTGGTTCTTAACATAGTAACATGCTACTAAATAAACTGAAGCCCGCATTAGTATCGATGAGCTTTCAAATTAGCAAAAGTTGCGGCAATAGACAGGCAAATGGCTTAGTAGACAGACAACAACATATTACTCACATTTCTTCATCAATCCACCCAGCTAGCCATCCATCCATTCCTCCCTGCATCCATCTATATATCCATCCATCCATCCACTCAGTTAGCAATCCTACCACCCAGCTAAGCATCCATCCCTCCACCCACCCACCACCCACCCACATCTTTGACTGTATGACGCAGTACACCTGCATCAACAGACGAGGGAAAGACAGGGCGACAGACCCGACTAGCATGACCTCCACGGACCCCACGAGGGTCAAGAACCTCATGACTACCTTCTGAGTAGAAAGCGTCAGACGGTACTCGGACTATGGATGAGAGAGGATGCCTAACTGTGTTTGAGAGAGATAATAGACCATTTGCTTAGACATCAGTGAGAGTGAATGTGGCCGCTATTAGCCGTGTGTTAGTGTGGATGCTGAAGCACGATTGTGGTACTCTATGTGAACGAGCAAGATTATTGCGGGATCTGGGCGAGTTTATGAATTGATTTATGTAAATATTATCATAATGATATATGAACATTGAAGTTCGTTAACGCTGTACTTATGTTTTCATGCCTCATCTGTACTCGCATTATCTGCCTGTCTGAACCCACTACATAAACCCCTAGAGACGTTGACAGGTGTTTTCATGGGGGATCGCTCCGTTTTGGCGATACCCTCAGACAGTTGAGATATAAAAATATGTTCTGACTTCTTGGGTTAACCAAGTAAAACCACGAGTTACGAGCATAACAAGCTTACACATCACACAACTACGACAATCTAAGAATTCCGACAGTCATTTGTAGATACAGTTGACGAATAAATTTCAATTAAGTCTCTACACTCAAACTGTTCTAATCATCATTCTCTCCTCCAACATACGACATATACGACGATACTAATGTTTTTCTTTCTCCAACACAGAGAATGTATTTTCTAACATCCAAGTTTGTATAGGACAAAGAGCGTAGAAGTCATCAAGTACAGAAGTAAACAGTGGTGCTGGAGAAACTCCCCTGAAACAAGCTAAATAGTACTATATTTCTTTTTATTCTCGCTATATAGGCACTAATTTTTCACTATATGTAAATTTCTTAACTATTATGTCAACACGGTGAAAGAGAACATAATCATCTTGTGTACATAAACATTATTGGAAAAGGACATAATTATTTGTGTGTAGAAATATTATTGTTATTGGAAATTTTAAAAATGTCAACTTTGGGAAAGTGCATTGAGCTATGGAAACAGCTTGCTTACTCATGTGATAGACATGCGGAAAGGAGTGAAATGAAACATAGAGAAAATTTGCAAAGAGAGGAAAGAGCGCAAGAACGCGAACAGAAAAAGTTAGAAATGTAATTAGCAGCAGCTAACAAAAAGTTAAAAATAGAAGCAGCTAACAAAATGTTAGAAATAGAGGCAGCTAATAAAAAGTTAGAAATAGAAGCAGCTACCAAATTAAAGGAATTAGAATTAGCAGAAGCTAAAATATTAAAAGAATTAGAGCTAGCAGAAGCTACCAAACAGAAACAGATTTAGGCTAACACGCAAATGAAAGTAAAACAATAAGAAATGGACTCTCAGATAAAGATCTCAACAAATAAATTAAAGAGCAAACAAGAATAGCAAAAGTTCAGAAAGTTTCAGGGAATTGTTAAACCCTTTTGCTCCGGAGACAGCATCTCCGCTTGGACAGAAAAATTTGAGACCTTAATGAAGTACCATGAAATTTCTAAAGAAAACTGGGCCATTATATACATGCGCAACTTGGCACTTGAGCCATTAAAAGTTATAGAAACTATACCCCAGGAATTAAGAACAGACTAGGACTATACCAATCATAGGGTAATGCAACATTTTCTTCTATACGCCGCTGGTTATCAGGTGAAATTCTCAAAATTATGCCCAAAACCCAATCAAACCTTTTTTGATTATGTATCAGTTGTCCAAGACAACTTCAGTAAATGGATAAATGCAGCTAAAGTCGATAAGAGTTTTGATAAACTAAAAGATCTAATGGTGATGAACACTTGATACTCTCAGTAATTGATTTTGGATTAGGACTGCTCACTGTCTCAGAGAGTCAGCTGGTGAAGTTAGAGCGCATACAGAACGAAGCTATGCGAGTCATTCTGGGATGCACCAGAGACACCCCAGTAGTGTGTATGCGTTAAATCCTTGGTCTGCCGACTGTTTCTAGTAGGCTCAAGGTGATGCTGGCGAGGGTATACCTCAGAGTAGCTGCAGACACAGACCACCCACTGCATGAGGCGCTAGACGCAGTTAAGGGTCAGCGACTGATAAGAGGGAAATCATGGATAGCTCAGGTGGAGGATATGAACGAACGAAAATCTTTATTTTCAAAAGGTTAAGAATAAGATCAGACAGGTGTGCCCCTTGGAGAACATTATGCGTGGAGAGGAGTGGGTCAGAGTGCCAGTGAAGTAGTCAGACTTGTGCAGAGTTATAATCACATTAAGCCGGGAGTGCAGGGAGTTGCCAGCAGAGGCCACGGAAGGGGAAATCCAGCAACTAACTCAGGACAATGCTCACTCGGGTGATGTGATTATCTACACAGATGGCGGTGTCAAGAGGTGAGAGAAGTGGCTAGGGGCTCATAGCCAAAGCTATTGGTCGACGTTTGGGGCAGGAGAGCCTGGCATGTGATACCACAACATCCAGCTTAAGAATGGAGGTGGAGGCAATCACTGAAGTTCTCCGCTGGATGGAGAATATGACGCACACACACATCGTGATTGTAACTGACTCAGAAAGCATGCTGACGAGGGTGAGGACGGCCAGGCTTCGTGTTGAGTGGCTTGCTTCGCTTCGGAGGTCACGGATGACAAGCATCGCCTGGATATTTTCTCTGGGGCATGCCGGTGTGCTGGGAAATGAACAGGCGGACAGATTGGCTGGCTCTGCAGATTTTGGTAGAGTATTGATACATGACAAGGCAGACGTGGTTGCGGTTTTGTGGGAGCACGTGTACACCTCGGAGGAGCAAACGGATTACCATGGTCTGGCAAGAATGAGACAGCGAGGAGTGACGAGGGGATCTGGCGGACTCTCAACGATCAGAGGAAAGGGGAGACGGACATATAATCAGATTGCTACTGGTACTATTAGTGTTGGAACTCTTCGCTGGCTGCTGAGGATGGGGACGGAGAGCTTATGGGAATGCCCCGAATGCTGTGATGTCGATTCCTAAATCAATCAATAAATCAATAAATCATGGTGATGAACAAGATCATAACATCAGTACCTACCTCCTTTGCAAAGTTTTTACAACAGAGTGATTGTCAAAGTATTCAGCAACAAGAACAGAAAGCGGGTGCGTTTATTTTTTTTTACAGCGAACAGAGATATCTTTACACTATGTGCTAGTCAGAATGAAGTAGCAGCTGCTCTACACGTTAAACAATAAAAAAAAGATTCAACTACAAGATTGCAAACTGTCACATGACCAATATGATATGTGTGATAAAAATCCGAATTATCAATCTTACATTAAAATGATTGTTAGAAAACAAAAGGCTAAACGTATCCAATACAAGAGAGCAGTTAAATGTTTTTTGTGGTCATTCTTGGGGCCACTACTCAGCCCAATGTGAAGGTCGTCGTACGTTGAAGAATATAAACGCTGCACTAATTGACACGTCAAGTTCAGACAGCGAGAGTGAATGTAAAAGTCAACATGAAGATGTGAATGCATTAGAAGCTATTGATATATTTCATTATGATGATTGTACATCATGTAATAAATTTCTAGCAGGTAACATTTTGGAATGCGGCCATGCCATTCCTGTTGCACATGAAAATGTCAATGCCATTGTGTCTTCTAAAGGAAGACTCAATTTCCAGAATGAGTTTGTTAACAACCAGCCCTGCCTAATTCTGCGCGATAGCGGATCGATTCTTATTGGTCTAAGAAAAACATCTGTACATAAGACTGACTACACAGGAAAATTTATCATTTGTCGTACGTTCGCAGGCAACGTAGAAAAATACCCGTTAGCAGTTGCGCAAATTGGCACCTATTTTGTCAAGGAAAATTATTTGTACAGTTGTACATAACCCCTGCGCCGATTTGATAGTGGGGGATCTGCCAAACATTAAAAGTTGTTCTAACAAAGACATTAAAGTTTGGGAACAAAGTCATTTGAACACTAAGGAAATAACAGAAGCGACTGCAAACAAACAAAAATCTGAATGTCAAAAAGAAACTGTACATGTAATAATTCCAAGGGAGACTACCATTGACAAAACTATAAAACAAATAAGTGGAGCGAATTACGCTTATTCCTCCCAAATTATTCAGGTCAAGTTAACAAATAAAAATGTCATCAACAGTACTGACAAACCTACGAAAGCTGTTACCATCACCAAAGTAACATCGCAAGACAGCGATCACGCAGACAAACAGGATGCAAACAAAACAACTGAAACGTTACATTTAAGACTAGGGCCGTATGCCCTACTGCCACTTACAGGCAAACAAGACTTTCTGAAATATCCCGGACGAGCCCCCATGAAAATACCTGTCAACGTCTCTAGGGGTTTATGTAGTGGGTTCATACAGGCAGATAATGCGAGTACAGATGAGGCATGAAAACATGAGTACAGCGTTAACGAACTTTAATGTTCATACATCATTATGATAATATTTACATGAATCAATTCATAAACTCACCCAGCTCCCGCAATACTCATGCTCGTTCACAGAGAATAACAAAATCGTGCTTCAGCATCCACACTAACACACGGCTAATAGCGGCCACATTCACTCTCACTGATGTCTAAGCAAATGGTCTATTATATCTTTCAAACACAGTCATCATTGCCGAGCCCTAGCATCAACCATCTAGTATGGTGTTACTATGTATATCCTTTGAGTAGTCAATAACGTGTGTCTTTATTTTTTTCTATAGGACGCTCAATTAATCTTCTCAGCAAATACATATCATTTTCTATACCCTTGCTTTCTACAAACCCACATTGTTCTTCCTCTATTCCGTGTTACATGTTATTCCTTTTTGCAGTATCATTCATAGCGAAATATCCGTGATGTGAGTCATAATACTAATTTTTCGATGCTCATCACATTCCAAGGCTCCTAATTTCAGCGGGATTGTAATGAAGATAGAATTACATAATTTAGGAGGTATATCTCCAGTATCATATAATGTGTTCAGTGGTCTAGAGACCTGGTCTATTCCATATTCTTCTAAGAATTGATAAATGTTACCGATCATGCTCACTGTATTAACCGCATATCTTATTTTAAAGAAGTTATTTCCCCCAATGGTGGTTCCTCGCATACTTTCTACAAAACTGAAAATATGTTCATTATTTAAGGAAACAAGAGCACTATGTAAACATACAGCACTTACTGATTGGACTTTTTAAAAAATGTCTTTCTATCAGTTCAACGCATTGAGTGGTAACTATACTATTTCTTACCTTACACATTATAATTCTGTGTCTCTTAATACAGTTGGTAACTTTACTCAAGTATTTACTTTCAGATGTTACATAACCGCAACAAAGGAATACAAACGAATACAAATGACATCTTTTTATAGGTCAGTATGTTTTTCATCTTGCAAAATGAGAGAATCTAATTGATGACAGGTAGGCCAACAAATCGTTATGGAATAGAGACTTCGTTAGAACAGTGAAAATTATGTAGTAAATAGAGTACATTGAAAGGAGAGTTGTATCTGATGGTGTGATACGGGGTTATGATAAGAAGAAAGCTGATACTTGGAAACAATATCATGTAGATGAAAACTTATTGAATCGGGATACGTTTACTGTTCCCAGAAAGGTTACATTTGATAAAGATACTGTGATGTGGGGAATTTGAGGTGAGGCTAGCAATATAATTAATTGATACCTTAATAGTGTACTTATTATATCATTGATAATATGTTGGTTGACTTCCTTATAACCATTTCACCTTGTGTATCATAGCAAAGTAAAGCATGAAAGTGTACCTAATGTGTGTAACTATTAATTCATGTTAATATAATGACAAGAAGAAATGCTTATGGTGCTGGTTATGTTAAACATTGGCGGTAAAGATCTGAAGTGTTTTTAAATATGGGTATAATTACAGAAAAAAATTATCTATGAGAGCCGCTGTTATGTTAATGTCACATTTTGCTAACACATTTTCTTTGGTCGGTACATTTCTTGATTTGGTCATTATTTTTCTTAATGACGTTTATCTTATTCCTAATTTGGTTAATGTTTCTTCATTTCGGTAATAATTTGTCCTCATTTGGCTAACATATTTCTTATTTCAGCAAACATTTTTACCAAATTCGGGTAACACATTGTCTTACTTTAGCTAACTGACAGTTGACAGTTAATATTTTTCTCAATTTGGCAAATATTTTTTCCTAAATTTGTTAACGCATGTTTCCTAATTTGACTAATATATTTCTTACTTTGGTTAATGTTTTCTTACTTTGGTAACCTTCATTTTTATTACTTTATTATGTATTTTTCTAACTTTGGTTAATACATTTCATCATTTGGCTAACATTTGGCCATTATTTTTCCTACTTTGGTTAATACATTTTCTTACTTTGGTCGACATGTTTCTTGATTTGGCTAATATTATTTTTCTTATTTTCGTTTATATTTCTTAATTATTTCGTTGACATTTTCGTTGACTTAATTTTTTTCGTTCACATATTTCTTAATTAAAGAATTATCATGCAAAGAGTTAGGAAGAAAATGCAACCCGAAATAGGAGAAGAACAATGTGGGTTTGTAGAAGGCAAGGGTACAGTATATGCTGTGTATATACTGAGAACAATAATTGAACGTTCTATAGAAGTAAACAAAGATCTATATCTTTGCTTTATTGAATACACACATTCTTTAGATAAAGTGAGACATGTCGACATGATAAGGATGCTTGAAGATCTACAAATGGATGGACAAGACCTTAGACTTGTACAAAACATATATTGGAAACAACAAGTTGAAATCAGAATTGAGAAAGATGTAGGCCAATATCAGCCTATTAAAAGAGGTGTGAGACAGAGATTGTAATGTCTCCAGATCTTTTTTCCCTGTACAGTGTGAATATTTTCAGAAATATAGAAGATATGGAAAGAATCAACATTGGGGGACGATACATTAATAACATTAGATATGCAGATGATACAGTCTTGATTGCAGACAATGAACAGGACCTGCAACATTTAGTAGATGCGGTTGGTGCCCACAGTGAACAACTAGGGTTAGAACTGAATAGTAAGAAGACACAGATTGTGGTTGTCACTGGGAAATGTGTATGTCCACAATGTGATATACTAGTAAATGGGTATATTCTTAAGCAAGTGAATCGATACAGTTATCTCGGATCAGTCATAACATCTGATGGAAGATGCCTTGAAGAGATTAGAAGAATTGCCATTGCGAAGGTAGCCTTTTGTAAGATGGAAAACATACTGACCAATAAAAAGATATCAATTGAAACGAGAAAAAGAGTTTTGAAGTGCTACATAGAACCTATACTTTTGTATGGATGTGAATTGTGGTCAATGAGTAGCCAAGCTGAAAAACATCTGATGGCTGTGGAAATGTGGTTTCTGAGGAAAATGCAAAGAATACCATGGACAGACAGAAAAACCAATGAACAAGTCCTTCAAGAAACAAATGAAAATCGTAAACTGATTAGCGTCATTAGACGTAGATAGTCAAAATGATTTGGACATGTTATGAGAAGAAATTACTTGTAGAACATGATGACAACTGGCAAGATCGAAGGGAACAGACCAAGGGGAAGACACAGAAGTAAATACCTGGATAAATTTGCCGCATGGCACGATCGAGACAGGAACACGGAGCTGATCCACGACTCTGGTGATCGAGTGAGATGACAGAACATGACCGCCCACGCTTATCGTCATTGCACATGATAGATGGATTTCTTAATTTGGCCATAATTTTTTTTTTTTTTGTTATTTGGCTATCACATTTCCTTAATTTGGTCGACATATTTCTTGATTTGTCTAGCATATTTTCTTAATTTGGCTAACAAATTTTCTTTCTTTGGCCAACTTATTTCTTCCTTTGGCATAATTTTTTTTCTTAGTTTGGTTACTATTTTTATTGATTTATCAAACATAGTTTTTTTTTATTTTGGCCAACTTTTGTCTCACATTGTCCTACATTTTTCTCACTTTGGTTAACATTTTTCTAAGTTTGACTAACACATTTCTTATTGTGGTCTACCTTTTTCTTACTTTGCCATACATATCTCTTAGATTGGTAGACATTTTTTCTCACTATGGTTAATATTTTTCTTAATTTGGCTACCATATTTTCTTACATTGGTCGACATATTTATTTCTTTGGCATACATATTTGTTTGTTTGGTCGACATATTTTTTTCTTAATTTGACAATTATTCTTCCTACTTTGGGTAACACATTTTCTTACTTTGGCTAACATATTTCTTAGTTTGGCTATCATTTTTCTCAATTAGGTACACATTTTTGTCTTACTTTACCATACAAATTTCTTAGTTTGTCAATCATTTGTCCTACTTTAGCCAACATTTTTCCTAATTTGGTTAACATATTTTCTGAATTTTAATCGACATATTTCTTGCTTTGGTCATCGGTTTTTCTTAATTTAGCCAACATTGTTCCTAATGTGGCTGACGTATTTTCTTACTTCGGTCGACATCTTTCTTGATTTTACTAACATATTTTCTTACTTTCACTGATCGACATTTTTTTCCTTTAGTTAATAATTTTCTTAATTTGGCTAACATATTTTCTTACTTTGGTCGACATATTTCTTCCTTTAGTATACATTTTCCTCACTTTGATTAAATATTTTTCTTAATTTGCCATAATGTTCATAGTTTGGCTAATATATTTTCTTAGGTTGACCATCATAGTTTCTTAATTTGCCCAACATGTTTCCCACTTTTTTCAGCCATTTGCTTATAATATTTTCAGAAATATAGAATCTATGCACGGAAATATCCTTGGGGGACGTCACACCAATAACTTTAGTTATGTTGATGATACCGTATTAATGACAGCCAATTAGCAGTACCTGAAACCTATGGTAGATGCGCTTGTTGGATACGGTGAACAATTAATGTTAGAATTAAAATTACAAACATACATAAATTATGATCATCAATAGGGAGAAAGAAGTACCACAATGTAATATGCACGTAAATGAGAATATTCTTAAAAACAAGTAACTCGGTAAAAAAATATCTCGTCACAGTCATAACATCTGATGGAAAGTGCATTGAAGCTATTCGAACAAGAATCTCTATGGCGAAAGTAGCCTTTTGCGAGACGGAAATCATACTGACCACAAAAAAAAAAAAAAAAAACAAGATTCCATTCGCATTCGTTTGTATTCCTATGTTGTAGTTATGTACAGTAACATCTGAAAGTAAATACCTGAGTAAAGTTACCAATTGTATTAAGAGACACATAATTAGAATGCATAAGGTAAGAAATAGTGTAGTTACCACTCCATGCGTTGAACTGATAGAAAGACATTAAAAATGTCAAATCAGTAAGTGTTTTATCTTTAGATAGTGCTCTTGATTCCTTAGACAATGAACATATTTTCAGCTTTGTAGAAAGTATGGGGGAACCATCATTGAGTGACATAACTTCGTTAAAAGAATATATGTGGTTGATACAGTAAGCAGGATCGTTAACATTTATCAATGTCTTAGAAAAATATGGAATAGACCAGGTCACCAGACCGCTGAACTCATTATATGATATTGGAAATATACCTCCTAAATTATGTAATTATATCTTTAATACAATCCCGCTAAAATTAAGAACCGTAGAATATGATCAGCATAGAACATTTAGTATAATTACCCACATCACAAATATATCGCTAAGAATCATATTGCAAAAAATGAAGAACATTCATCACGGAATAAGGGAATAACAATGTTGATTTGTATAAAATACGGGTATAGAAAATGATATGTATCTGCTGCGAACATTAATTGAGTGTCCTATAGACGTAAACAAAGGCATACGTTATAGGTGTATTGACTACTAATATGATATACATATTAACACCATACTAGATGGTTGATGCTAGGAGTCGGCGCGGTTGACATTTGACACGTTAACCTTTTCTCCTGCTGAAGAAAGAGAATGTTTAAGTGTTACATGAACCTGTACTTTTGTCTGGATGTGAACTTTGGACAATGAGCTGACAAGCTCACCAACATTTAATGGTAAAAGTAAAAGGTGGTTTCTGAAGAAATTACACCGCTGAAAGGACTAATATCACTGTCATTAGATATGCGGCTGACATAGTATAGCAGTCATACAGATTCACATACAAACACGCACACACACACACACACACACACACACACACACACACACACACACACACACACACACAACATAACCCACACGAAACTAGACTTAGTTTGTACTGGTCAACCCTTGCATTGTGCTTTCTTGAAAGTTGCTATGTCCAGAAGTTTGAAGCCACCTGGGCAAAGTTAACAAACACACATGTAGACGGAAAATTCGTCCTACACTTATTCCACAGTCACACTGTCAATCAACTCCAGGAGGAGGATTGTATCTCTAACACACCTCAAGTCATATGATGATAGTGTTTAGTAGCAATTATAATAAACATTCGTTCACTTTAATATATATATATATATATATATATATATATATATATATATATATATATATATATATATATATATATATATATATGGAAGAGCGCAATTGGGAGGGTACAAGCCTTACCCTGGTGCGAGGAAATGCAACCTAAAGACAAAGTGGCATGGCAGGGCAGACCAGCCCTAAGCCTTGGTTGGCGGCTGGTCTAGGATCGAAGCTCCGACAGGCGGACAATTAGAGCATTGCTTTGCTGATCCGGCAACTTCTGCAGCTTATCTTGTTCCAGATGTAGAGGTTTTATCTTTCCTCTGGAGTGAACTAGGCAGGCCGAGAGAGGGATCATGCTGCATGGGCAACACATGATCTCTATATTTTAGCCCAGGCTTTGTGCTATACAGAGGCAATAACTCCGTCCCTTACAAACTATCGTCTGTCAAGACGGCAAGGTGCCAGTGATGAATGATATCCAATTTTATATATATATAACGAAAAGTAGAACTTCTAACGATCGAATACTCACATTTTCCTTCGAATTTTTATATGGTAGACCTCTTGTCCCCTAACATGTGCCGTCATCTTTTTTTTCCATTTTATTACGGTTTTCATTTGAAGATCTGTGACCGGTAGATGAGAGTGTATACGCTAATAATGCCCTCTACAGACGACATAGCCACCACATTTAATTTTTAATTGAACAAAAAACAAATACTATATTTTACTATTAACTCTTATACAATACTACTTACAATAATCGAATTTTAACTTTTAAGTTAAACAAAACCGGAAGCAATTAAGTATCCTAATGTTCAAGATGTGAAAATTCACTATTTGTTTTCGTAAGGCTTGTTGCGGCGTCCTCTTGAGCGCTTATAAGAAATTATTTCAGGTTCAGGGGCGATTCTGAAATGTTACCGTAAGTGTGCATAGCATACTACTTACTATGAAACTATGAAAAGCAGTAGAAACACAACAGTTATTCCCATAGAAAGAGTTGACTAATTATCTCCCTTTGTGGCATGCATTCGTGTGGTGAGACCTCAGAAGTCACAAAAAATCATGAGAAATTTACTCTGTGGCGGCTACCACATTCCCACCACAAAACATCATTGATTACAGCTTAACTAACATCTCATAGCTTGCCCAAAGAGCAAATGAACACGTGCTACAACAATGCTGTCACAATTAGATACCAGTGATTTAGACAGGAAGTACACTGGCAGTGGGATGAAATAATTCAAGTTCATGACAGGCAGCCACAAATATGTCATCATCAACAAATACAGTCCCAGCTGTAGTAGGCGTTCTTGACTCTCCATAGATCTCAGGCAGCCACATATATGTCATCATCAACAAATACAGTCCCAGCTGTAGTAGGCGTTCTTGACTCTCCATAGATCTCAGGCAGCCACATATATGTCATCATCAACAAATACAGTCCCAGCTGTAGTAGGCGTTCTTGACTCTCCATAGATCTCATGCAGCCACATATATGTCATCATCAACAAATACAGTCCCAGCTGTAGTAGGCGTTCTTGACTCTCCATAGATCTCAGGCAGCCACATATATGTCATCATCAACAAATACAGTCCCAGCTGTAGTAGGCGTTCTTGACTCTCCATAGATCTCAGGCAGCCACATATATGTCATCATCAACAAATACAGTCCCAGCTGTAGTAGGCGTTCTTGACTCTCCATAGATCTCAGGCAGCCACATATATGTCATCATCAACAAATACAGTCCCAGCTGTAGTAGGCGTTCTTGACTCTCCATAGATCTCAGGCAGCCACATACATGTCATCATCAACAAATACAGTCCCAGCTGTAGTAGGCGTTCTTGACTCTCCATAGATCTCAGGCAGCTACATACATGTCATCATCAATAAATACAGTCCCAGCTGTAGTAGGCGTTCTTGACTCTCCATAGATCTCAGGCAGCCACATATATGTCATCATCAACAAATACAGTCCCAGCTGTAGTAGGCGTTCTTGACTCTCCATAGATCTCAGGCAGCCACATATATGTCATCATCAACAAATACAGTCCCAGCTGTAGTAGGCGTTCTTGACTCTCCATAGATCTCAGGCAGCCACATATATGTCATCATCAACAAATACAGTCCCAGCTGTAGTAGGCGTTCTTGACTCTCCATAGATCTCAGGCAGCCACATATATGTCATCATCAACAAATACAGTCCCAGCTGTAGTAGGCGTTCTTGACTCTCCATAGATCTCAGGCAGCCACATATATGTCATCATCAACAAATACAGTCCCAGCTGTAGTAGGCCTTCTTGACTCTCCATAGATCTCAGGCAGCCACATATATGTCATCATCAACAAATACAGTCCCAGCTGTAGTAGGCGTTCTTGACTCTCCATAGATCTCAGGCAGCCACATATATGTCATCATCAACAAATACAGTCCCAGCTGTAGTAGGCGTTCTTGACTCTCCATAGATCTCAGGCAGCCACATATATGTCATCATCAACAAATACAGTCACCAGCTGTAGTAGGCGTTCTTGACTCTCCATAGATCTCAGGCAGCCACATATATGTCATCATCAACAAATACAGTGCCAGCTGTAGTAGGCGTTCTTGACTCTCCATAGATCTCAGGCAGCCACATATATGTCATCATCAACAAATACAGTCCCAGCTGTAGTAGGCGTTCTTGACTCTCCATAGATCTCAGGCAGCCACATATATGTCATCATCAACAAATACAGTCCCAGCTGTAGTAGGCGTTCTTGACTCTCCATAGATCTCAGGCAGCCACATACATGTCATCATCAACAAATACAGTCCCAGCTGTAGTAGGCGTTCTTGACTCTCCATAGATCTCAGGCAGCTACATACATGTCATCATCAACAAATACAGTCCCAGCTGTAGTAGGCGTTCTTGACTCTCCATAGATCTCAGGCAGCCACATATATGTCATCATCAACAAATACAGTCCCAGCTGTAGTAGGCGTTCTTGACTCTCCATAGATCTCAGGCAGCCACATATATGTCATCATCAACAAATACAGTCCCAGCTGTAGTAGGCGTTCTTGACTCTCCATAGATCTCAGGCAGCCACATATATGTCATCATCAACAAATACAGTCCCAGCTGTAGTAGGCGTTCTTGACTCTCCATAGATCTCAGGCAGCCACATATATGTCATCATCAACAAATACAGTCCCAGCTGTAGTAGGCGTTCTTGACTCTCCATAGATCTCAGGCAGCCACATATATGTCATCATCAACAAATACAGTCCCAGCTGTAGTAGGCGTTCTTGACTCTCCATAGATCTCAGGCAGCCACATACATGTCATCATCAACAAATACAGTCCCAGCTGTAGTAGGCGTTCTTGACTCTCCATAGATCTCAGGCAGCCACATATATGTCATCATCAACAAATACAGTCCCAGCTGTAGTAGGCGTTCTTGACTCTCCATAGATCTCAGGCAGCCACATATATGTCATCATCAACAAATACAGTCCCAGCTGTAGTAGGCGTTCTTGACTCTCCATAGATCTCAGGCAGCCACATACATGTCATCATCAACAAATACAGTCCCAGCTGTAGTAGGCGTTCTTGACTCTCCATAGATCTCAGGCAGCTACATACATGTCATCATCAACAAATACAGTCCCAGCTGTAGTAGGCGTTCTTGACTCTCCATAGATCTCAGGCAGCCACATATATGTCATCATCAACAAATACAGTCCCAGCTGTAGTAGGCGTTCTTGACTCTCCATAGATCTCAGGCAGCCACATATATGTCATCATCAACAAATACAGTCCCAGCTGTAGTAGGCGTTCTTGACTCTCCATAGATCTCAGGCAGCCACATATATGTCATCATCAACAAATACAGTCCCAGCTGTAGTAGGCGTTCTTGACTCTCCATAGATCTCAGGCAGCCACATATATGTCATCATCAACAAATACAGTCCCAGCTGTAGTAGGCGTTCTTGACTCTCCATAGATCTCAGGCAGCCACATATATGTCATCATCAACAAATACAGTCCCAGCTGTAGTAGGCGTTCTTGACTCTCCATAGATCTCAGGCAGCCACATACATGTCATCATCAACAAATACAGTCCCAGCTGTCGTAGGCGTTCTTGACTCTCCATAGATCTCGGCCCTTGGTTTTCTCGATCAACTCTACTAATGGTATTCCTCCTTTCCACAGTCTCATTTCATTCAGCATCATTTCTCGTGGCCTGCCTCAGCCTTTCTTCCCCTCGATATTTCCTGTTGCCACGATGATCTTCAGTTCTTCTCTTCTCATCACGTGACGAAAAAAGCTGTTTGTCTTTTTCTTATTGCTGTATATAATGTTCATTAGCATCTGTAAGGCTGTCGGTGTTAGTTACTTTGGCAGTCCAAGGAATTCGCAACATTCGTCTCAGGAACCAGATCACTGTTGCTTCCAATCTCTTCATAATTTATTCTTTATTTACGTTCCACGATTCACTGCCATACAGGAAAACTGGTTCTTCATAGCACTTCAGCACTCTCTTTATACATTCAATGATTGTGACTTGTTGCGTAAGATACGCTTTATTTTCTGACATGGAGCTTTTGCTTGCCCTATTCTCCTCTTAAGCTATGTTGTGCATCTTCCATCTGATGTTATAAATACCTCTAGGTATTTAAAATTATCCACATGGTTAAGAATTGTCCCTTCTATTTCCATTTTACATTTTGATGTCACCTTTTCCCGTTTATATCTCCAGTGTTACTGTTTTCTTGATATTCAAGGCGAGTCCTTTCTCGGCGCTCTCTATTACTACAATGTCCAACAATTGTTGTAGATCTTTTACATTATCCGCCACCAATACTATGTCTTATCCATACCGTATATTGTTTATATCTTAACCTCCTATTAGTATTCCTGACTTCTGTTTGATCTCTCTCATTATTACTTTGCTATAGTGGGAGAAGAGATCCGGTGACAAGACACATCGTACTTTATTTGTTCATAATTGCCCTCTTTATTTCCCATTTTAATGGCTGCTACTTGCCATGACCTAATTCAGCAGTCATGGCATAATTGTGAGGGAAAGTCTAGTCACGTACTGGACCGTGAAAAGTGACTCAGTGTGAGCACTTTTCACATGGCGTGAAAAGCGCCGAAAGTCGCTCCGTGAAAAAAATAAATAATAATAAATAAATAAAAGGAAGGGTCTCCTTGAAAGTCATTCTGCGTTGGACCGTGGTCGAGTGTGGCAGGGTCACATTGTGAAGCTGGCAATAACCAGTGATTGTGCCGCCATAATAATGATAGAATAGTCGTATCGATTTTATACGTATTGTATGGTATAGTTGGACAACTGCGTTTGTATAGATGAACTGTATTGTATTTCATAGGACATTAGCGTAGAAACGCAGTCTGTGTTTAGTTGTTATATTTCAATACGTGTCGAGTTGTGTTCTAGCAATCAGTAGTTAGAGATGGATTGTACAGAAAGAAAGAACTCTTGAAACTAGCCATGACAGTGAGAAGTCGACAGTTATAAGTCAAGTCACTTAATGACATCAACTTGTCAAGATGAAGATAACGAGCCAGAAGAAGATAACGAGTTTGGGAAGATGAAAAAAAAAATCACAAAGATAAAGTCACGGTGTCGAATGGATAAGGCCATGTAAAACTAAACAGCCCTTGTATAACGACCTGTGGCACTACTTGATTCCAGTAAATAGTCTTTATTATTTTGAGATCTTTCCCATCAATGTTCCAACATTTTAATCATTTCATCGTGTTTTACATTATCAAATGCCTTAGTATAATCTATGAAGCACAAATATGAGTCTTTCTGTGTCTCTATTAATCTTTCTATTAGTGTCCGCAATGCACATATTGCATTGTTTGTACCCTTTCCTTCCACCAATCTATACTGTTCTTCACCAATTTGCAGTTTAATTTTCTGTCTTGTTCTTGTCATTATAATTCTGAGTAGACGCTTAGTGACATGGTTTATTAGTTTAATGGTACGAAAATCTTCGCACGCAATTGCTCCTGGGTTGAGTTAAGTATAGGTAAGAACCGATACCATTGCACTTAGGACATTCCCATATGCGTTCGTCCCCTCGTTCAACAGCCAGCGAAGAGTCACACTGCTAATCGTTCCCACTGCTATCTGATTTAAAGTTCTTCTGGTCTTCTCTCTCAGTTTTGAGATTCTACCAGAACTCCTGCCATCCCTCGCAATCGCATCCTGCCCACACACGGGTTCTCAATATGTTCCTCCACCTTCTCCATCTGGTCCCACAGGTGCACGACCACCTATCCCTTGTCCATAGGTGTTCGACCAACAAGAGGTGCATTTCCTGCCAGCCTATCAGCCTGTTCATTTCCCCGCACTCCTGCGCGGGTAGGGCAAAAAATCCATACAATTCTTAGAATCTGTAACCTCTGAAGCGAGGTGAGCTATTCCACTCGAAACATTCCTTTCTCCACTTTACTAAGCATACTCCTTGAGTCCGTGATGAAGACAATGTGTGTTGCAGTGATCTCCTCTAACCAATGGAATGCCGCTATTTCTGCTTCCACCTCCATTCTCATGCCGGAGGTCGTAGCCTCATATATCATACTCTCCTTTCTCAAGAATCGTCCATTAGCCTTCGCAATGAAACCCCTACCAATCCGCCTGTTTCTCACCACTGACCCATCAGTATAGATCACTAGGTCACCTTGATGGGTATTACTCTGGGACAGTTGTTGCACCTCAAACTCTGTGAGGCCCGCCGCCCATTCTCTGCACTAACGACCCAGTGTTACTATTACATTGTGCCAGCCCGTCCTGTCTGCCGGTACTTTAACCCACTCTTTTTCGTGATTGATGGTCTCTAGATCACAAACCTGACGTATAGATAGTTATGTCTGTGCCATTCAGGACCTGCCTCGTCTTAGTCTATGACCCCTGACCATATCCATGGCTTTATGCAGGGGGTGACCCCTATCTGCAGCACCTCTCATGTATCATTTGGCCTGAAGGATCCTATGCCTATCCGCCATGGTTGGTAGCGCCAGGATATGCATATAATTCGTGTGTCCTTAGTGCACTTCAGAATCACACAGATGGCTCATTTTGTATGCGCTCCAACCTTTTAAGGTGGTTCTTCGATACTGCCAGCATCCCTAAACCAAACTCAATGACATGAATTATTAACTGCTTAAAGAGCCTGTAAAGCATCCGCTGCTCTACCCCGGTTGCTGCCATCGCCCTCAAAGCATTAAAGCCCCTACCAGCCTTCACCACCAAAGCCTTCACATGATCTTTAAAAGACATACACGTGTCGAAGGTAATACCCACATACTTCAATTTATTCTCTCTGTTAAAAGGGCACTTATTCAATATAATACATGGGACATCTGCCATAACAATCCGGTTATCCAGGGAGTACCACACAAGTGATGCTTTGTCTGGGTTTATAACGGCCCCTAGGTCCCTGCACGACTCTGTCACCCTGTTTACTGCCACCTGTAAATCTGCAGCCACACTTTCCCTATCTCTGCCCTGTCTGTACACCAGCACATCATCTGCAAATGTCAAGATTCTACCTACACCTGGTGTCTCAATAGCTGCGAATTTGCTGATGTAGACATTAAAGATCACCGGGGACAAAGCAGATCCCTGTGGCAACCCAGGTGAAATAGTACAGGGGTCAGAAGTCCAGGAATCCATGCGCAGTGCATTCTTACGCTCATAAAGGACTGCCGCAACCCATCTGACAAGACAATGGCAAACCTCCATGTCTAAGAGTGTGTATATTAACCAATCATATCTAACACTGTTATACACATCCTCCAGGTCAAGAGCTACCGTCACTGTCTCTTATTTATCTTGGAAGCCCTCATAGATGTCAAATGCAAAAGTAGCCGCATTGGCCCAGGTGTCCTTCCCAGACCGGTAACTCCCGAGCCCTTTGGGAAGCAGATTACGACTTTTCAAATGTCGCTGGAGCCTGCGGGCTACTATTTCTTCGAGGACTTTGCCAAATGTGTTTTGCGGGGTTATATTTCGGTATCAATTAAGTCTTTTTGGTATCGCTATAAATACAGATTTCAGGGTATCGCTGGGTAAATAACCATTGCTGTAAATATCATTCAACATTTTGGTTAATATATCTGCGTCAAATGCTCCCAGTACTTCTAATTCTACTTTTGTGATTCCATCTGGCCCAGCTGTTTTTTTTTTCTTCTTTTATTCATATGTTTGACAGTGTCACCGACTTCTTCTTTTAGAATAGGTGAACCTTCTAAGTTACTTTCTTCTGCTAATTTTGCCCTTTCTCCATCATATAATTCTCTGATATACAAATTCCACTTCTTCACTATAGCACCTTCCTTCAATTATATTTTTCCTGTTTTTGATTTTAAACACCCTGTATTTAATTATTAATTTTCTTCCTATGAGCTCACTGATTTGTCTGTGCATAGTGTTTGTATCTTTAATATTAGATATAATTCAATTCAATTTTCTTGCACAGCTCGTTTAACCCACTTTCTTTGGCTTCACACATTTATCTCTTATTCCTTTATTTATCTTAGCATATTCTTGATTGTCATTTTTACTATGTTTTACTTTGTCCATCAACTTTAAGATTTCTTCAGTCATCCATTCTTTCTTGGGTTTTGGCTTCTCTCCGTTAATATTTATTGGCTGGTTTGATGAATGGAATCCCTTGACATTTCCCATTGTTCGTTTATACTCTGTATTTTAGCTATTGCATTGTATCTGTTTTCACAGTCACTCTGTGTTGCTCTGGAATTTCTTTATCTATCTTCAAAACTTCTTGATTAAGTCTCATGTTCTTAACCTTTTTTTCCTCTCTTCAATCTTACTTTTATTTGTCCACAGACTTGTGCATGATCACTATTACAACCAGCGCCAGACATTGTCTTTACATTGATTAAAGCTTGTCTAAATCTTTTATTAATTAGTATGTAGTCAATTTGTAAACTTGAAACTCTGCAAAACCCTTTGGAGGAAAGCATTGACCAAACTTGGTTGAACATCAAGAATACAATTCAATCTACCGCAGAAGAATGTCTCGGTGTGTTAACCACGCATAGAAAGAACAGATGGTTCAATCAAAAATGTGAAGAAGCAGTCATTAGGAAGAAGAATGCCAGACATGTATGGTTAAATGACATCAATAACATCCAAAAGGAAGAGCATTATAGAAATGAATGTAAAGAGGCTACAAAAATAGTCAGACAGCAGAAGCGAGAATATATGAGTAATATAATCAAAGATATGGAAACTAATCACCAGAAAAATGAATCCAGAAAATTTTTTAAAGAACTGAAGTCAATGAAACGAGGGCACCAACAAAACACATATGGTTTAAAAGACAAAAATGGGAATATGATAAATACCAATGAGGAAATGTGCAACACATGGAAAGAATATTTTATTGAATTACTAAATTGTGAAGCTCCAAGTAACATTTTATCACAAGAAGAGGTTCTAACATGCGAACCACAAATTGAAGAACCTACATTTGAAGAAATCCTATATGTAATCACACGACTTAAAAACAATAAGGCAACTGGGACTGATGGAATTGCTGCTGAATTTATAAAGGCAGATGGCCATGCATTACATCTAAAGCTATACGAACTAATAATAAAAATCTGGAGGACAGAAGAATTACCCCATGACTGGAAAGAGTCATTATTGATACCTATCTTTAAGAAAGGAGACAAGTTCCAATGGGGAAATTATAGAGGAATATCACTACTGTCCACAAGCTATAAGATACTATCCGCAGTATTACTAAATAGACTAAAACCATATTCAGAAGACATATTAGGTGACTACCAGGCGGGTTTTAGACAAAACAGATCAACAATAGATCAGATATTTATCTTACGACAAATAGCCGAGAAACATTGGGAATATAAAAGAGATCTCCATAACATTTTTGTGGATTTTAAAAAGACTTATGATAGTGTCCATAGGAATAGTCTATGGAATGCTATGCAGGAATTTGGAATACCAAGGAAGTTAATCAACATGACCAGACTATGCATGGAAGATACTTATAATATAGTAACATATAAAGGCAGGAAATCAGACCCCTTCCAAATAACATCTGGCTTGAAACAGGGTGATGCACTATCGCCGCTACTCTTCAATCTGGCTCTAGAGAAAGTTGTAAGGAAGGTAAAGGAGGAATGTGATATTGGAGGAACATCCAAGCTGCTTGGTTATGCAGATGATATAGATATTATAGGGCAAAGTGAACAAAAGACATTGGAAATATTGACTCACTTAAAGGAAAAAGCCCAACAGATGGGGCTGGTTATCAACCAAGATAAGACAGAATATATGGTAATTTCAAGAGACGGAATGGCTAGAAACTCTGGCCACATACAAATAGATAATATGACCATTAAAAGAACGGAAACATACAAATACCTGGGTACGATCTTAAACTGCTCCAACATCATAAGGGAAGAAATACAAACTAGAATCAACTCTGGAAATAAGATATACTATGCACTACAACATCTACTAAAATCAAAGGCGCTATCTCGTAACACCAAAATCACAATATACAAAACACTGATCAGACCAGTTGTGCTGTATGGCTCTGAAACCTGGAGTACAACGAAAGGAGACGAAGCCTTGTTACAAACCTTTGAGAACAAAATTTTAAGACGCATCTTTGGACCCATTAGGGATACACAAAGTGGAGAGTGGAAAAGAAGAAGTAACAAAGACATTTATGATCTGTTTAAGTCCCCGCTAATCACTGGTATCATGAAGGCTAATAGACTACAATGGCTGGGGCATATAGAAAGAATGGAAGATAATAGGGAAACAAAACTCGCTTACACTCAGGAAATAAATGACCGTAGACCCCGAGGTAGACCAAGAAGGCGGTGGAGAGATAATACATGTACAGACCTACAAGCACTTGGAATCAACGACTGGCAAGAGAAGGTCCACTAGAGAGAAGAATGGAGACGGATTGTATTTGCAGCAAAGAACCTCAATGGCTCGGAACGCTGAAGAAGAAGAAGTAGTCAATTTGGTTGAGTATTTTTTTATCAGGGCTTTTCCATGTGTAAAGTCGTCTTTTATTGTGTTTAAACCAGGTGTTTTCAATTATCATATCATTGATATTTGCCCATTAGTCTCCTATTTTATTTTTTATACCTAAACTATAATTTCCCACCACATCCTCTATTTCTTTTTTTCCTTTCCTACTTTTGCATTAAAATATCCTAGCTTTATTCATATTTCTTGGGATCTAATTTGAGACATTGCCATTTCTACTTCATCGTAAAAGTATTTTATTTCTTCATCACTACTGCTTGTTGTTGGTGCGTATACTTGTATAATATTTATATCTATTTGTTTGCCTTTTATTTTGACCATAATAACTCTATCTGAAATACACCAATAACCATTAATTGACTTGGCTGTATTTTCATAAAATATTAGTTCTACTCCTTTTTCGTGTGTATCCCCTCCTGAATAAATTATTGTGTGTTTGTCGGTTATAATTTTTCCCGATCCCTTTAATCTCATCTCACGTATGTCTAGGATATTCATTTTCATGCTTTCCATTTCACTTATAACAGTGGTCAACTTTTCAAGCTCATTTAACGTCTTATAATTCCAAGTACCTATTTACAATGTATTTGTTTTAGTTATGATTTTGCCACCAGTAGCTGGATGACGATCTGGTGTCACCTGTGGCTCATGACCGGACGAGGGTGTCCTAAGACAGCCATTAACGTCATTTGTGGAGATGGCAGCAGTCACTCACGTAACTGGGATATGACAATGTGGACCAACTAAGAGAAGGACCTGACAAAGTGGACCAACGAGCAGAAGAACCTGACAGTTGACAATCGGACAATGGATTGCATCTAATAAACAACTCTAAAGGCCTAGGTCAAGGCCAAGACACCTGACTTCCACACTAGATAGGCCTTTTATTAACCGAACCTCGAATGGAACATGATACGTGCAATCTGGAAACAACTGGGAGGCAGCGATCAATAGTCAGTCATTCTTAGAATAGAAATAATGTATTAAAAGAAAAAAATAACCTGCCTAGATGGAACTACGATAAGGCTAACTGGGATTTCTTTACGTATAATACTAGCCCACTTTCAAGCAACATACCTACTGAACGTAGAGAAATAAAGGGTGGTAGATATATTCAATAAATGCCTAGTGGAAGCAGCCCACATGAAAACGCAAAACCTATGAATGATACGAGAATAATGACCCAGAAGAGCTGCAGAATAAAACAGTGGTGCCCACCAGAAATCAGAGAAGCTCCCATTTTTGAAGATCATAATAAAGGCAGTCACACACAGGACATATTTCAAAGAACCAAACTGCTAGCTAGACTGACGAGCTGGAAAGAAAGACGTGAGTCTTTGAACTGTGAAAAACAATGCATACATGTTACGGAATTATTTAAGCTACAAAGTCGTCTTACAAGTCGAGAGGATCGACTTCATTGCTCCGGGTTTTATTCCCATATGGCTCGGTCTCTTTCCGTAGGGCAGCCTGCCCCGGAGACGACCCCCAGGAGTCTCCGAGAAAAATACGCTCATGAACCGAAAGACGTAGCCCGGAATCGAACCCACAACCTCCGCAGCTCGAGGCAGACGGCTTGACCACGTCGCCATGGAGACTCCTGAATTAAGCCACTAAATGATTAGGGAGCAGTAAGATATGCCAGAATTACACGATTAGGCCATGAGAAATGCATTACAGGAAAGTCGGTTGCAGACCACTTATATAAACACTGTTCTCAAGAGTGTAACACTGAAGATAGTTGGGAAAGCAAAGTAAATTACCACATCTCAAACAGAAAAACAGCGCAGAAATAGAATAAAAGTAAAAATACTGATAATCCGCTCGCAAACACAGATTTGGGTCTGGAAATAGTCAATCTAAAACCGAGGAAATCTCTATGTGTGGATGAAATATCTTACACGATGATAATATACATAGGAACATGAGCATTAAAAAGAAACTGTTATCATGTTTCATCAATGATTTCATTTCAAGTGTTTCGAAGTTCCCCACGCGTGTCTTGATCAGAGATCATATTGGACGTTACCGAGGCATTAGTCTAAACTCTAAACCATACTGTTGGTGGGTGCTGTGGTGATCAGTTCAAATCCGTTGCACTGGGGTCAATCTCCGTAGTGATCTGAGACGTTCCTTCTTGGGTGTCTTCACATTGTCAGTTCATTCAGTTGCATCTGTTATCATGCCAGCAGAATGAGTAAGTATCAATATTTACAGTATAAATATTTTGCACAAAACTTATACACAACTGGAAATGTCAGTAGGGAAAATGAGGCAGACCGAGAAAAATGACGCTGAATGAACTGAAAAAGTGGCATGGAGGAATACCATCAGCAGAGTTCACCCAGAACGCGAAGAGAACCAAGATCTGTGGAGAGTCATGGACGCCTACGTCAGCTGACGTGACATATGATGATGATGATGATGATGATGATGATGATGATGATGATGATGATGATGATGATGATGATAACTGTAAACATTCAACTTTAGAAGAGTATTTATGTTAAAATAACTTCTAATATTAACATCCTCAGATTAGCTATTATGTTAACAATTTTAGAAGATACTCATTATGCCAACATTTTATTTGTGATATTTCTGATTACTCTTAAAATCCACATTACTGTTGGTTATCCTTTTTGTCTGTACCATAATCGCCAGTTGTATTGATTTTGCGCATCAATGATTTTATTCTCATAAGCTTACTTAGTTCATTACGGTTTTTTTTTAATGATTGCATTTTCTTGTCATTTTCTTGCCGGAGAAAATGATCATCGATTATCTATTGATATTGTTTCTGGCCGGGGCTTGCTCCGGCGTCTGTTTACACGCTGCAGCTGGAAGTGCTAACACCCACTTTCACAGTACCACAGTACTTACTCGGGCTGGATGTTAAAAAACCGTTGACGACATCTGTCAGAAGTAGGTCTCTGTGTATAGACGTGTCTGTACTGCGATGCGGTAGCTCTGTGACTAGCACGCTTACCTAAAACAAATGAAGAGGTATTGATTGAGTCTCACAGAAGTAGAACGAGGAAGTAGATATCGGAGCAGACACTAGGCAACATAAACATTGAAAGCTATTGTTACCACATTAAGATTCGAACCGTCACCTCCAGATGACGACTGCGCCTCGCTGCAGGAACAAGTGTACTTCGGCGGTCGTGTGGTCACGTGTTATAATCCCCACCGAGACAAGGTTTTATCCCCCCCCCCCCTTCTATGATCTGTACGCCTGGGTCGACCCAGAATAAACTGGGTACTAAGACCTGGGTAGAAAATTAGGCCGGCTTGATGCTGATCACATCTCCCAATACATGTCAATTGATCTAAGGTATGAAGCTATAGTCTGTTTACTTTTATCTGTCCCAATATAAAATTCCATATCTCAGTAACCAACTGAGGGAAAATGATGTGATTTAGCATATAACCTTATCATTATGTCCACCCAACAAACACATTTTTGTTCTGCAAATTTTACAGCAGATTTCAAAGTTTGTTTATATGCGATATATAATTTACGGGTCAGAGATGAAGTGCATATTATTAAATGTATTACATCTTCACGCGGAATTATTAGCGTTGAATAGTTTATTTTCTCTTGGTACACGGAATTAACCTTATAACAAGAGCCTCGCGTAGTGGAACGGAGAATGTTCAGAGGTTTCGTCAATAATGTGGGTGCTTTCATGAAACCTGATTATTATTTTTTTTAAATCTTACCAATTATCGTTAACATCTGAATGTGTGAATATTGTTGAATGGGATTGAATGTTAAATTTTGTATACTTCAAAGCATCGCAATGAAGTTGTACACATATTTTTATCAAGAAGCTGATCGCAGGAAACTGTTTCATATACTATTACAAATCCCGAGAAAAAAACAGTGCATGCATTGGGTTTGAGTAAACGGTCATTTCGTCGATTGGTTCTGGAATCTGGAATGAAACCATCACGAAATAAGCAAACGGTAGGTAGAAAGGCAATTGCAGACAGCTTTGACAAGGATGTCATAAGGCAAGCAATTATAAACATGTTGGATACCAAAGAAACAATGACTGTAAGAAAACGTTAGGTTTGGCTGAGAAATAACAATGACATAGAGCTATCAAAGATAACTTTGTAGAAAATTATAAGGACATTAGGCTTCACGTTTAGAAAGTACAATTTAGATAGAAATATCATTTGCTGAGAAGCAAATACCTACGTGAAATAAGGGAAATAGGCAAAGGAAATTATAACATAGAGTATTTGGATGAAGCCTGGATCAATGCGCACCACACAAGTGAAAAGGAATAGCAATCAGTGGATGGAAAGATAAAGCGATATGTGCTCAGTAGTATAGGACAGCATTTTGTCATAGCCCAAGCTGGTAGTGCGCATAATGGCTTACTACTGAATCCTGGTCTCGTATTCATATCAAGGCATACAGACAAAAAGGATTATCATAATAAGATGAATGGTAATGTATTTAAAGATTGGCTCGAAAATACTGTGCTTCCATCCGTAGATAGACCGTCTTGTCTAATTATGGACAATGCATCACCTCACAATGTTGTTGCCCAAGAAGACAAAATACCTACAGCATCGAGCACAAAGGGGGCAGTAAAGATATGGCTCCGAATGTAAAACATACCATTTCCAGAAACGTATTTCAAGCTAGAATTGTTGTCCCTTTTAAAACAGACGCAAAAAAGCAAGAAATATCAAATCGACAAGTTGATAGAAGAGCATCGTCATGGTTGCTTGAGACTTCCGCCGTACCATTCTCATTTTAACCCTATAGAACTTGTGTGGGCTAAAATTAAAGGACATGTGGCAGCTGACAATACCATATTCAAATTGTCTGACGTCAAGATACTAACTCAGTCCGCGCTATTAAATATTGATAAAAGTTAGTGGAAAAAATTTGAGGACCATTTGTTGAAAGAGGAAGATGACTATTGGAGAAAGGATGGATTGAATTTTATGCAACCGAGAGCAGTCACCAACCTACTGGAATCGTGCGACACAGATTAAGCTCTGGGCAGATAGCAGACATTAATCCACATGCACACCTACTGGGATATTTTAGTTCCAACTATTCAGAAGAAGAATTGCAGGCCCTTAACATGACAGCATCGGCACAAACATTACAACCTGTCAATGGCAACAGTTTGTATTCCACAATGATGAATTTTCAGTTCCGTAAGCCCGCAACGGTGACCAACAACTGGCATCGAAAAACAAAAAGCTCTAAACGCATTGAATACCCACAAAAGAGTAGTATTGCGGTGGGAACTGACATATTGTGGCGTGACAAGAAACGTGAGAAGAAACACGTTGTCAAATGAGGGGACAACATACGATCATACGAATCAATCTATAAACTTCAATGAAAAGAGGACCAACATCTTGACCGTTAAGAAGGAAGCCCACTACAGAGACATTCACAGCTATATTCGTTGTACAAACAACGTAATCATGTTCCTTCTCAACAGAGTAGACATTGCACCCACTCCCATACGAATTTGGATACGCCTTGTGTGGTCACCCGAACTGGCAGGGCATTACTGTAAAACAAGTTTGTTGGCGAGAAATCACTAGTCTTTCACCAAAACATCAAAGAAATGTCGCCGCTTTCCATGATTTATGTTGCTTTTGGACTTATCAAAAACATATTCCTTGGGTGGGGGTTAAATATAAGACGGCAGGAAAAATTTCATTACGATGCAACGGACAGTTTTCACAAAAATGGATAGTCAATGAAGGCACGCAAATGTGAACAGACTATAGCACCATATACCTAGTACATACCAGGACGTGGGAATGGGTTCGTTACTGTTACTTGACCTTTTTATTTGGCTAGTGACGTTGTGATAGAGTAGCGGTTCGCGAGAATGGACTGGGTACGGGTGCAGATCATCTTCAACGCACACACAGATACCGCTCCACTCGTACTGCAGTCGTCTTCCATAGACCACACAAGAAAGATGTCTACCAGAAAAGTGGGCAGGAATCAATACCCGAATAGTGGCACATGTCAGATTTGTCCCATCAAGATCATACAAGGTGCATCTACGACACTTTAGTAAAGATTTCTCTCTTGAATGTTATAAAAGATACACAGATGACACAACAGTATTATTTTCCACATCACCATTAGGACAGGAACAAAGACAATCTTTATTTTAGTAAAGATTTTCCCCATCAATTTGATACAACATATACACATGACACAACAGTATTATTTTCCCATCGACATTGGGACAAGACGAAAGACAACACTTTAGTAAAAAAAATTCCCCCATCAATATTATGAAAGATACACAGATGACATACCAGTATTATTTTCCCATCTACAATAGGACAGGAACAAACACAACACTTTAGTAAAGGCTTTCTCCATCAGTTTGATAAAAGATATACAGATCACATAGCAGTATTATTCTCCCATCGAAATTATAAAAGATATACAGATTAGAGAACAATAATATTTTGCCATCGACTCAAGGCAAAGACCAAAATAAGATCAAGATGCATAAGAGAACTACTTTTTGCAGATGATGCAGCACTGACTACTCATACAGCAGAAGATCTCCAAAGGCTCATAGATCGTTTTGCAGCCGCCTGCAAAGACTTTGGGCTCACCATCAGCCTAAATAAAACACTGGTGATTTATTTGGATTTTCGGGATTTGAGATTTAAATATTGAGCACAACCCACTACTGGCAACGCTGATCGTATTCTGGTATGAACCTTAGGCCTATCCACGTCAATGTGGAAGCACTAGACTCGAGTTTCGCTCTCGAGTCTAGTGCTTCCACATTGACGTGGATAGGCCTTAGGTTCACACTAGAATACGATCAGCATTGCCAGTAGTGGGTTGTGCTCAATATTTAAAATACAGGTGATGGAACAAGATGCTGGTGCACCTCCGTCAATCAACATTTCTAATTACGAATTGACGGTCGTCCACGAGTTTGTGTATCTGGGGTCGACAATATCAGATAATCTTTCATTAGAAACAAATCGACAGACGCATTGGAAAGGCTGAATCCTGGACCCTGTACTCACGACAGGAAAGAATGTTGAATTCCTTCCATATGAGATGTCTGAGACGTATCCTGGGCATATCATGGAAAGACCACATAACAAACAAACATGTGCTTGAAAGAGCAGATATTACCACAGTGCACTCCCTCCTCAAGCAGAGACGCCTCCGGTGGCTGGGCCACGTATCTCGAATGGAGGGTGAACGTATTCCCAAAGATCTCCTATACGGAGAACTAGCCTTAGGAAAGAGGCCCCAAATGCGATACAGGGATGTGTGTAAACAAGATATGTAAACCCTTGGCATAGATCCAGACACGTGGGAGAGAGTTGCAACAGACAGATGTTCCTGGAGAAGAGATGTACGAAACGGACTGGTGCTCTTTGAGCGCAATCTGATCCAACAAACTGAGGCTAGGCGGCACAGGCTTAAAACGCAGTCACTTACTGCGGGACCTGCCTCGTCTTACAGATGCGGAAACTGTGACAGAGATTGTCACTCTCGCATAGGACTATACAGTCACCAGCAGTGCTGCCAGGTACCTCCCCAGCGGCACAACTCTATAGTCCTTCAGGACTGAAAGAGGCCTACTAACATTTTGCCCATCAACACTTGGACAGGGAGAAAGATGGCACTTTGGTCAGACTCTCCTCGTCAGCATTATGAACGATACACATATAACATTAAACCAACAATAATATTTTGCCCATCAACATTGGGACAGGTACATAGATGATACTTTAGTAAGATTTTCCCCCTATCAAAATCATAATGGGTAATTCATCATCATCAAGTGCCCTGTCAGATGGCGTAGGCGTTCATGGCTCTCCACAGATCTCGGTCTCTGGTGTTCTGGATCATATCTGCTGATGATATTCCTCCCTGCCACCGTCTCAATCCATGCAGCATCATTTTTCTTGTTCTGCCTCTGCCTCTCTTCCCCTCGATCTTTCCAGTTGTCACGATGTTCTCCAATGTCTCTTTTCTCGTCACATGACCAAAGAAAGCTGTTTGTCTCTTTCTTATTGTTGTATATAATGTTCTAGTTTCATTAGCCTGTTTCAGACAATCGTTGTTGGTTACTCTGGCAGTCCAAGGAATTCGGAACATTCGTCTTAAAAACCACATTTCTGTTGCTTCCAAGTTCTGCCTAATCTCTTCATTTACATTCCAAGATTCACTGCCACGCAGCAAAACTGGTTCTATATAGCATTTCAGCACTCTCTTTCTTACATTCATTGATAGTGAGTTATTGCATAAGATACTCTTCATTTTCTGACAAGCGGCTTTTGTCTGCCCTATTCTGCTCTTAATCTCTCTTGTACATCTTCCATTTGATGTCATAAATACCCCTAGGTATTTAGAATTATCCACTTGGTTAAGAATTGTCCTGTCTATTTCTATTTATAGATAACATTTTATTAAAGATTTTCCTCATCAGCATTATAAAAGATATGCAGATTACACAACAGTAATAATTCCCCCCATCAACATCAACATCATTTCCCTCCCCAATATCATAACAGATACATAGATGACACTTCAGTCAGGTATCCCCCCTCCCCTCCCCCGACCCCCATTATCATCATAAAATACACCGATAAAACTTCGGTAAGATGTCCCCCATCAACATCATAAAACATGCACTGATGACAATTTAGTAAGAGCCCCCCCCCCCTCTCCCCCATAAACATCATAAAACATGCACTGATGACAATTTAGTAAGAGCCCCCCCCCCCCCTCTCCCCCATAAACATCATAAAAGATACACAACACTTCGGTAAGATTTGTCACCATCAACATCATCAAAGGTACATAGATAACACTTCAGTAAGACTCCCTCCCCCACCCACTCCCCTTAAAATATCATAACAGACACACATATGACAAGCAATATTTCCCCAGAAACTGACTGTCGCAGAATTAAAGAATATACTGCACATGCCCCCGGTGCAGATAACATCACAACAGAAATGATTAAAGCTTTAGAAGAATTTGGACTAGAGCAAGTCACTAGACTGCTGAACACTTTATATGATACTGGAGATATACCTTCTGAATTATGTAATTCTGTATTTATTGCAATCCCAAAGAAATCAGGAACCTTAGAATGTGATCAACATAGAACAATTAGTATAATGAGTCACATCACAAAGATTTTGTTACGAATTATCATGCAAAGAGTGAGGAAGAAAATACAACCTGAAATAGGGGAAGAACAATGTGGTTTTGTAGAAGGAAAGGGTACAGTAAATGCTGTGTATATGCTGCGAACAGTTATTGAACGTGCTTTAGAAGTAAACAAGGATATACATCTTTGCTTTATTGACTACACAAAGGCTTTTGATAGAGTAAGACATGTCAACATTGTGGATATGCTTGCAGATCTACAAATTGATGGGAAAGACATTAGACTTATAAAAAACATATATTGGAAACAACAAGCTGCCATAAGAATTGATAATGAAGTAGGACAATACCAACCTATTAAGAGAGGTGTTAGGCAGGGATGTGTAATGTCTCCAGATCTTTTTTCCTTATACAGTGAAAATATTTTCAGAAATGTAGAAGACCTAAATGGAATCAGCATTGGAGGACGAAACATAGATAACATTAGATATGCAGATGATACAGTATTGATTGCGGACAATGCACAGGATCTGCAACAATTAGTAGACGCTGTGGTTGTACACAGTGAGCAGCTGGGGTTGGAATTAAATTGTAGGAAGACACAGGTTATGGTCGTCACTAGGAAGAACGAAGTACCACAATGTAATATACAAGTAAATGGGAATATTCTTCAACAAGTGAATCGGTTCAATTATCTCGGAACAGTCATAACATCTGATGGCAGATGCCTTGAAGAGATTAGAACAAGAATCGCCATTGCGAAAGTAGTCTTTAGCAAGATGAAAAACATTCTGACCAATAAATTGATGTCAATTGAAACGAGAAAAAGAGTGTTGAGGGGATACATAGAGCCTGTTCTTTTGTATGGATGTGAAACTTGGACAATGTGCAGTCAAGCTGAAAAACATCTGATGGCTGCAGAAATGTGGTTTCTGAGGAAAATGCAAAGAATACCATGGACAGATAGAAAAACCAATGACCAAGTACTACAAGAGACAAATGAAAATCGTAGATTGATTAGAGAAATTAGACGTAGACAGTCAAAATTTTTTGGACATGTTATGAGAAGAAATGGACTGGAGAACTTGGTGACAGCTGGCAAGATCGAGGGGAACAGACCAAGAGGACGAGACAGGAACACTGAGCTGATCCACGACTCTGGTGATCGAGTGAAATGGCGAATCATGACCGCCCACGCTTTCCGGCATGGCACATGATTGATTGCTATAACTTATTGCATGTGATAAAAGTCGACTTAAAAGTCGACAGGGTCGACTTCATTGCACCGGGTTTTATCCCATATGGCTCGGTCTCTTTCCGCAGCACGGAAAGCGTCGCACAAAGCACGAACTCCGTAGCTTTTAGCGACGACCCACAGGAGTCTCCGAAACATTTAACTCGCAAATCGAAGGGTGCGGCCCGGAATCGAACCCACAGTCTTCGGAGCACGAGTCAAACGGCTTGACCACTTCGCCACAGAGACTCCCATATATATTGCATGTGATAAGATCGTTGAGTGAATGGGTCTAGTGTCCTGGTAATTGTTGATTCTGTGATTGTCTCCGTGGAGACCACTGTACGGACTATTACGCGTGTTTAAGTATAAATGGCAGATAATGAACCCGGAAAACAAATTTTTCACAGAAGATTTTGCGTAAAGTTGCCCTACATTTGAAAATGTTCTTCCACAATTAAACGGGTCAACGGCAAGTATGAGATAACACTGACACTAGGTTGGGTGGCATCGTCCCTGTTTGGAAAGACAATTACTTTCATGAACATATTTGCCTCCTACCTTTCTATAGAACGTTTTACGTCGTTCCAACCACTTGCAACGACATGTCTACTGAGATAGGAAGTTAATTTGCTTGCCTTGTTATCAACTCTATTTAGTAGAATGTGTTGGCAGTTGCTTGATCAAATATGACAAACCTTCACATTGCTATCACTTGCTCCGCTGCAAGTGCTATACGACAAAAGTGATGTTCATTTCAGTAATTTTGAAACAGAATCACATAGCTCCAAGTGACAATTGGCGAGATGAGAGCACAATTCCGGTATTAATTCATTCAGAACCAGGACATCACCATTTGTTGATCAGATAGTTAATATTTGTGTTTCTTTAATCCCAGATGGCCAATTATACATTTTGTACTCATCATCGTGTGCCATGCGGACAAACGAGGACGGTCAAGTTTCGCCATCTCACTCCATCACCAGAGTCGTGGATCAGCTCTGTGTTCTTGTCTCGACCATACCACATGGCCAAGCCATCCAGGTATTTACTTCTCTGCCTTCACTTTTTTCTCTTCCCCGCAATCTTGACGGTTGTCACCACGTTCTCCAATTTATTTCTTCTCATAAAGTTCCTTGTAGGACTTGGTCATTGGGTTTTTTTTTTCTGTCTGTCCATGGTATTCCTAGCATTTGTTTCAGAAACCACATTTCCACTGCCATCAGATGTTTTTCAGTTTGTCTGCTCATTGTCCGCGCTTCACATCCATACAAAAGTACAGGTTCTATGCAGCACCTCAAAACACTTTTTCACGTTGCAAATGACATCTTTTTATTGGTCAGTATGTTTTTCATCTTGCCCAAGGCAACCTTCGCCATGGTGATTCATGTTCTAATCTCTTCAAGGCATCTTCCATCAAATGTTATGACTGTTCCGAGATAATTATGCCGATTAACTTGTTTAAGAATATTTCCATTCACTTGTATATTACATTGTGGTATTTCCTTCTTCCTAGTGATGACCATAATCTGTGTCTTCTTATAATTTAATTATAACCCTAATCGTTCACGGTGTACAACAACTGTATTTAATAAATGTTGCAGATCCTGTGCATTATCTGCAATCAGTACGGTATCATCCGCATATCTAATATTATTGATGTTATCATCAATTTTGATTCCTCTTGTGTCTTCTAAAGTTCTAAAAGTATATGGAAAAAATATCTAGAGACATTACACATCCCTGTCGCACACCTCTCTTAATAGGCTGATACTGACGTTCTTCATTATTAATCTTTATGGCAGCTTGTTGTTTCCAATATATATATATAAGTCTAAGGTCTTTCCCATCAATTTGTAGATTTGCAAGCATCTCTATCATGTTGACATGTAGTCAATAAAGCAAAGATGTCGGTCTTTGATTACTTCTATAGAATGCTTAATTAATGTTCTCAAAATATATACAGTATTTACAATACTCAAATTGTTCTTCTCCTATTTCGGGTTGCATTTTGTTACTGAATTTTTGCATAATAATTCTTAGCAGAATCTTTATGATGTGGCTTACTATACTAATTGTTTGATGTTAATCGCATTTTATCGAACGGTACATACAGAATTACATAACTCAGTAGGTATATATATATATATATATATATATATATATATATATAATTGTAAGAAGACACAGATTATGGTCGTCACTAGGCAGAAAGGAAAACCACGATGTAATATGCAGGTAAATGGAAATATTCTTAAACAAGTGAATCGGTATAACTATCTCTTCTCAGAGCAACCGACGCTCTTACCAGTGTATGAAAACCAGCGCAATGCGGTCTGCTTCCAAATCGGAGTCCGTATGGTGATTTGCAAAGATCCCTACTCCCCCTGACTGCACCACGGATAGTCTCCGTGACTTCCCAATGACACAACAGGACAATGTGTGAGGACAGATGCAAAGTATGATCAACCACAAGCTGAAACGGCAGTTAGATTCAAGAGAATCTACTTCATTGCCCCAATTTCTATGTCTCATGGCTAGGTCTCTTTCTACGGAGTGGTCTGCTGAATGTCGCCCGGTGCACGAAATCCGAAGCTTAGCGGGGATCCGAGGAGTCTCCGAAAGCATTGCATTCATGATGGGGATGTGGAAGTTGAAAACGAACCCTGCTGACCTTGGCAGCGCAAGGCAGACGGTTAGACCACGACAACAGGGAGACGCCTCAAGCTAGAATATGTGAACCCTTGTGACTATTTTTTCGCGTATCATTTACAGGACATCGCTGTCAACATCAGCATCTTCCAGCTGATTGTTGATTTCTTGGCAAGATTACGCTCAATAGTTTGCCATTGCTTTCTGAGCAACCGGCTCACATACCCCGTAAGTTACCGACGTGGAGAGAACCACTACCGATTCTCACGCAAGTCACGTCACGTTACGAGAGTATACAAGATTACGGAGAAAGTAGTGTAACCTCTAGACCAGAGAGACCGGCACTCTTTTGACCAGAGGAGACAAAACTAGAACATTTATTGCCTGGAACCGATGAACTTTACAAATAGCTACTCGTGGTTGAGACAGTCTTTTAAACTGAAGCTACTTTTCTCATACAAGTTGTAGTAATGTGGTTTGTTCTGTACTTTATTACGCGGCATTTATGAAACGCTTTCATCTGACTAGAGTTGTCAAGACAAGCCACTTAATTGTTTCGTCGCACATTCTCGATCACTACGCAATTTAGAAGTTTCAAAGCTGGCATAACTGATTCTTGTTAAGTATTTAAGGACGATTTGAATTTTCGTTGCGCGCGACCCCGCACACACACAGACACAGACACACGAACATAGATATAGGCTGAGAGGGGTGAGGAGGTTGAGGGAGCATGAAAGTGCGATAGAAAGAAAGAATGTGTTTAAAAATCTTGAAAAATTTAAACACCCAAGCTCTTCTCAAACACAGAATTACACACGTGCACGCACAAACGTTCACACAGAGTGAGACAGACAGACAGACAGACAGACAGACAAAGAGACAGACAGACAGATAGACAGACAGACAGACAGACGGACGGACGGACGGACGGTCGGACGGGTGGGTGGGTGAGTAGGCGGACAGGCGGGCGGGCGGACGGACGGTCGGACGGTCCGACCGACCGACCGACCAACCGACCGACCGACCGACCGATAGATAGATAGATAGATAGATAGATAGATAGATAGATAGATAGATAGATAGATAGATAGATTTACCTCCACCCACAAACACATCTCCACCCACACACACACCCCACACCCATCCCCCATTCCACACACACTCACCCACCCACATATCCTCCACCTATCCACCTACACACCCCCATCACCCATCCCACAACCAGTCATCCCTCAACCACACATCTCCCACCAACCCACACATCCCCCACCAACCCACACACCCCCCACCAACACACATCCCCACCCACACACATCTCCCCACCCACACACATCCCCCAGCCATACACATCCCCCACCCATACACACATCCCCCACACACATTCCCCACTCACGTACTCATCCCTCAACCGCTCACACCCATATATCCCCCCACCTATCCATCAACACATACATCCCCACGTACCCACCCACACTCACACACCTCCCCCACCCGCCCACACACACATCCCCCACACACATCCCACACACACACACCCCTTACCTACATACACACATCTCCCTACGCATCCTCCACCTACCCACACATCCCCCGCCCACCCACACATCCCCCACCTACAAACACCCTCACCACCCACACATACATACTCCACCCACTCACACACACCTTCCATCTCCCATCCACACACACATCCCCACACTCACCCCAACACCCATCACACATCCATCCCCCAATCCACACATATCCCCCACACAACCAAACAGCAATTCACCCACATATCCCTCACCCACCCACACACACGTCCTCCGCCCACCACACAACCCTTGATCCATCCACACACACCCCATCCACCCACTAATCTCCCCACCCACCCTCACATCCCAAACCTACCTGCACATCCCTCACTCACACCTGCATCCTCCCACATGCACACACATCCCCCACCCACATACATCTACCTACCCACACGTAACCCCAACCCATACACACATCCGCCACACACACCCACCCACCCATCCTCTACCCTCACACACATCCCCAACACACCTTCTCCACACATAAATCCCCGACACACACATCTCCCCACACACACACCTGCACACATACATCCTAATATCTAGACACATACATGATGCCTCACATAATCACTGAAACTAGAACGAACAAACTCCCACACTTTACACACACACACATACACTGACGATTGTCGTGAGAATTCTCGCAAAAATTGTAATATACAATGGAGAAAAAATTGTCCTTATACATTGTGTAACATAAAAAATAGTGATGCAATTCAACTCTCTCTCTCTCTCTCTCTCTCTCTCTCTCTCTCTCTCTCTCTCTCTCTCTCTCTCTCTCTCTCTCTCTTTCTCGCTCTCTCTCTTTTCTCACTCACACACATACACACACATTTTCTCTCACACTCGCTCACCCTCTCACTCACTCACACTCACTAACTCTCTCACTCACTCTACATTATTGTGCATGTGTTCGTATCATGGCATACAACATAATAATATGAAAGATGAGAATACACAAAAGAATATGGAATAGCATGTTATATGACATGCTAGCGCTCAAATCTCTCTCTCTCTCTCTCTCTCTTTTTTTTCTTACACAGACACACACACTAACCCTCTCAAACTCATTCTGTCTGTCTGTCTGTCTGTCTGTCTGTCTGTCTGTCTGTCTGTCTGTCTGTCTGTCTGTCTGTCTCTCACACACAGAAGAAGAAGAAGAAGAGGAAGAAGAAGAAGAAGAAGAAGAAGAAGAAGAAGAAGAAGAAGAAGAAGAAGAAGAAGAAGAAGAAGAAGAAGAAGAAGAAGAAGAAGAAGAAGAAGAAGAAGAAGAAGAAGAAGAAGAAGAAGAAGAAGAAGAAGAAGAAGAAGAAGAACGAACGAACGAACGAATGAACGAACGAATGATACAAACATACACACAAACATACATACGCACTCATGCACACACATACACACATGCATACACACGTACACACACATGTACGCAAATACACACACACATACATATACACACGCATACACATGCACACACATACACACAAACACACACACACCCATATAAACACACACATAGACATAATACACACACTCACCCATCCACCCACCCACACACACACTCACACATCTAGACACATATACAATCACTAACCTAATATGAACAAACTCCCACACTTTATACACACATACACTGACAATTATTGTAAGTATCCCCACAAATAACACACAAATACACACTCCCTCGCAAACACTGCATGCATGCACACATACCCACAAGCATTTACACATACATACACACACATACACACGCAAATACACACACATAGCCACGCACATGCACACAATTTCACGCATACACAAATTCACACCCATACATATATATTAACACGCACATACACACACGCACACACACACATACACACATGTACCCACACATAAACACACATACAAACATTCCCACCTACACACACACACACAAGCACACACATGCAGGCACATATATAAACACACATACACAGTACGCACATACATAATATACAAACTCATTCACACATAAACTCATACACACAATCACACACATATAGACATGCATACACATACACCCACTTACAAACATATAAACACATACACATACATATACACCCCCCCCCCCCCCATCCACCTACACACATACTCACACATACATGCTGCCTCACATAATCACTAAAACTAAAGTATACAAATTTCTACACTTTGCACACCCATACACTAACGACTATTGTGAGCATCCTCACAAAAACATTTAAAATGGGGAGAAAATGGGAAAGCATGAAAAAAAAATGGAAAAATCATGAAAATGGAAAACAAAATGTTATATATTGTGTATCGTAAACAAATAGTGATGCAATTCAATAAGATAATTCCTGGAATTGACATAACCATTATGAACTAAGCAGTGCATATAGTACAACTTAAATCAACGTGGCAGTATAATGCTAATATGAAAGATAAGGATACATAAAACATATGGAATAGCATGTCACATGATATGCGTACGCTCAGATCTATCTCCCTCTCTCTATCTCTCTCGCTCTCTCCCTCTGCCTCTGTCTGTCTGTCTGTCTGTCTGTCTGTCTGTCTGTCTCTCTCTCTCTCTCTCTCTCTCTCTCTCTCTCTATATATATATATATATATATATATATATATATATATATATATATATATATACATATATATATATTTCTTTCATGCACACGCACGCACAGAAACTCTCTCATTGTCTAATTCTCTATCTCTCATTCACACTCTCTCTCACCCATACTCATTCACTTTCATACCCACCCTCTCTTACTCTCTCTCTCTCTCACACACACACACACACACACACACACACACACACACACACACACACACACACAGACAATACTCACACATTCACTCTCTCACTCTCTCTGTCTCCCACTCACACTCTGTCTCACTCACTCTCTCACCCACTCTCTCACTCACATACAGAGTGAAGAATGAGAGAGATACTCTGGGGTATTTTCAGATATAATTGTATTCACTTATTTGGCTTTTTCTTTTTAAAGGAAGCGCTTTCGAAGTGGTAGAAGTCTTAGATGACTGTATAAATTATTAATTGCAACGTGCCTTATACGAGAAATTAGACGTATAGCGCAATTTTGAAGAGAACACAGTCGTTTCATATTAGATTTAGGGCAACCATCCCAGACTGTGGAACAATAATCGAGAGCTGATTGAATATAGAATATTGAATATATATATATATATATATATATATATATATATATATATATATATATATATATATATATATATATATATATATATATATATGTCTTGATAGACAGTTATTGAAGGACACTATTTTTTTGTCTGTCGGATAAACATGATGTAATTAAGTTCACCATATTGGTGCTTGTCTTCATTTGTTTTAATTTTCTAATTAAAATATCATTTATCTTCTATATCACAAGCTTTTTTTAAAGTCTACGAATACTGCTCCACAAATGTTGCGATTGTTGATACTAAGATATGCAAGTTATCGGTCATTTGTGTTAGGACACTATGGTAAGAATATTTAGGTCGAAACACATATTGACTGTTAATTATTAGATCGTTGTTAATTAAATCATGTAATGTTATTTTATGTATGTGTTTTTCTAATGGCTTTGATAGCGACGATAGACTGAAATAGGTCTTTACTTGCCCAAGACGCTATTATGAGTTGAGCCATTTTTAAGTAGAGGATTTTTTTTTTTTTTTTTTTTTGCGTATCCTTTTACAGGACTTAGCTGTCAACAGCAGCATCTTTCAGCTGTCTGTTGATCTCTTGGCAAGATTACGCTCAGTAGTTTGCCATTGCTTTCTGAGCGGCCGGCTCAGTATCCGCAAGTCACGAGCGGGGGTCGAACCACCTCAGTTCTCGCTCCGCTGCGAGACTCTGCGTGATAAACGGGATTACAGAGAGAAAGTGTTGTAACCCCACAGCCAGAGAGACCGGCAAGTAGAGGATACACTTTAACAATTTTAAAGGCAGATGGAAAGTAATTTCTGGACAGGCACTGGTTATATATGAAGGTTAAGGACTCACTAATAATTGGTGCAGCACAGCACTGATACCATATAGGCCTTCTGAATTTGTTGCTTTGAGATTTGAGAGATAGTAATATACTTCTGTAACAGACATCAAGGGAATCTCAGGGGGAACATTTCTAGAGCACTTACCCTCACAGAATGATGACAGTAAACTTAAATTATATGCCGAGTCTTGTATTGAGGACTTCTCTATTTCTGATTCAAAGAAACAACTGAAATCCTCGCATGTTATAGTGCTTGGTATTGCTGACTGTGAAGAGTGTTTCCTGTTGGTTAGCGAGTTAATAGCCTTCCATCTATTTGTGCTGTTTGATTTATCTACAATCAAATTTTTAAAATGACCTTTCTTTATCCTACGAATTTCATATTTAACTTTATTTCTTGGTCTAGTAGTAATTGATAAAATATTTATTTTTGTGTGCTGTATCTCGTTCTCTCATGATTTCGAGAACTTCGCTAGTGACCAACGTGGATTAATTTTGATTCTTGACTCGAACTTCTTTGACTGGTACATGTTTATTAAACACACTGTAGACTGTTTTTGTCCGGTAAGCCAGTGCATCATCCGGATCAGGAAGTTGGTAAACAAGTTCAAGGGCTGCATTTTAAGTCGTCTACACATAAATTTTTGTTGAGAGCTTTAACATTTCTAACTTTGATGCTAAATGTTTATTTTTAAGCGTTTTTAACCCAATTTTCGACCATGTACAACATATTGGGTAATGGCCACCACCTGCACTAACAGAAACAGAACATTCAATAATATTAACTGGACAAGTAACATATATTTGATCAATTATAGTTGAGCAGGTGTCTGTAACCCTTGTGGGACGCTTTATTAGTTGTTTGAAATTGTAAGATAGAATGATATCGTCCAATGTCTGGTTGGATTTAGTAATGCCTATGTTAAAGTCACCTAGTATCATGGCTTCTCTACTTGCTGTGAACACTCTATCCATCATTGTAGTGAAACAGTCATACCAATTGTAAACAGCACAAGGATTCCGATATAGGTATCCAACGAAAAACGGTTGCTGGCTGACTGGCTTCACCTATAACCAAACACATTCTATCTCTACTGTCTCGAGATCACTTTTACGGGAACAGTTGAGAGAATTGGAAATGTATACAGCAATACCGTCTCTAAGTTTTGATTTGCGTCTCTTCGAATTACCTTAAACCATTTAAGATAGATTTCAGAGTCGGTTATTTTGTCGTTGAGACGACATTCTGTGGTTCCAAACACATGGAACTGTTTGCACAGTATTACCGAAAGCTCAGGTAATTTATTGATCAAATGATAGATGTTGGGATGGCCTATATGTAGACCATCTTTGTTGAGCCAATGATCGTGATTGGCGAACATTACATAATTAAAGGATGATGTCGCTTGTGGTAGACAACTTCAGAGTTTTTGGAACTTTATTTAGTAGTAGTTAAGGCTATTAGAGCGGGTAGGAAAATGTTTGTGCTGGAGTAACATCATGAAAGGACTGAAGGATTGTATTGCGTTAGCTGTTTAAGTTGACGGTTCCACTGATAGGAGTGTAGATTACTGTCCAACGATGGACCACTGTTAGGAGAGTTATTGGAAGTGCCTGCATGTGAAGCAGACTTCGGGGGCACAGCAACATTGTTTAACTGTGTCCCCTTTAGGGGTGTACCGGATTTCGGCTCCGGCAAATCCGGAATCCGGCCATTTTTACAAATCCGGCTTCGGCTCCGGCTCCGGCCGGATCTCACTTCATAAATCCGGCCAAATCCGGCTTCGGCCGGATTTCAAAAATTTGAATCCGGTACAGCCATAGAGAAAACACTCATGGCTTTCCTCCTGAAAGAAGGTAATGATGCTGGGATCAAAACTATGAAAGCAGCCCTGCTTGAAGCTGTTAGCAGCAGATTTGCGGACATTGAATCCAACAGTATTTACACCTGTGCCACACTACTGGATCCTCGATTCAAGCTGTGCTTCTTCTCCAAACGTGGTAGAAGTGATGCACGAGCCCATCTGCCGTTAGCAGCTAACTCCATTATTGATTCAGCAAACACAGTCAGTCCACAGGATCCATCAGCTACTAGTAGTAGTAGTAGTACTAGTGTTTTGACTTCTGTGAGCACTGCCACACAGTACGAGTCCAGCCTATGGAGCTGTTTTGACACAACTGTCGAGGAAAATCCCACCACAGATCGTTCTGCAAGTGCCGAAGGCAACATCACTAACACTGAGGTGACACAGTACCTGTCAGAGCCACTTTAAACTCGACAGTCAGATCCAGTTTCATGGTGGCATGCCAATAAGCAAAGATTTCCAAGTATGGCTAGACTGGCGCAGGCATTTCTTGCACCACCACCTACAAGTGTGCCATCGGAAAGGCTGTTCAGTACTGCAGGAGACATTATCACTGACCACCGTAGTAGCCTTTTACCACAAAATGCGGAGACGTTGATTTTCCTGAAATACAACTCGTCCCTTCTTGACTCTGAGAGTTCAACTTCACAGCCATAATGAAGACTGACTGACTGAAATAGTGAAATTACTGAATGAATGTTTTTCAATAAATTCAATCTGTTCAATGTACTGTTGTTGTGAGTTGTAACTGAGCTGCCAATTTGCCAACTGAAAACAATGTGAAAACTAAAAACTGAAACTGAAAACTAAAAATTAAAATTACTAAATTAGCATTATGTGCTTATGTATTATGTTTCATCTTGAACTTATGGAACTTAATATTACTTAATTACTTATTCTAATGTAAATGTAATTATTTTACATTTAAATGATTTAATATGAGTATATGTCATCATTGTCATGTCTATAGTAATGAACTGCAGTAATGAACAGTCGAGTGACTCCACTCACCTACGTCAAGTGATGTAGTAAGTTATTTTATTTTTATTTTTTTTTTTATTTGTAAATCCGGCTCCGGCCGGATCTCACTTCATAAATCCGGCCAAATCCGGCTCCAGCCGGATCTCACTTCATAAATCCGGCCAAATCCGGCTCCGGCCGGATTTCAAAAATTTGAATCCGGTACAGCCCTAGTCCCCTTTGACATGATAGAGGAAGGATGCTTTACGGGTAGGAAGGAAACAAAGCATCATAGTTAGCACCAGTGGGATTAGAGCATGGGTTAATATTCACGACATTGTATTCCTGGGGAATATGCAATTATGGTGTGGGAAGAGATTTAGTGTTTTCTGAACACTGAGAGATGGCTACTGCAGGAGGTGAAGCTCGGTTTACTCCTGCAACTGATGCTGGTTGTTGTGCACGTTCAGAATAGTTTATGTTCTTCGCTAGTATGCTACTTCCTAGTTTGCAACAATATATTTGATCCCTGTATAGTTTTTTCTTGGGAGCCGTGGACGGCGATACGGGGTATTATTAATGAAATCTATGTTATTATCTTTACAAAATGTATATAAAGTTAGAATACCAGCATCGGCAGTACGACGCTGGAATTCATAACAGGGTGGAATGATTGATGAAAAGGAAATGGATGATTTAGGAAATTTATTGAGCAACAAAACCTCCAATGTAGTTGTGAGGTGCTTATGATTTTATTGTTCATAATATCGTTGACACCAATATGGACTGTTGCTTTTCTAATTCTAACGTTCACTTTGAATTTCCGCAGTGTAGATGTTAGCTTATCAATGTCTGCTCTTGGTAGAGGGTAGATCGAAGTTGTTTCGATGTCAGAAGATGGCATGCGGTCACTATAGATTCTCTTTAGCAAGGAGTCTCCAATGATGACATGTGCGGCAGTGTCATCTATTATTATTTCACGCTGTTGACGTGTCCGTTTGATTTGTTGCCACTGGTCGCTGTCGTCTTTCATGTGTCCATGTTTATTATGGTCGTTGCTTGCTTGGGCTGGTTGTTGATGCTCAGTAGTGGTAGCTGCTGAGCTATATAATTCCTGGTCTGCTGCTGGAGAGTCTACACTTGAGGCCTGGAACCTGTTGCTGATACGCACATCAATGGGGTAGATGGATTGTGTGCGTTCTACAAGTTTAGTAGTGTTGGAACCTGTAAGGAACTGTCTGTATGTCATTTTGTGACGAACATCCACTGGTCATACAACCTCTGCAGCACTATGGATACTTTCTGTCTGTTCACTTTTATCAAATGACTGTGCATTCTTTAGTTCTAAGGCACTGATTGTTGTTTTAAAAGTGTCCTTCTCTTCTTTAAGGAGAAAAAAAAATTTAATTTAAAAAATTTTTTTAATTTCTTTTTGAAGACGATCGTTTTCTCCTTTAAACACGGCAATAATATTAGTTGTGTTGTTGGAAATAAAATCTTTTAGCCTGTCCTCCAAAGCCTGGGTGAGTTCAGGACAGGCATTGTGGTTATGTGGTTCGGCCAGGAAAGAGTGTCTAAAGGTATCCTAATACGAGAGCTAGAACGAACGAACAACGAACGAAAGAACAGACTTTTTTTCAAAGGGTAACAAATTGGGCTCGCAGGCCTGTCTTACATTCGGCCCTTCCAATCACTCATCTTTCGTTCATCAATAGTGCATTTGAAAAACATTGTCAAATGAATTGTGTAAACATAAACAATGCATATTACCATCTTATGAGACACATCCACCAAACACCCACACATCCCCCATTCACCCACACATCCCCCACCCAACCACACACACACACACACAACCCCCCCCCCCCCCAGGGACACATACATTCCCCCACCCATCCACCACACCCCCACACCTACACATCTCCCCACACACACACTCCCACTAACCACACATCCCATCCACCCACACCCCAAGCATACATACATTTCCCAACCAACACTTCCCCCACCCACACACATCTCCCCACCCACTCACATATCCTCGACCCGTCCCATTATCCACCAACAATCACCCACCCACATATCCTCCTCCACCCACATACATTCAACCATACAACCAAACACACATCCCTCAACCACACATCCCCCACGCACACACACATCTCCCCGCCATCTCACATATCCCGCACCTACCCACACACAAATTCCGCACCCACCCACATAATCTCCCATCTCCCCCAGATCCCAAGCCCACCCATACAAACATCCCCCACCATCTCCTAACCTACAAACACACTCACCCACCCACATATTCTCTACTCATCCACATATCCTCCACCCACTCATCCCTTAACCACACATCCTTAACCACACAACCTTACCCATATACAATCACCCACCCACACATCCTCTACCCACCCCATCTCCCAGCCACACATCCCTTAACCACACACCAGTACCCATATACACACATCTCCCCACCCATACACACATCCCTCACACATATCCCCACCCACCAACACATCCCCCATTCACAAACACACACCTCCCATCCACGCACACCCAACCCACACACACACACAGCCCCCACCCATACACTCATCCCCCTCACACATCCCTCCACACACGTACTTATCCCCCAACCACTAACACCCACACATCCCTCACTCACTCATCAACACATACATCTTCCATCTACCCACCTACACTCACACACCCCAACCACCCCTCCAAACACACATCCCCCACCCTCACACACATCAACACCCATCCGCACACCCACACCCAACCACACCCCACCCACCCATAGACACATCCTTTATCCACACCCGTCTTCCCTCCCACACAACACCATACCCACACACATCCCCAAGACACATCCCTCACCCACACACACACATCTCCCACACATCTCCTACCCACACACATCCCCCATCTACAATCACCCTCACCACCCACACATACATCCTTCAACCTCCTCCATCCTCCATCTCCTCCGAGAGACAGCGAGAGAGAGAGAGAGAGAGAGAGAGAGAGAGAGAGAGAGAGAGAGAGAGAGAGAGAGAGAGAGAGAGAGAGAGAAGAGTTGGGACGGGAGTATATATGTATTTCACAAATATTGACATGGTTGAAACAAGTGACTTTCTAAACCACATATACTCACACATATAAGAAGATAGCGGATAGGAGACGGTTCGATGTGTTTGTGCGCTTGTTATTTGACCTATGCTGGATAATATAAAATAATCTCAATGGTTTGATACGAATTCTGTCCGTATTCCATAGTTGTAGGTTCATCTGTACGATAGACATGACTAATGGAGACACTTTTTTGGAGCGTCTAGTTGGTCATGCGTCGAAGTACACTTGTTCCTGCAGCGAGGCGCCGTCGTCATTTGGAGGTGACAGGATCGAATCCCGATCGGTGACTATAGCTTTCAAATTTTATGTTGTCAAGTTCGTCGTCTAATCGCTACTTCCTTCTTCTCCTTCAATGTGCGCCAAAACAATAATATGTGTGCTTATTAATGAAAGCCTGACACTGCACACCCCTCGGCAGCATCGGCTGTGGGACTACACGACATTATCTGTAAAAGATTTAAAACAAATATAAAAGTTAGTCACTCTCTGTCAGAACGGGTTTGAGCAAAGGATAGAACTCATTATGTTAACATAACGACTATTCGATCGGGACAAGATGAGTTAGGAAACTGGTTAGAATCTACAATAATAATCCAGTCGCAAGTGATGATTTGTTCGTTGCCCGGTTTCCAACAATTTGAGTTTCCGTGAAGACTCCGGCGAAAATAACATCTTGTTAAAATATTACCCCAGTCGAATAGCGGGCATTATCTCGCTTGAGTGTATATATAACACATTACTTTAGACACAGCGACTACCAAATCTTCACTTTTAGTTTGCTTACACTAAGTCTATCTGAGATTTGCAATACGGGCCACGGCAGTTTATTATATATATATATATATATATATATATATATATATATATATATATATATATATATATATATATATATATATATATAGTTACATTAGTTTCACGTATTTATTACTAATCATTATACATGCCGGTTAATTCATTTATTTCTTTATTCGTGCTGTGAAAATAGTTATTGGAATCATGGTCTCAAATACTACAAGACTTTTCTTCCAATAATTGAACCTGAACCGCTCACTGGTAAGAGTATTACACATAAGTGTCAACTGGGGAACCCTTTGAGGCCATTAAGACAATTTATAAATAAATAATCTATAAATAACATAAACAATAAATACATAACATTACTAGCAATAGGTTGCGCTATCCATCAGTACGTGACGATTTTGTGACAATTAAAACATCAGTGCGGAGTTCTCGTTGTTTTATTAGGCAGTTTTATTTGAAATGAGCATCAGAGTAAACGGAGAGACATAAGTCAGCGAACTAATGCCGACTATCAGTCCACTGTTTCAGTCTTTGCAGTAACTAGATCAGCTAGCTAGTGTCGACAGTAAGTCCACTGTTGCAGTAAATAGATCAGCTAGCTAGTGCCGACAGTAAGTCCACTGTTGCAGTAACTAGATCAGCTAGCTAGTGCCGACAGTAAGTCCACTGTTGCAGTAACTAGATCAGCTAGCTAGTGCCGACAGTGAGTCCACTGTTGCAGTAACTAGATCAGCTAGCTAGTGCCGACAGTAAGTCCACTGTTGCAGTAACTAGATCAGCTAGCTAGTGCCGACAGTAAGTCCACTGTTGCAGTAACTAGATCAGCTAGCTAGTGCCGACAGTAAGTCCACTGTTGCAGTAACTAGATCAGCTAGCTAGTGCCGACAGTAAGTCCACTGTTGCAGTAACTAGATCAGCTAGCTAGTGCCGACAGTAAGTCCACTGTTGCAGTAACTAGATCAGCTAGCTAGTGCCGACAGTAAGTTCACTGTTGCAGTAACTAGATCAGCTAGCTAGTGCCGACAGTAAGTCCACTGTTGCAGTAACTAGATCAGCTAGCTAGTGCCGACAGTAAGTCCACTGTGTCACTAGATAGCAAATGGACATTTAACTCATCATCATCATCATCATCATCATCAAAGTGCAGTGCCGACTGGCGTAGGCGTTCATGACTGTCCACAGATCTCTGTCCTTGGTTTTCTGGATCAACTCTGTCGTTGATATTCCTCCATGGCAACAGTCGCAATCCATCCAACATCATTTCTCATGGTCTGCCTCTGCTTCTCTTCCCCTCAATCTTTCCAGTTGTCACTATGTTCTCCAGCGACCCTCTCTTCACATGACCAAAAAAGGCTGTTTGTCTCTTTCTTATTGTTGTATATAATGTTCTAGTTTCGCCAGCCTCTTTAAGGCATTCGTCGTTAGTTACTTTGGCAGTCCAAGAAATTCGCAACATTCGTCTAAGGAACCACATCTCTGTTGCTTCCAATCTCTTCCTAATCTGTTCATTTATATTCCAAGATTCACAGCCATACAGCAAAACAGGTTTATATAGCACTCTTATCAGCACTCTCTTTCTTACATTCAATGATAGTGACTTATTGCATAAGATATTCTTCATTTTTTTAAATGCAGCCTTTGCTTGCCCTATTCTGCTTTTGATCTCTGTTGTGCATCTTCCATCTGATGTTATAAATGTCCCTAGATATTTAAAACTATCCACTTGGTGAAGAATTTTCCCTTCTATCTCTATTTCACATTTGAGTGTCACCTGTTTCTTTAATACCACCATTGTTACTGTTTTCTTGATATTCAAGGAGAGTCCTTTCTTTGCACTCTCTGTTACTTCAATGCCCAACAATTGTTGTAGATCTGTTGTATTATCCGCCACCAATACTGTGTCATCTGCATAGCGTATATTATTTATATTATAACCTCCAAATATTATTCCTGGCTTTTATTTGATCTCTCTCATTATTACTTCGCTATAGAGGGAGAATAGATATGGTGACGAAACACATCCCTGCCTTACTCCCAACTTTATGTGTTCATATTTCCCATTTTAATTGCTGCTGTTTGGTTCCAGTAAATAGTTTTTATTAGTCTGAGATCTTTCCCATCAATGTTAATATCTTCCAACATTTTAATCAGTTCATCATGTTTTACTTTATCAAATGCCTTAGGATAATCTATGAAGCACAAATATATGTCTTTCTTTGTCTCTACTGATCTTTCTAATAGTGTTCGTAATGTGTATATTGCATTGTCTGTACCTTCTCCTTCCACAAACCCATACTGTTCTTAACCAATTTCCATTTTTATTTTCTTCCTTGTTCTTCTCATTATAATTCTGAGTGGAAGCCTAGTGACATGATTTATGAGGTTAAGTGTACGAAAATCTTCGCATTCAATTGCTGCTGGTCTTTTTGGTATAGCTATAAATACAGATTTCAACATATCGTTTTGTATATATCCACTGCTATACATCAATATAATAAATAAGTCCACTGTGTCATTCGATAGTAAATGGACTGAGTTGAGTTGAGTTGAGTTAAGAACCGACATCACTGCACTCAGGACATTCCCATACGTGCTCTGTCCCCTCGTTCAACAGCCAGGGAAGAGACATACTACTAATCGTTCCTAGCGCTATCTGATTAATAGTTCTCCTGGTCTTCCCTCTGAGTTTTGAGATTCTTCCAGCAGAACCCCTGCCGATCCCCCGCAATCTCATTCTTTCCACATATGGGTTCTCAATCTGTTCCTCCGCCTTCTCCAACTGGTCCCACAAGAGCAAGACCACCTCCCCCTAGTCCATAGGTAAACTACCACCAAGAGGTGCATTCCCTGCTAGCCTATCAGCTTGTTCATTTCCCCGTACCCCCGCATGGCCAGGGCAAAATATCCATACAATTCTCACAATCTGTGACCTCTGAAGCGGCGAGAGCCATTCCACACGAAACATTCCTTTCTCCACCTTACTACGCATACTCTTTGAATCCGTAATGAATGCAACATGTGTTGCAGTGGTCTCCTCTGGCCACTGGAATGCCGCTGTTACTGCCTCCACCTCCATTCTCATGCTGGAGGTCGTAGTCTCGTATGCCAGACTCTCCTTTTTCAAGATTTATCCATTAGCCTTTGCAATAAAGCCCCAGCCACTACGTCTGTTTCTCACCACTGACCCATCGGTGTAGATGACTACGTCACCTAGATGTGTGTTGCTTTGGATCAGCTGTTGCACTTCAAACTCAGTGCGGCCCGCTGCCCATTCCCTGCATTAACGACCCAGCGTTATTATGACATTGTCCCAGTCCGTGATGTCTTCCGGAATTTCAATCCACTCTCTTTCACGATTGATGGTCTCTAGATCACACACCTGACGTATAGAAAGTTCTGCCTGTGCCATCCAGGACCTGCCTCGTCTTAGTCTATGACCCTTGCCCATATCCATTGCTGCATGCAGCGGGTGATCCCTGTCTGCGGCCACTCTCAGGTACCATTTGGCCTGAAGGACCCTATGCCTGTCCGTCATTGTTGGTAGCACCAGGATATGCCTCATGCATATAATTGGTGTGTCCTTTGTGCATTCCAGGATTAACCGCATGGCAGCATTCTGTATGCGCTCCAACCTTTCAAGCTGGCTCTTTGATACTGTCAGCAGCCCCAAACCATACTCAATGACATAAATTATTAACTGCTGAAAGAGCCTGTACAGCATCCTCTGATCTACCCCGGTTGCTGCCATAGCCCTCAAAGCATTAAGTCCCCTACCAACCTTCACCATCAAAGCCTCCACCTGATCCTTAAAAGACAAACACCTGTCAAAGGTGATACCCAAGTACTTCAATTTACTCTCTCGACTAAGAGGACACCCATTTAACATGATACCTGGGACGTCTGCCTTGACGATCCGGTTATCCCGGGAGTACCACACAACCGATGCCTTGTCTGGGTTTATAATGGCTCCTGCGTCCCTGCACCACTCCGCTACCCGCAACCCTGGATAAATGGACTTCTAACTAGAAGAGACAATAAATAAGTCCAATGTGTCATTCGATCGTAACTGGACATCTAGCTAGAAGTGATAATAAATGAACCCATTGTGTCATTCATTTATATATGGACATATGACTAGAACAGACAGTGAGTCAAAATATGTCAGTTTACCGTTCTCTCCCAGTCACTGTGACATTGACTTTAATATGGCCAAAATATGTCAGTTTACCGTTCTCTCCCAGTCACTGTGACATTGACTTTAATATGGCCAAAATATGTCAGTTTACCGTTCTCTCCCAGTCTCCGTGACATTGACTTTAATATGGCCAAAATATGTCAGTTTACCGTTCTCTCCCAGTCTCCGTGACATTGACTTTAATATGGCCAAAATATGTCAGTTTACCGTTCTCTCCCAGTCACCGTGACATTGACTTTAATATGGCCAAAATATGTCAGTTTACCGTTCTCTCCCAGTCTCCGTGACATTGACTTTAATATGGCCAAAATATGTCAGTTTACCGTTCTCTCCCAGTCTCCGTGACATTGACTTTAATATGGCCAAAATATGTCAGTTTACCGTTCTCTCCCAGTCACTATGACATTGACTTTAATATGGCCAAAATATGTCAGTTTACCGTTCTCTCCCAGTCTCCGTGACATTGACTTTAATATGGCCAAAATATGTCAGTTTACCGTTCTCTCCCAGTCTCCGTGACATTGACTTTAATATGGCCAAAATATGTCAGTTTACCGTTCTCTCCCAGTCTCCGTGACATTGACTTTAATATGGCCAAAATATGTAAGTTTACCGTTCTCTCCCAGTCTCCGTGACATTGACTTTAATATGGCCAAAGTATGTCAGTTTACCGTTACTTTTGTATTTTTCTACTTCAGAGTCCACGATGTTTTCTTCTGTGTTCAGATGTGATAGATTATCAGTACTTTTCTACTTGTCCACTTGACAGACACTATTATATAAGCATACGTTACTACTGGCATCTTGTCCACTTGACAGACACTATTATATAAGCATACATTACTACTGTCATCTTGTCCATTGGCAGACACTATTATATAAGCATACGTTACTACTGGCATCTTGTCCACTTGACAGACACTATTATATAAGCATACATTACTACTGGCATCTTATCCACTTGACAGACACTATTATATAAGCATACATTACTACTGGCATCTTGTATACTTGACAGACACTATTATATAAGCATACATTACTACTGGCATCTTGTCCACTTGACAGACACTATTATATAAGCATACATTACTACTGGCATCTTGTCCATTGGCAGACACTATTATATAAGCATACATTACTACTGGCATCTTATCCACTTGACAGACACTATTATATAAGCATACGTTACTACTGGCATCTTGTCCACTTGACAGACACTATTATATAAGCATACGTTACTACTGGCATCTTATCCACTTGACAGACACTATTATATAAGCATACGTTACTACTGGCATCTTGTCCATTGGCAGACACTATTATATAAGCATACATTACTACTGGCATCTTATCCACTTGACAGACACTATTATATAAGCATACGTTACTACTGGCATCTTGTCCACTTGACAGACACTATTATATAAGCATACATTACTACTGGCATCTTATCCACTTGACAGACACTATTATATAAGCATACATTACTACTGGCATCTTATCCACTTGACAGACACTATTATATAAGCATACATTACTACTGGCATCTTGTCCATTGGCAGACACTATTATATAAGCATACATTACTACTGGCATCTTATCCACTTGACAGACACTATTATATAAGCATACATTACTACTGGCATCTTATCCACTTGACAGACACTATTATATAAGCATACATTACTACTGGCATCTTGTCCACTTGACAGACACTATTATATAAGCATACATTACTACTGGCATCTTGTCCATTGGCAGACACTATTATATAAGCATACATTACTACTGGCATCTTGTCCACTTGACAGACACTATTATATAAGCATACATTACTACTGGCATCTTATCCACTTGACAGACACTATTATATAAGCATACATTACTACTGACATCTTGTCCATTGGCAGACACTATTATATAAGCATACATTACTACTGGCATCTTGTCCATTGACAGACACTATTATATAAGCATACATTACTACTGGCATCTTATCCACTTGACAGACACTATTATATAAGCATACATTACTACTGGCATCTTGTCCATTGGCAGACACTATTATATAAGCATACATTACTACTGGCATCTTATCCACTTGACAGACACTATTATATAAGCATACGTTAGTACTGGCATCTTGTCCACTTGACAGACACTATTATATAAGCATACATTACTACTGGCATCTTATCCACTTGACAGACACTATTATATAAGCATACGTTACTACTGGCATCTTGTCCATTGGCAGACACTATTATATAAGCATACATTACTACTGGCATCTTGTCCATTGGCAGACACTATTATATAAGCATACATTACTACTGGCATCTTGTCCATTGGCAGACACTATTATATAAGCATACGTTACTACTGGCATCTTGTCCATTGGCAGACACTATTATATAAGCATACATTACTACTGGCATCTTGTCCATTGGCAGACACTATTATATAAGCATACATTACTACTGGCATCTTGTCCATTGGCAGACACTATTATATAAGCATACATTACTACTGGCATCTTGTCCATTGGCAGACACTATTATATAAGCATACATTACTACTGGCATCTTGTCCATTGGCAGACACTATTATATATGCATACGTTACTACTGGCATCTTGTCCATAAGACAGACACTATTATATAAGCATACATTACTACTGGCATCTTGTCCATTGGCAGACATTATTATATAAGCATACGTTACTACTGGCATCTTGTCCATTGGCAGACACTATTATATAAGCATACATTACTACTGGCATCTTGTCCATTGGCAGACACTATTATATATGCATACGTTACTACTGGCATCTTGTCCATTGGCAGACACTATTATATAAGCATACATTACTACTGGCATCTTGTCCATTGGCAGACACTATTATATAAGCATACATTACTACTGGCATCTTGTCCATTGGCAGACACTATTACATAAGCATACATTACTACTGGCATCTTGTCCATTGGCAGACACTATTATATAAGCATACATTACTACTGGCATCTTGTCCATTGGCAGACACTATTATATATGCATACGTTACTACTGGCATCTTGTCCATTGGACAGACACTATTATATAAGCATACATTACTACTGGCATCTTGTCCATTGGCAGACACTATTACATAAGCATACATTACTACTGGCATCTTGTCCATTGGCAGACACTATTATATAAGCATACATTACTACTGGCATCTTGTCCATTGGCAGACACTATTATATATGCATACGTTACTACTGGCATCTTGTCCATTGGCAGACACTATTATATAAGCATACGTTACTACTGGCATCTTGTCCATTGGCAGAAACTATTATATAAGCATACATTACTACTGGCATCTTGTCCATTGGCAGACACTATTATATAAGCATACATTACTACTGGCATCTTGTCCATTGGCAGACACTATTATATAAGCATACATTACTACTGGCATTTTGTCCATTGGCAGACACTATTATATAAGCATACATTACTACTGGCATCTTGTCCATTGGCAGACACTATTATATAAGCATACATTACTACTGGCATCTTGTCCATTGGCAGACACTATTATATAAGCATACATTACTACTGGCATCTTATCCACTTGACAGACACTATTATATAAGCATACATTACTACTGGCATCTTGTCCATTGGCAGACACTATTATATAAGCATACATTACTACTGGCATCTTATCCACTTGACAGGCACTATTATATAAGCATACGTTACTACTGGCATCTTGTCCACTTGACAGACACTATTATATAAGCATACATTACTACTGGCATCTTATCCACTTGACAGACACTATTATATAAGCATACATTACTACTGGCATCTTGTCCACTTGACAGACACTATTATATAAGCATACATTACTACTGGCATCTTGTATACTTGACAGACACTATTATATAAGCATACATTACTACTGGCATCTTGTCCACTTGACAGACACTATTATATAAGCATACATTACTACTGGCATCTTGTCCACTTGACAGACACTATTATATAAGCATACATTACTACTGGCATCTTATCCACTTGACAGACACTATTATATAAGCATACATTACTACTGGCATCTTGTCCATTGGCAGACACTATTATATAAGCATACATTACTACTGGCATCTTGTCCATTGACAGACACTATTATATAAGCATACATTACTACTGGCATCTTATCCACTTGACAGACACTATTATATAAGCATACATTACTACTGGCATCTTGTCCATTGGCAGACACTATTATATAAGCATACATTACTACTGGCATCTTATCCACTTGACAGACACTATTATATAAGCATACATTACTACTGGCATCTTGTCCACTTGACAGACACTATTATATAAGCATACATTACTACTGGCATCTTATCCACTTGACAGACACTATTATATAAGCATACGTTACTACTGGCATCTTGTCCATTGGCAGACACTATTATATAAGCATACATTACTACTGGCATCTTGTCCATTGGCAGACACTATTATATAAGCATACGTTACTACTGGCATCTTGTCCATTGGCAGACACTATTATATAAGCATACGTTACTACTGGCATCTTGTCCATTGGCAGACACTATTATATAAGCATACATTACTACTGGCATCTTGTCCATTGGCAGACACTATTATATAAGCATACATTACTACTGGCATCTTGTCCACTTGACAGACACTATTATATAAGCATACATTACTACTGGCATCTTGTCCACTTGACAGACACTATTATATAAGCATACATTACTACTGGCATCTTGTCTACTTGACAGACACTATTATATAAGCATACGTTACTACTGACATCTTATCCACTTGACAGACACTATTATATAAGCATACGTTACTACTGGCATCTTGTCCATTGGCAGACACTATTATATAAGCATACATTACTACTGGCATCTTGTCCATTGGCAGACACTATTATATAAGCATACATTACTACTGGCATCTTGTCCATTGGCAGACACTATTATATAAGCATACATTACTACTGGCATCTTGTCCACTTGACAGACACTATTATATAAGCATACGTTACTACTGGCATCTTGTCCACTTGACAGACACTATTATATAAGCATACGTTACTACTGGCATCTTGTCCACTTGACAGACACTATTATATAAGCATACATTACTACTGGCATCTTGTCCACTTGACAGACACTATTATATAAGCATACATTACTACTGGCATCTTGTCCACTTGACAGACACTATTATATAAGCATACATTACTACTGGCATCTTGTCCACTTGACAGACACTATTATATAAGCATACATTACTACTGGCATCTTGTCCACTTGACAGACACTATTATATAAGCATACATTACTACTGGCATCTTGTCCACTTGACAGACACTATTATATAAGCATACGTTACTACTGGCATCTTGTCCACTTGACAGACACTATTATATATGCATACGTTACTACTGGCATCTTGTCCACTTGACAGACACTATTATATAAGCATACGTTACTACTGGCATCTTGTCCACTTGACAGACACTATTATATAAGCATACATTACTACTGGCATCTTGTCCACTTGACAGACACTATTATATAAGCATACATTACTACTGGCATCTTGTACATTGGCAGACACTATTATATAAGCATACATTACTACTGGCATCTTGTCCACTTAACAGACACTATTATATAAGCATACATTACTACTGGCATCTTGTCCACTTGACAGAGGCTATTATATAAGCATACATTACTACTGGCATCTTGTCGACTTGACAGACACTATTATATAAGAATACATTACTACTGGCATCTTGTCCATTGGCAGACACTATTATATAAGCATACATTACTACTGGCATTTTGTCCATTGGCAGACACTATTATATAAGCATACATTACTACTGGCATCTTGTCCATTGGCAGACACTATTATATAAGCATACATTACTACTGGCATCTTGTCCATTGGCAGACACTATTATATAAGCGTACATTACTACTGGCATCTTATCCACTTGACAGACACTATTATATAAGCATACATTACTACTGGCATCTTGTCCATTGGCAGACACTATTATATAAGCATACATTACTACTGGCATCTTATCCACTTGACAGGCACTATTATATAAGCATACGTTACTACTGGCATCTTGTCCACTTGACAGACACTATTATATAAGCATACATTACTACTGGCATCTTGTATACTTGACAGACACTATTATATAAGCATACATTACTACTGGCATCTTGTCCACTTGACAGACACTATTATATAAGCATACATTACTACTGGCATCTTGTCCACTTGACAGACACTATTATATAAGCATACATTACTACTGGCATCTTATCCACTTGACAGACACTATTATATAAGCATACATTACTACTGGCATCTTGTCCATTGGCAGACACTATTATATAAGCATACATTACTACTGGCATCTTGTCCATTGACAGACACTATTATATAAGCATACATTACTACTGGCATCTTATCCACTTGACAGACACTATTATATAAGCATACATTACTACTGGCATCTTGTCCATTGGCAGACACTATTATATAAGCATACATTACTACTGGCATCTTATCCACTTGACAGACACTATTATATAAGCATACATTACTACTGGCATCTTGTCCACTTGACAGACACTATTATATAAGCATACATTACTACTGGCATCTTGTCTACTTGACAGACACTATTATATAAGCATACGTTACTACTGACATCTTATCCACTTGACAGACACTATTATATAAGCATACGTTACTACTGGCATCTTGTCCATTGGCAGACACTATTATATAAGCATACATTACTACTGGCATCTTGTCCATTGGCAGACACTATTATATAAGCATACATTACTACTGGCATCTTGTCCATTGGCAGACACTATTATATAAGCATACATTACTACTGGCATCTTGTCCACTTGACAGACACTATTATATAAGCATACGTTACTACTGGCATCTTGTCCACTTGACAGACACTATTATATAAGCATACGTTACTACTGGCATCTTGTCCACTTGACAGACACTATTATATAAGCATACATTACTACTGGCATCTTGTCCACTTGACAGACACTATTATATAAGCATACATTACTACTGGCATCTTGTCCACTTGACAGACACTATTATATAAGCATACATTACTACTGGCATCTTGTCCACTTGACAGACACTATTATATAAGCATACATTACTACTGGCATCTTGTCCACTTGACAGACACTATTATATAAGCATACGTTACTACTGGCATCTTGTCCACTTGACAGACACTATTATATATGCATACGTTACTACTGGCATCTTGTCCACTTGACAGACACTATTATATAAGCATACGTTACTACTGGCATCTTGTCCACTTGACAGACACTATTATATAAGCATACATTACTACTGGCATCTTGTCCACTTGACAGACACTATTATATAAGCATACATTACTACTGGCATCTTGTACATTGGCAGACACTATTATATAAGCATACATTACTACTGGCATCTTGTCCACTTAACAGACACTATTATATAAGCATACATTACTACTGGCATCTTGTCCACTTGACAGAGGCTATTATATAAGCATACATTACTACTGGCATCTTGTCGACTTGACAGACACTATTATATAAGAATACATTACTACTGGCATCTTGTCCACTTGACAGACACTATTATATAAGCATACATTACTACTGGCATCTTGTCCACTTGACAGACACTATTATATAAGCATACATTACTACTGGCATCTTGTCCACTTGACAGACACTATTATACAAGCATACGTTACTACTACTGGCATCTTGTCCACTTGACAGACACTATTATATAAGCATACGTTACTACTACTGGCACCTTGCCGTCGTGGCGGACGATAGTTTGTTATATTTTCCCTTAAATGAAGCATAATAACTACAAACCATGGCAGTGACCACAAATGGAGTGTACCTGTCTACTGCACAAAGCCTGGGCCGAATTGAAGAGACTACGTGTTGCCCATGCAGCATGATCCCTCTCTCGGCCTCATTAGTTTGCCCCATAGAAAATATAACAACAATACATCTGGTAAATAAACATATAATTATTAAGTAATTGTATATATTGGTTCAGAAGTTGTTATTATAAAACTTCCAGTTAGTATGTAAGTCAGTGTCTGTTGCTTCACAGCTATTATATGAAAATCTAATTAGTATGTAAGTCAGTGCCTATTGGTTCATATCTATTATAGGAATATCTAATTAATATGTAAGTCAGTGTCTATTGATTCATATCTATTATAGGAACATCTAATTAATTAATATGTAAGTCAGTGTCTATTGGTTCATATCTATTAAAGTAACATCTAATTAATATGCAAGTCAGTGTCTATTGGTTCATATCTATTTTAGGAACATCTAATTAATATGTAAGTCAGTGTATATTGGTTCATATCTATTATAGGAACATCTAATTAGTATGTAAGTCAGTGTCTATTGATTCATATCTATTATAGGAACATCTAATTAATATGTAAGTCAGTGTCTATTGATTCATATCTATTATAGGAACACCTAATTAATATGTAAGCCAGTGTCTATTGATTCATATCTATTATAGGAACATCTAATTAGAATGTAAGTCAGTGTCTATTGGTTCATATCTATTATAGTGTCAACGTGTCAGAAATAGGGATAGCAAACTCGGGTTCAGACAGGTAGAACGGTGCGAGCACATATAAGACAGAACTCTAAGTTCGATTATCGTCGTTACTATTTTATTACAATGTCTGTCATTTGGCGAATAATCTTCTCGCACAGCATTTATAATATTATATACAAATTCATCATACAAAGCATTCAAGTATCTATACACAACATCTTAACTATGTCTATCGCTAATATCTTCAGGATCTAAGTAATGTCTATCCATGTGTCTCCCTCTAGAAGCTACACCCTCTTCCGTCAATGTCCAGTTGCCGTCTGTCCTCTCCACTCTCGTGAGGTGGACACGGGTTGTTCGCCCCTTCATGCGCCTCGTGGGGTTTCACCCTTCACGCTTCTGCCGAGTTGTGGCTGGGCGTACTGCGTAGTTTGACAACTACTCGTCTTTCTGGAATGTTCGAGTCCCTTCTCTTCTCTCCCTTATTCATCCCATGTTTTTATGTTTCTTCTCTATCTATGTTATGTCCCCTGTCTACTCAAGTGGGACCTTGACATGGTCTGCCATCCCCCCTCCTATGGGTTTGGTATTTCTTAATTAGCTGAAACTAACTCTGTCAAGGGACCACGGGAATAAGTATGTGGTTCAGGGTAGCAATCTAGTAGATGGTAACTCTGTTATATGTATCGCCACACTAGCAACTGATGTACATTCAGTACTACTATCTCGGGTGGTTGCTCAAGAGTCTAATTCTCCTTTTATTCTTAAATTAAGGCTTTCCAGACCGAAGTTACCTGACGACTAAGATTGTGAACTTGTGTTCCCAAATGCGTCCTTCTCAAACATCCAAATATGATGCCATGGACAATGGCCTCCTATTACAGAGTCTCATCAAGGCAAATTGCCGTGGCCCTTTTATGAATGTATGCAGCCATTGCCCCTTAATGTGTACCTGTATACACTTTTTTACTTCCGTATGTTGGTAGTGTATAATATACATATACTTTGTTTTCATCACCACTTGCTTATGTCCCTGTTATACTGTTGGTGTATGCTAATCTCCCTTTTGTGTTTTATAACCGTGTATGCGCATTAACTGTTTTTCTTGGGTGTTCAAAGTGTGAATTTGAACTGATGTCTTTAGTGTATGAGATACCTATGTCTGTGTTGCTATTATGGTGTTTAGGATTTCTCTAAGTGTCACGAGCTAGAATTTCCGTTGTCATGATTCACCTGATATGTGTAATTCATGAGTTGGACTTTCGAGCAGTGATTCTTAGATTGATTCTATTAATTTTCTTATAATCTATCTAACGACGAATAAAAATTTTCATGACAAATATTACATTTTACATAGGATGCGCACAATACATAACCACGCAGTGGCGCGTACGATTTGCACGCAATGTACATCATTCCTTTATTTATTACATTCGCACTCTCATTTATAAGTCTCTCCGTCCACACTATGTTTAAAATTACAAATTAGGTTAAGGTACAGTTTGTCGCCCTTTGACAAATTTGGCGGTAGTAAAAAAAATTTTAACGTGAAAAATTTGTACTGATGTTACCGATAATCATAGAATAGTTTAGAATTTAATCAAGAATGGTTGCGAAAATTAATAAGTTTAGAAGAACATTTACTTGTTAATCTAAGTTACGTTGAATCACTTGTCAACGTGTTTTCTCACAGTATATACATTATATGTGATTACATTTTAAGTTAAGCTGTGTTTTATCATAGCCTTTCGATATCATTAATACCTGTGGAAAAAAATTTCTTTACAGGGTAATGGATATGTTTATACAAGTAATAAGAAATATTTTATGGAATTAACTAACTAATTAACTAATTAACTAATTCGATGATCCTGGTGGTGTCATTCCTTGCAGATGAGTGTAGATGGTTCTGTCGACGTTAGTCGGGTGATGGGTGATTGTAATAAATGTTCTGTTCCTGATGCAATGTAGATGGAAGAATGTACACTGTTTTGTTATCATGAATCTGACCGGCATAATATGGTTTTTGGTGACCTGATTCTGATGTCAATGATAGCATGGTTTGGTAGGCAATGTCACACATGTTTGTTGGTTATAAATGACTTCATTCTGTTAGAGGTGACTGGTGGTTGTCTCTAGAATGATTGATGGTTCTTTTGAAGTTGTTCATTTCACAAATGGATAATTATAATATTGTAGGTGATTAGTTACAATATTGTGACTGGTGTGGAAGCTTGCTGTTTGATAGGCGACTTTATAAAATAGTATCACAGTTTTTGGTATGGCGTACTGGTTCTTATGTTACTCGGCTGGTGTATTTGGTAGTCTTGTTAACAAATCTGGAATCAAATTCTTGGAGCCTTTAATATGTTGAATCTCGTAACTAAAATCTTGGAGAATCAGTGCACAGAGAGCGATTCTGTTATTCTTGGGCTTACCGTTTTTTATTACCAGCAGTGGCGAGTTATCCGTCTGGATTATAAAGTGGGTGCCACTGAGGTATTTTTGTAGTTTCAGCACACAGTAGATCACACTTAGTCCTTCCAGTTCTGCCATTGAGTACTTTATTTCAGCCGGTTTCAACTTTCCTCTTCCATATGCTATTGGATGATCTATCCCGTCATGATTTTGCATGAGACATTCACTTATGGCGATAGTACTGGCATTAGTTTTAAGGATAAACTGAGAATGTATATCAGGAAGTCGGAGGATAGGTGGATTTGAAAAAATGGTTTTCAATTTACCAATTGCATCTTCTAAACAGATACTCTTTCAAATGCAATTAATACAAAATGTTCTGATTAAATATGAGATAACAGTCATGTTGTAAGAGTGGGTACGAATTTCCTATAGAAATCTATCAACGATATATCAACAATTGTGCACTAGTAAGAATAAATAAACATCATGGTGGTATTTGCAATTTCAGAATGAAATTATGTTGACTGATTTATCAGTAGGGTTGTGGTTATCACAGCAAGTTCATTCGTCCATACGATTGTGATTAACGATAAGCTATGTTGTATAAGCAGTGTTGTTGTAAGTTTTGTCACTAATAGTAGTAATGTCAGTAGTCTAACTAAGTCACATCTAATCTTTGGTGAATTTGGGTGTTTAGATCTGTCAGTTGCATTGTATGTTTTAGAGAAAGTGTTGCTGTATCTGTTAGTAGAATTGGTGAGTGTTTCAGGGGAAATAATTTGTAACGACTCGTTGAGTTGGTCATTAAAGTTTTTATCAGTTACTGATCTTGTAACTGTGTTACTGTTTTCTTCTATCTATTTTTCATTTTCAGGATGACTATTTTGTGGGCTGATAGCACAGTCTGTTGGAGGTTTGGTTAGGTCACCGTGCGTACACGTGACGGTTTAATTTATCAATGCGACCTCGTTTATGGTTTGAGCGGCACATGTATAGTGAACTTCGCTTGTTTCTTCTGGAGGTTTGTTACTGATGTTCTCCCTTAGAATTTTGTCATTCTGAGGATCGAAACTCCCTTCAGGTGTAGTGGGATTCTTGACTGGCTTATTTTTGCAATGTTTCTCTTCCCAGTTTCTGATATCTTTTTATGAACATTTTTTTTTACGTTAGGAAGATTTCCTACAATTATATCTGCACACGGATCGTGTAAAACTGCGCATAATACGCGTCCTAACATGAATGGTGTATGAATTTCAGTCATTGCCAGAGGGTATCTTTCGATATTCCCTGCAAATATACGACATGTTACAAAGTCTCCTATATAGTCACTGTCTTTCACAAATGTTTTCCTGACCCCAATAAGGGTCGAACCACTATTGCGCATTACTTTACAGGGTTGGTTGTTAACAAAACCTTTGTAAAACTGAAGTTTGCCCTTAGATGATAAGGCGGCATTGGCCATTTCATTTGATATGGGTATTGTGTGGCCGCACTCAAGGGTCGTACTAACTGAAACTTCGTGCATGTGTTGCATACATCGAAATCAAAAATGTCAATAACTTCTAAGGCATTGACTACTTCATGGTCACTTTCATTCCCACTCTCATTTTCATTGAGGTGTCAACTAACACAGCATTTGCTTGTTTTATCATCCTACGGCCTTCACATTGTCTTGAAAATTGGCCGTACGATTTGCAAAAATAGCATTTAACCGCTCTTCTGAACTCTGTTCGTTTGGCTTTTTGCTTTTCTACCATCATTTCTAAATGGTGTCTATAGCTTAGTGATTTGTCGCACATTGTGTATTGATCACGTGACAGTTTACAGTACTTGCATGTTGAGTACTTTGGCTTTGCTTTGTACTTGTTTTGGAATGGTTTAGATTTATTTACACTCATAGCTGCTGATACCTCATTCTGATTATCATTTAACACAAAGATGTCGCGATTTGCCGTGAAAGATGCAGACCCCTTGTTTTCGATATCTTGGATTGTCTGACAATCGCTTTGCTGTAGAAATTTTGAAAATGACGTTGGTAGGGATGTTACAATTTTGTTTATGATCATTAGGTCCCTAAGTTTGTCGAAGCTGTTGTCGACTTTAGCTGAACTGATCCACTTATTGAATACGTCCTGTACCATGGAAACATAATCTATGAAGGTTTGATTACCTTTAGGACAAAGTTTGGCAAATTGTAACTGATATCCCGTGGTATCTAAGGAGAAATGTTGCATTATTCTACGTTTAATGTAGTCGTAGTCTTTCCTCAGTTCTTGCGGGGTGGTCTCAATTATTTTTAAAGGCTCCAGAGCCAAATTTCTCATATAAACCATTGCCCAATTCTGTTTTGGAATCTCGTGATATTTCATTAAATATTCAAAATGTTCTGACCAAGCTCTAATCGAGCTTCCTGAACATAATTGTTTGACGATTCCCTTAAACTTGTTATATTTCTGTTCTTCTTCTTTACTTTTTAATTTATTTATTGAAATTTATACGTTTGAATCTATTTCGATTTGTTTTACTTTTATTTGTGTCTGTGACTCAATTTCTTTTTGCTTAATAGCCGCCTCGATTTCTAATTTCTTGTTGGCTGCGTCGAGCTCTGCTTTTTTGTTGGCCGCGTTGAGCTCTGCTTTTTTGTTGGCCGCGTCGAGCTCTGCTTTTTTGTTGGCCGCGTCGAGCTCTGCTTTTTTGTTGGCAGCGTCGAGCTCTGCTTTTTTGTTGGTTGCGGCTGTTTCCATTTCTAATTTCTTTTGTTCTCGTTCTGCCACTATTTCCTGTTTTTCGTTTTCTTTTTCTTCTCTCACTAGATTTTCTGCATGTGTTTTCTGACTCCATTCCGCTAATTTGTCTGCTGTATAACCTAGCTTTAGTCCTAGCTCAATGCACTTTTCTAGTGTAGACATTTTCTAGATTTTGAAAATAATTATTTCTGGACGATTAATTCCCTTTGACAAATTTATGTTATACAATTTTTGGTTACATCCCTTATTATCTCAATTATACCAATAATACAAATATATATCAATAGCAAACAAAATTTACATGTGAAAAACAAAATGAGTATCGTTTAGAGATACAATTTATAGTAAATTTTTTGGACTTAGCTGATTTAGATGATGCTTCCTCAGTACTATCGCTGTCTGCTTCACTGGATGTTTCTGATTTTGTTGGTGGACAATTTACATCAAACAAAATGCATCATGGAACAACCTGTTATTAGAGAGAAAAACATTAGTATTTTTGTCACGTCACGTCAATGTCATGTTTATGGTGAGAGTAAGCTTTGTGATCGTATACTTTGAGAGAGAAGTGGATAGCACAGTTCAACAGAACAGTCTTTAAAGTATACTGTTTAGGCTTTGTCGATGTCGTGTATGATTTTTGATTTTTACTTGGCAAGGCCAAGAACCGTCAATGTATTTATTTTCTAACTGTTACTTGACACTGTCTTGGGACTGCCAAAACGGACAGGATCCCCCATGTATTTTACCTGTCAACGTGTCAGAAATAGGGATAGCAAACTCGGGTTCAGACAGGTAGAACGGTGCGAGCACAGATAAGACAGAACTCTAAGTTCGATTATCGTCGTTACTATTTTATTACAATGTCTGTCATTTGGCGAATAATCTTCTCGCACAGCATTTATAATATTATATACAAATTCATCATACAAAGCATTCAAGTATCTATACACAACATCTTAACTATGTCTATCGCTAATATCTTCAGGATCTAAGTAATGTCTATCCATGTGTCTCCCTCTAGAAGCTACACCCTCTTCCGTCAATGTCCAGTTGCCGTCTGTCCTCTCCACTCTCGTGAGGTGGACACGGGTTGCTCGCCCCTTCATGCGCCTCGTGGGGTTTCACTCTTCACGCTTCTGCCGGGTTGTTGCTGGGCGTACTGCGTAGTTTGACAACTACTCGTCTTTATGGAATGTTCGAGTCCCTTCTCTTCTCTCCCTTATTCATCCCATGTTTTTATGTTTCTTCTCTATCTATGTTATGTCCCCTGTCTACTCAAGTGGGACCTTGACATATAGGAACATCTCATTAGTATGTGAGTCAGTGTCTATTGATTGATATCTATTACAGGAACATCTAATTAATATATAAGTCAGTGTCTATTGGTTCATATCTATTATAGGAACATCTAATTAATATGTAAGTCAGTGTCTATTGGTTTATATCTATTACAGGAACATCTAATTAGTATGTAAGTCAGTGTCTATTGGTTCATATCTATTATAGGAACATCTAATTAATATGTAAGTCAGTGTCTATTGGTTCATATCTATTACAGGAACAGCTAATTAGTATGTAAATCAGTGTCTATTGGTTCATATCTATTATAGGAACATCTAATTGGTACATAGAGCATGCAATAAGTATAGTCTCTGTGGCGAAGTGGTCAAGCCGTTTGACTCGTGCTCCGAAGGTTGTGGTTTCGATTCCGGGCCGCGTCCTTCGGTTTACGAGTTAAATGTTTCGGAGACTCCTGTGGGTCGTCGCTAAAAGCTACGGAGTTCGTGCTTGTGCGACGCTTTCCGTGCTGCGAAAAGAGACCGAGCCATATGGGATAAAACCCGGTGCAATGAAGTCGACCCTGTCGACTTTTAAGCGACTTTTTATGCAATAAGTATACTGGCCCAGGCGCTGTTATAAGAACATTTAACTATTACTGGTACAGTCAACCTCTGTTGAACGAGTCGCTGCTACAGTCACATAGACACCTAACTGTTGATTCAGTCGCTGCTACAGTCACATAGACATCTAACTGTTGACTCAGTCGCTGCTACAGTCACATAGACATCTAACTGTTGACTCAGTCGCTGCTACAGTCACATAGACACCTAACTGTTGATTCAGTCGCTGCTACAGTCACATAGACACCTAACTGTTGATTCAGTCGCTGCTACAGACAACCTCTGTTGACTCAGTCGCTGCTACAGTCACATAGACACCTAGCCGAACCATACAATGTGTACAACAACGGACTCCATGTCAACCTCAACCAGATTGTATCCTATTTTACCAAACAAAAGCACCGAAACAATATATGCTGACGGCGTTACTGCCGAGACTTTGCAACTATTTGACACGGTTGTTAATTTCTGGGTGTTGTTTCTTCTGGCTTTCTTCGGAGTTTTTGCGAACACCATGGTGCTTATCATATTCTTCCGCCAGGGATTTAAAGATGGCGTGAATATATCGCTAACATGTATTGTCATGTGGGATTTAGTCAAATGCGTGTGCATTATTATTAACAGAATGGAACGGCCCATAGGTTTAATATCGCCACCCTTGGCCGAATCTTGGTTTAACGTCACGGTAATTTACACCGAGTTTATCTTCATTGTTGCCTGCCACGTGACCTACGTTTTGGCCTCCTACGTGTCCGTGGAAAGATGCCTGTACGTGAGCATTCCTTTCAAGGTCAGATCAATATTCACACCGACCTTCACCTTGGAAGTCGTGTCAATCATCTCAGGCCTGGTCTTTGGGTCGCACCTGGTGGTGTTATTTCTGTTTAGAGTGGTTTATATCACCAGTAGCAAGTACAACGTGACCTTAGCCGATACAACATACACAGTTTTCTTCCAGCTGCACGGCCAGACAGTGATGACCTTTTACAACATTGTAGGCACAACGCTGCCACTGGTTAGCTTCGTGATCCTGAGTTTGGCCTCTTTTATCACGATGTACCAGCTCAAACAAGCTTCATCTAAAATAACACGCCATGCTGGCAACCCCGTTAACGCCGTATCTAGAAAGCGCAGAGAAGGTGAAGCTGAATATTCATCTTTAGTGCAAGTGAAAGCCATCAACTCCACCTCCGGCATGTCACAGAAAGAGAAGAAAGTCAACAAGATGCTGCTGGTAGTCCTGTTCCTCTACATTGCCATTCTGTTTCCCCGACAGCTTTACTACATCGCTTCCCTCATACAGCCGGAGTACGGCTTGTTCAAGAGATATCACGCCAGCTTCACTCTATCCTCCAAAGTCTTGTTCGTGTTTGATGTGGGCAACGCGGCCATCAATATCTTCATATTCTTCAAGATGAGCTCTAATTTCAGAACTGGCATGTGCCAAACCTTCGCCTGCGGCGGAAATGCACAGTAGCTGGTGCGTTAGCGTAACGGTTAGGAACTTATGCTGGCAATAGCTTGAACATGGTAGGACGAGGCTCGACGTCAGCTCTCGCCCTTCGCTATGGGACAGAGATACTAGCTACTTTTTCCTTTGTGCACTCAGGCCTAAACACGTGAAGGTCCTACCGCATCACATACCCACAGCTAAAGACGTGACTGTCCTAAAACATCAGATACCCCCATTAAAAAAACAACAACAAAAACAACGACAAAGACAATAATAATGGTAAATTATCCCGAAAGACAACTAGCCAAAAAACATTCCCATATGTATGGCACGTTACGCCTTCCATGTGTATTTATAATGCCATGTTAAACATTGCCTCAGTGAGTCATGCATTATTGATTATTTTTCAAGCGTTTTAATGCTTATTGTTCTTTTGTTGTCAAAGATTTGCTTCATAAGAGACGTTGAATGAAAGAATTATGAGAGGAAATAGAAAAGAAGGGCAGAATGTCAGACGGGCCTGCGTGCCCAATTCTAAACCCTTTGAAAATAAAGATTTTCGTTCGTTCGTTCGTTCGACCCACCATGGGCTGATTGGTCTACACCGATGACACTGACATAACGCACCACGGGCCGACTGGTCTACACCGATGACACTGACATAACCCACCATGGGCTGATTGGTCTACACCGATGACACTGACATAACCCACCATGGGCTGATTGGTCTACACCGATGACACTGACATAACCCACCACGGGCCGACTGGTCTACACCGATGACACTGACATAACCCACCATGGGCTGTCTGGTCTACACCGATGACACTGACATAACCCACCACGGGCCGACTGGTCTACACCGATGACACTGACATAACCCACCATGGGCTGATTGGTCGACACCGATGACACTGACATAACCCACCATGGGCTGATTGGTCTACACCGATGACACTGACATAACCCACCACGGGCCGACTGGTCTACACCGATGACACTGACATAACCCACCATGGGCTGTCTGGTCTACACCGATGACACTGACATAACCCACCACGGGCTGTCTGGTCTACACCGATGAGTGTCTAGCACCATATGCCTAATGAGCTTAAATGCGCGTACAAGGAGGGGGGGGGGGGGTTGACTGACTAGCGTCAATAAGTAAGTCACACAGTTCTGTGGGGTGGCAGGTAAATGTAGTTGCTGTTTTCTACAGGTGTCATTACGTGACAGCAACATCGAACTTTATATTCCCGTTCGTCAGGTGGCGCTAGGTGTCTCATGCGCTTGCGCAGCGCATAAACAAAATGGCGACTGTACTTACGAAGTTACAATCAAAGCGCAACGTGCGGTTGTTTTTTTTTTTTTTTTTGTGGGCAAAAGGACTGCCTGTAAAGGAAATTCATAAGGAAATGCTTCCTGTTTGTACTGACACATGTTTTTCCCGTAAAGCGGTGCATAGCTGGGTAGAAAAATTTCCCCAAGGAGTGTTGCTTCTTCATGACAATGCCAGACCACATACGGCTCGATTAACTCAGGAGAAAATTAACCAACTAAGGTGGGAAGTTCTGGAACATCCACCTTACAGCCCCGACTTAGCCCCCTAGCGATTTCCACCTTTTTGGTCCACTGAAAACCCACCTTGGCGGGAGAAATTTCGCGAATGATGTCGAAGTTGAATGTGACGTGAAAACGTGGTTTAGAAAACAGAGCACGCAGTTCTATGCAGCCGGTTTGCGAGGACTGATAAAACGATAGGATAAGTGCATTAATGTTGGTGGACATTATGTTGAGAAATAAAGGGACAATATATGTATGTATACACATAAACTTGTTTCAAGTTGTTATCATATTTAGTTATTTTCCTACAGCCATTTATGACTTACTTATTGACTTCCCCTCGTATTGCCTGTATGTGCCATGATCTGTGTGGTCGCATTAAGCTGGCCGCAAAACAAGGGGGAGGGGCGTGGTGTTGCAGTGGCCAACAGCCTGGTAGTCATGTGTTCAAATCCCCTTGGAGGCACTGATTTTATTCATTGCTCTGGGTTCCAGGTCAAGACAGCCTAAAATGGCCACCAGGAATATTCCTGGGAGGCAAGGGCGGCCAACCAGCGTGATACTGAATTCCTCATTCACCGAGTGCCGAGTGATTAGAAAATGAGGGACTAGCATCCTCTATCCATTACGTCTCCAGCCTTAAAAGACACCCTTTACTTTACTTGCTTGGCTGGAGTCAGCTGTCATTTGCGCAGCGTCGACCAGGTTGCTTGACTTCTGCTCTGGCAGTCTTGCGAATGTTGTGTCTTTCACACCAGTAGTGCGTAAGGTGAGTGCTGTGGCTTTAATAGCAGCGATCATTTTGTTGCACTTAGCAACATCACACTTAAAAGAATATATGATGAAGCAGGTATGCGACCATTATACAGTAATAATGTTATATCAGTTGTCTGAATGTGCTGTTGTCTTCCCACATGTGACTAATAGCTGATGTGTGCATTGTGTTCCTCATATGTAGGCACTTCTCTGCCAGAGTACGTCATTTTGCGAAGCTGAGTTTCCTCAAATGTCTACGAAATTTGCTCAGCCACAACTGGATTTGACATTCTGTTCTTCTTCTTCTTCTTCTTTCGTTCGCCTGAAATATGTTTATAACTGCAATGTTGTCTCTTGTATGAATCTAACAGTCTTTTTTAGTTCACTCAGCGGTCAATAGAGTTTATCTTCCACTGTTGTCTCTCTAGGCCAGAAGGTTCGCCTGGATATGTTGTAGTTTGGGCAATCCTGGAGTATGTGCTCTGCTGTCTGCGACGCCAAACCACATGTGCACATGGCTGTTGATGTCAATTTGTAATTTTCTTGCAATGTTTGATGTGGCAGAACTGTTTTGCTGGTACAGTAATCCGAGTTTGCAACACATCGTAACATACCTGGTATCGTAAACTGAACATGTAAGAGCATGTGATTAGCACATGACACAAGGATGTCGTCTACCAATAATGTTTACAATCAAGGCAAGCTGATGGCGATGTTTGGAACGTGGATTTCTCCAAGACATTATATTGGGGGGACTAGTCTGCAAGTAGAAGTTAATTATGCACAGGTCACTATAGACCCAGAATTCGAGCAACTTATTGGCTCTTGTGCTTCTTTCCGACTACACAACATGCTAAACATGTATGCAGATTTTGAGTAACTTCTCAAATGACCAATCATAAATGACCCCACAGATTTCCAGTCTGCAGACGCGAAGCTGGTTATTGACTATGAGAAATCATCTACAGAAGACATTACAAAGGACCCAACATTCTGAAGGATGGAAAACTGCTAGTCCAGATATTCCAGCAGAAGCCACTAAAGTCAATATAAACAACATACATGAACTACTGCACAAGCTATTTATCAGGAACTGGGAGTCTGAAGAAATATCAGCACACTTAAAAGAATATATGATGAAGCAGGTGTGCGACCACTATACAGTAATAATGTTATATCAGTTCCTAGCAAATCATTAAACACAATCATTCCGGAGAGATAAGAGATACCACTTAGGGATGGAACAGGCAGGCTGTTGACCAAACAGATCCTGCATTGACAACACAGCTACATTATGTATAATAAAAGAGCGAAGCAGTGAACTGACCTCGTCATTCAATATTGAATTCGTGAACTATATGCCAGACTTCCACAGCATTGCTAGATAATCTCTACAAAAAGTAGTGAGGCACCACGGGATCTCACAGAATATCTCTTAATTAATAAGGGCAACATTTGGAGACATAAAATGTAGAGTTCATCATGAGAGAACTAAGAAATACATTTAAAATAAGGACATGAACGTGGCATGGATGCCGTTTGTCACTATTATATTTGTTACAGATTAGACTGGATCAGACACAGAATTCTATAGACTTTGACAAATTTCCTGTATCAGACACAATATCAGATGCAAAATAAACTAAACATAGGATATCACAAAAATTAGTGTAACAATTCATTACTGATTCAAAGAGGAGACTACTGCAACACACGTTGTATTCATTACGGATTCAAAGAGTATGCTTAGCAAGGTGGAAAAAGGAATGTTTGGTGTGGAATGGCTCTCATCGCTTCAGGGGTCACAGATCGTGAGAGTTGTATGGATATTTTGCCCTGAGCATGCGAGGGTGCGGGGGAATGAACAGGCTGATAGACTAGCAGGGAATGCACCTCTTGGTGGTAGATTGCCTATGGACAAGGGGGAGGTGGTCGTGCGCTTGAGGGACCTGGTGGAGAAGGCGGGGGAACAGATCGAGAACCCATATGTGGAAAGAATGAGATTGCGGGAGATCGGCAGGGGTTCTGGAAGAATCTCAAAACTGAGAGGGAAGACCAGGAGAACTTTTAATCAGATAGCGGTGGGAACGATTAGTAGTATGACTCTTCGCTGGCTGTTGAAAGAGGGGACGGAGCACGTATGGTAATGTCCTGAGTGCAGTGAAGTCGGTTCTTAACTCAACTCAGTGTAACAATTAATATGAGAAAGACAGACCATGAGAATACATTAAGCAAATGATAAGCTGATCGTCGGGACGTAGAGGTGTTTCCAAGGCACCAGGGTCGGGTTATATACTGGCCAAGACCTATTGACGCGTCCTCGTCGAGCGTCCTGGGCAACAGGTCCCTTCGGGGTCCTGGCTAAAGTCAATAGGATCGCAGATTCCTCCGAAGTCTGAGAGTGTCTGCCTGTACGGCGAGGAACCACCAGTCTGCACACCAATAAGCCAGACATGGAACAACGGATACTCACGCAAACCTCAGGTCCTGTATGACATCACACTGATGTTGGACAACAGGATGCCTTCATCCGACATACAGGACTTCGCGCTGGAGCTCAAGCCAACGAACACAAGCAAGCAAGCTGATCGCCCTCACTTCAGGAGGTGGAATCATACACCTATTTAGGTAGCAATGTTTACACAGAGAAGTAACATACACAGATATTACAATATGGATACAAATAGGCAGGATGAGTTTTCATTGCACTATGACATTTGTGGAAATCAAAAGAGAATAAAACTGGTACCAGACTTACCATATTGAACTTTAACGTTCAATCTGTACTGCTGTATGGGTCAAACATATGGAGAACGACTAAAGCAGTTAGTAACAAACCACAAACATTCAATAGTCTCTGTGGCGAAGTGGTCAAGCCGTCTGACTCGGGCTCCGAAGGTTGTAGGTTCGATTCCGGGCCACGTCCTTCGGTTCACAACTGCATTTTTTCAGAGACTCCTGGGGGTCTACGGAGTTCGTGCTTTGTGCAACGCTTTTCGCGATGCGGAAATAAACTGAGCCATATGGGAATAAAAAACCCGGTGCAATGAAAGTGACTTTAAAACATTCAATAATTGCTGCTTGTGCAGAATATGAGGACTACAGTGATATGGCAGTGTCACTAATGCAATGTCTAGCCAGAGAACTGGGCAGAATATGAGGACTACAGTGATATGGCAGTGTCACTAATGCAATGTCTAGTCAGAGAACTGGGCAGAATATGAGGACTACAGTGATATGGCAGTGTCACTAATGCAATGTCTAGTCAGAGAACTGGGCAGAATATGAGAACTACAATGATATGGCAGTGTCACTAATGCAATGTTTAGTCAGAAAACTGGGCAGAATATGAGAACTACAATGATAGGGCAGTGTCACTAATGCAATGTTTAGTCAGAGAACTGGGCAGAATATGAGGACTACAGTGATATGGCAGTGTCACTAATACAATGTCTAGTCAGAGAACTGGGCAGAATATGAGAACTACAGTGATATGGCAGTGTCACTAATGCAATGTTTAGTCAGAGAACTGGGCATAATATGAGAACTACAATGATATGGCAGTGTCACTAATGCAATGTTTAGTCAGAGAACTGGGCAGAATATGAGGACTACAGTGATATGGCAGTGTCACTAATGCAATGTCTAGTCAGAGAACTGGGCAGAATATGGGAACTACAATGATATGGCAGTGTCACTAATGCAATGTTTAGTCAGAGAACTGGGCAGAATATGAGGACTACAGTGATATGGCAGTGTCACTAATACAATGTCTAGTCAGAGAACTGGGCAGAATATGAGAACTACAATGATATGGCAGTGTCACTAATGCAATGTCTAGTCAGAGAACTGGGCAGAATATGAGAACTACAATGATATGGCAGTGTCACTAATGCAATGTTTAGTCAGAGAACTGGGCAGAATATGAGGACTACAGTGATATGGCAGTGTCACTAATGCAATGCCTAGTCAGAGAACTGGGGGAAGGTTCCAGTAAATCATGAAGCACTGGCTAGGACACACACTGAGATAACACGATCATCGTACAACTAGACAGCCCTGGAACCCAGACGGAAAACACAACAGGCAGGCTTAAAGACACACTGAGCAGAGAATTAGTCAGAAATGAACATTCTAGGGCAGTGGTTCTCAACCGGTGGGGAATCTCTCCCCCCCCCCCCCGGGAATTTTAGGGTTTCCGGGGTAGGGGTGTGGATTAAGATTATTTCAAGATCGCGTTAATACAAGAGAACCGATTACTTGATATTGTTTTCCCCTCCATATTTTACGGTTCTGTACTTCTTGCCCTTCTGAAATTCATTTTATAACGTAAGTAGACCCGCAAATAACGTTTTATGTAGACGTCTAAACCTGTTCTAGTATGTGTTATTAAATTAAGCTTCCATTTTTACGTATAATGTGTACGGACATGGGATAATTTATAGGCAGGAAATACGGAGGGGTGGTGGGGGGAATTACGTTCTGAAAATATGGTGAAGGGGTGCACGGGCCAAAAAAGGTTGAGAACCACTGATCTAGGGAGATAGCAACACAAGCGGGAGATGGTTTGGCCGAGTGCCAATAGTCTAGTGTGGGATCGAGAGCAGCAGAAACAGAAGAAAAGGTCGAGTGAATTCTAATTATAATGAGTTAACTAGAGTTCGGCTTAACTAACTAGAGCCGGCTTCCTGGCCTAGAGGTTAGCAACTTTTCTCCGTAATCTCGTATACTCTCGTAGAGTATTCTCGGTGAGAATCAGCAGTGGTTCGAATCGCGTGGGTAACTTACGGGGTATGTGAGCCGGCCGCTCAGAAAGCAATGGCAAGTTACTGAGCGTAATCTTGCCAAGAAATCAACAATCAGCTGAAAGATGCTGATGTTGACAGCGATGTCCTGTAAAGGATATGCAAACAACTAGAGTTCAGATTGCCTTGCTCTTTTCTATAACCCAAGAAAGTCATTGGGGCACCACTTCCTGCTGTCCTCTGTCTAACGTGTTTGCACATGTGTCTGTCTCTTGCCAGTACTGCAGCTTCTGTCAAGTTTTGCTTGTCCATTTCTGAATCTGACATGCCCAATGCATGCTTGGTCTTCCCCTTTTCTGTTCTTCCACAGGACAGCTCCAGCGAGTCTAGCGGTGAACAACCCAGGTTATCATGGCACGAGACCACAATTGCAATCAGCACGTGCTGACAGTGGCTGAAACGTCTCTGTTTAGCCTCCGCACATTCTCTGATGTGGAGATAACGAAAGCTCCACATTCAAACAGGATCATTAACTATGAGTGTTATCTATGCCACTAGAAAAGGATACTTCTGGTCACTTTATGATATTTAATTCTACAGTATACACCCGAGAAATGCAGCCACATATGCCAAGAAACACATGTCACATTATTGACAAGAACCAATCTCTATATCTATACAAACATCTGGGAGTGTGTATGTGTGAGTGTGTGTCTGCAGTCTGGGAGACATACCCACAAAGAAAGTAACATACTGCAACAAAGAACTAATGTTACAGCTGTACAAGAGCTAATGTTATAGCTGTACAAGAGCTAATGTTATAGCTGTACAAGAGTTAAGACAATAGCAGTACAAGAGTCAATGTGACACCTGTACCAGAGCTAATGTGACAGCTGTAAATAGCTTATATGATGGCTTTACAAGAGCTATGTGACAGCTGTACAAGAGCTAATGTGATGGCTTTACAAGAGCTAATGTGACAGCTGTACAAGAAATGATGTGATAGCAGTACAAGAGCTAAGGTGACAGTTGTACAAGAGATGATGTGACAAGAGTTAATGTGATGGTTGTACAAATGGTAATGTTATAGCTGTACAAGAGTTAAGACAATAGCTGTACAAGAGCTAATGTGATAGCTGTACAAGAGCTAATGTTACAGCTGTACAAGAGTTAAGACAATAGCTGTACAAGAACTAATGTTACAGCTGTACAAGAGCTAATGTTATAGCTGTACAAGAGCTAATGTTATAGCTGTACAAGAGTTAAGACAATAGCTGTACAAGAACTAATGTTACAGCTGTACAAGAGCTAATGTTATAGCTGTACAAGAGCTAATGTTATAGCTGTACAAGAGTTAAGACAATAGCAGTACAAGAGTCAATGTGACACCTGTACAAGAGATTATGTGACAGCAGTACAAGAGCTAATGTGACAGCTGTAAATAGCTTATATGATGGCTTTACAAGAGCTATGTGACAGCTGTACAAGAGCTAATGTGATGGCTTTACAAGAGCTAATGTGACAGCTGTACAAGAAATGGTGTGATAGCAGTACAAGAGCTAAGGTGACAGCTGTACAAGAGATGATGTGACAAGAGTTAATGTGATGGTTGTACAAATGCTAATGTTATAGTCGTACAAGAGCTAATATGATGACTATATAAGAGCTAATGTGACAGCTGTACAAGAGCTAATGTGATAGCTGTGCAAGAGCTAATGTTATAGCTGTACAAGAGCTAAAGTGACAGCTGTACAAGAGCTAATGTGATAGCTGTACAAGAGCTAATGTGACAGCAGTACAAGAGCTAATGTGACAGCTGTAAATAGCTTATATGATGGCTTTACAAGAGCTATGTGACAGCTGTACAAGAGCTAATGTGATGGCTTTACAAGAGCTAATGTGACAGCTGTACAAGAAATGGTGTGATAGCAGTACAAGAGCTAAGGTGACAGCTGTACAAGAGATGATGTGACAAGAGTTAATGTGATGGTTGTACAAATGCTAATGTTATAGTCGTACAAGAGCTAATATGATGACTATATAAGAACTAATGTTACAGCTGTACAAGAGCTAATGTGATAGCTGTGCAAGAGCTAATGTTATAGCTGTACAAGAGCTAAAGTGACAGCTGTACAAGAGCTAATGTGATAGCTGTACAAGAGCTAATGTGACAGCTGTACAAGAGCTAATGTGATAGCTGTACAAGAGCTAATATGATGACTATATAAGAACTAATGTTACAGCTGTACAAGAGCTAATGTGATAGCTGTGCAAGAGCTAATGTTATAGCTGTACAAGAGCTAAAGTGACAGCTGTACAAGAGCTAATGTGATAGCTGTACAAGAGCTAATGTGATAGCTGTACAAGAGCTAATGTGACAGCTGTACAAGAGCTAATATGATAGCTGTACAAGAGCTAATGTGACAGCTGTACAAGAGCTAATGTGATAGCTGTGCAAGAGCTAATGTGATAGCTGTGCAAGAGCTGATGTGACAACTGTACAAGAGCTAATATGATAGCTGTACGAAAATGCAATTATCAAACAATAACTGACAAAGACAGCAATCTTCTGTAACATGTTTTATTGTCTCCACAAGCAGTATTCGTCTAGCAGGCCACTTCAACATTGTCAGCCATACATAACACATAATGCACCATTCATAATACACATATGATTTAGACAACATGAGTCATACAGTATGTTAAATATTACCTGTATATTAATAGATAAATATATATATAACTATATGAATAGTAAAATATCTTTTTGTTTTAAAATACACTGACAGAATACATTAAGATACAATAATTCCCGAGCAGAATGATGTAAACAGTATACAGTATATCTGTACAGGCATGTACTGTTCACAGAAATGCTAAGCTCACTGACTAATGTATACAGACACTGCTAAACCTGACTTCATAGAACTATCATTTCCAAATTGATAATATCAATTAGCAGCAGCTAATACTTGGCCATGTCACAAAACTGCTAAAACAGACCACCTGAACCATCTTTCTCTATGACAAACCTAAACAAATACATGAGAAATATCCATAATGTATCATCAACAATGTACAGTTTGTGACTGAATAACTGAAGCAACTGACTTGTGGGTCACACTAGCACAATGTACAGTTTGTGACTGAATAACTGCAGCAACTCACTGGGGAGTCACACTAGCACAATGTACAGTGTGCAACTGAATTACTGCAGCAACTCACTGACAACATGTGACTACCACCACACATGGAGTGCTGATTGGTCCATGACAACATGGGGCTACCACCACACCTGGAGTTATGATTGGTCCATGACAACATGGGACTACTACCACCCTGGAGTTCTGATTGGTCCATGACAACATGGGACTACCACCACACATGGAGTGCTGATTGGTCCATGAATACATGGGACTACCACCACACATGGAGTGCTGATTGGTCCATGACAACATGGGACTACTACCACACCTGGAGTTCTGATTGGTCCATGACAACATGGGACTACCACCACACCTGGAGTTCAGATTGGTCCATGACAACATGGGGCTACCACCACACCTGGAGTGCTGATTGGTCCATGAATACATGGGACTATTACCACCCTGGAGTGCTGATTGGTCCATGACAACATGGGACTACCACCACACATGGAGTTATGATTGGTCCATGACAACATGGGGCTACCACCACACATGGAGTGCTGATTGCTCCATGACAACATGTGACTACCACCACACCTGGAGTGCTGATTGGTCCATGACAACATGGGACTACCATCACATGTCCAATAAGCCTCAAGGCCTGTAAAATGAGCCCTTTACTTTACTCACTTACTGCTACATCTACTACCCAATTACTGTAGATCCTCACTGCTAAATCTACCACAAGTAGCCTGACTATGGAAGTCATGGTAGTAAATAAAGAAATAACATGGCTCAAGACACAGACATTCACTAGGGAATGTTTCCTTAGTGGCTCAATGAGCATGCTCAGGAGGATAGAGATGGGGTGGGTCCGAAGAGAGTGGCTCCTCATTATTACATCTACTACACAATTACAGTAGATCCTCACTATAACATCTACTACACAATTACTGTAGATCCTTATTATTACATCTACTACTCAATTACTGCAGATCCTCAATGCTACATCTACTACACAATTACTGCAGATCCTCATTGCTACATCTACTCCACAATTATTGCAGATCTTCACTGCTACATTTACTACACAATTATTGCAGATTCTGATTGTGACCACAGTAGCACAATGGCTAGCAGATTTGCCTTCCAGCCCATAGGTGATGTATTGAAATCCTCTCTGACATGTGGATTTGTTTAAAATCTCTAAAATGGATGGCAGGATGTATTATGGGAAGTTAAGGTGGGCAGCACAATGACCACATCAACCTGTGAGTGTGAACTGGTCTATACAACTATGGAGCAAGCACTGTATAGCCTCACGGCATGGTCAAAGGTCCTGCACTTTTACATACTCATTTCTACATCTACTACAGAATTACTGTAGATACTTACAGCTACCCCTGTTACAGACTTACTGTAGATACTGCTACATCTATTACAGACTTACTGTAGATACTGCTACATCTATTACAGACTTACTGTAGATACTGATACATCTATTACAGACTTACTGTAGATACTGCTACATCTATTACAGACTTACTGTAGATACTGCTACATCTATTACAGACTTACTGTTACTACTGACTGCTATATATTTGTTACAGAATTACTGTAGATACTTACAGCTACCCCTGTTACAGACTTACTGTAGATACTGCTACATCTATTACAGACTTACTGTAGATACTGCTATATCTATTACAGACTTACTGTAGATACTGCTATATCTATTACAGACTTACTGTTACTACTGACTGCTATATATTTGTTACAGAATTACTGTAGATACTTACTGCTACATATATTACTGTAACCACTGATTGCTATATATGTTACAGAATTACTGTAAGTACTTACTGCCACATCTATTACAGACATACTGTATGTACTTATTGCTATATCAACTACATAATTACTGTAGCCACTGGCTGCTATATCTACTACAGAATTACTACAGGTACATAACCTGCTAAATCTATTACAAAATGACTAAAAGTTGAAGGCTAGGAAAGGTTAAACTAATGACTATCAGCTATCACTGGCATATCAATCATCAAACATCAGTATGTTACATTCAAGTGTGGCATTAAAATATTATATGAAACAAACAACTCAGTTATTGCAGAAGCGGGTCACAACAGCACAAACATCATCTGTCTAAGAATAGTTTAGCAATGCATTCTTACAACTGTGACCAGACAGGTCATTAATGAAATGTAGAAGTATATGGGAAGTATATCAGTTGCCACGTTGGGAACTACAACAGATGTCTTGTACTCAAACACACACACAACTCATTAAACCCAGCATGAGAGCAACTAAGGGCTGCAGTTGGTGGACATCATATAAACGCCCAAAGGATGGCCCTCTGGCAGCGACAAGTCTGATATCACCCAAATGTATAATTAAAGTTACTGGCATTAATTTGTGGGAAGTAAAGACATTCAAATATGTTAATATATAGATTGCATGAGAAACAGGATATACCAAAGAAATAAAGAATAGAATGGGACAAACAAAAATTGAAGTTTATAAAACAAAGAATATCTTATGCAATAAGTCCTTATAATTAGAAGTGACAAAAGGAAGCCTGCCATGACTGTCAACACATGACTGATAATCCTAGACAAGTAGGTCCTAAGTCAGAACATCCCTGGAAGCCCAACAAATGTGGTTTTATGTTCAAATAAGAACAGCACAAAATGATTAATCTCAATTAGTTTAAATACAAAGGAAACTTATCACAAACAGTAGAAGGAGACGATGTTACATTTCTAGCCACATCAAAAGAGATAAACAGGAAGATTTTGTAGTAGAGACTGAGGAAACACAGCCAAAGAAGGTTCTTTCTTAGATAGTGCTGCACCATGGCATAGACAGACAGCAAATGAATTGATACATTTTGCTAGAAAAACAGAGTTGTCGACAAGCATCCAGTTAGCAAGGCACTTGATTATGATAATGATAATGATAATAATAATGACGATGCAATTTTTAAAAAGCATACAGCTTCAATTTCTTGAAATCCAGTATACAAATGCCCCTTACAGACAGCTGCAGTAAATTACTGTTAAGAAATATCTAACTTCCAGCTTTAACTATTGTCATTATGTCACATGTTTATAACATTATGATGTATTATATTGATAATATCATTGCAATATTTCATATTAACACATTATTTAATTTGACATTCATATCATAATCAATTAGAAATTGAAATCAAGCCATTTGTTAGAAAATTGAAATCTGAACAAACCAACATAGCTTTTGGGGCTTGTGAAGCCGAGCAAAGGAGGCCAACCTGGAGATCCGCACAACCGACATATGTGTGTATACATCAACAATATAGCATACACTTAACAATTGCTGCTGCTTCTGCTGCGGGTTAGTTAGCTGGAGCTTCAAGGTCAATCAAGTACAACAAATTCATATAATGCTACTCAAACAACCCTCAGTTGACAGATACACACTAGTATGCAACACTGTTACATATTCATATATCATTGAAATAAATCATCCATGTTCAGTCAAGGTATCAATAAAATGCTATATTTTGTACGTGTGACATTTCTATGAATGTCTTCATCAGGCATAGAATATATAATGCTGTGCACAAGTTAATAACTTGAAGTTATACATTGCAGATTAATATTAAATCTCAGAAGGGGGTTTTAAAGGCAACACAACTGATGTCATTACACTTGGTTTGACCCCATACGGCTCGGTGGTTATCTCCACTGTGACCTGCACCAGGCATGACTCAGAGCACAAACTGTGACTCCAGCGACGCCCCCAGGGCTCTCTGAACAAAAGTGAATTCATAAACTCAATGACAGTCTAAGAAAGAACCCTCGATCTTCAGACCATGAGGCAGGCGACTTGACCACTTTGCCAAGGAGATCCCCAGAGGATAAATATGAGATGCTTCAGTAATGTTAACTAATGTCCAATGTGTGCGATCATGCTCTCACACACACACACACACACACACACACATGGCCATGACATTGAAGTGAGTAGTCACAAAACTGACACCATCAACTATCACATGTTAAGATGACAGGGAGGTAGGTCCATGGCAAGTTGTCACCAGCATTTCAGCAGTCGGTGGATACACAGTATACATAACCATGTTATTATTATTAATATTATGACTTGTCACAAACCAAACATTTACCTGAAGAAAACACATACATGTATGTCCATAAACCACATGTTTGCCTGAATACAACACATAGACACATGGATGTTTATAACTTCTATATTTACCTGAATACAACACATGCATGTATGTTCACTAGTTCCATATCTGCCTGAATACAGCCCATGCACACATGTATGTTTAAAACTTCTATATTTACCTGAATACAACATACATGTACATGTATGCACTTGAGCCCCATGTTTTGCATTAATACAACTTATTTTAACATCATGAACATTTACTGTGATAGAAGCGCTGAATATATTGCCTCTTTTTCATTCTCAAGCATTTTCTCAAATAAATTCACACTGAAACTTGGCAACAATTATGCCCATTATATTCATGAGACGCAGAGCCAATACAGTCATTCAACAATGTGTGCCATAATCTGCATCAACCCTACAGCAATCTGGTCAATGATGCTGAAATCTGAACAGATGCAACTGATGTATGGCTGTTTGTTTAGTCCCAAGACCTGAGTGGCACAGCTCCAGTCCAGTTCAACCTGACACAACTCTAGCCACATTTTGTGTGAGACGTCTGTGACTGTTTACACGTCGCTAACATATGTGCGGACAGTGTGTTTTGTGTGGATAAGTGTAGATAATGTGTTTTGTGTGGACAATGTGTTTTTGTGTGGACAATTTTATTGTGTGGAAAGTGTGGTGTGTGTGGACAGTGTGTTTAGCTTGCATAATCTGACTTAAAATGATGCTTTTATTATCTAGGTACCACATGTAAGACAATTTCTGTTTTATGTAACAAACTCTAGCAACAATTGTATCCCACACAGCCATGGGCGGTGTGGATGGATCATGCCACTAGTCTACAAGACTGTTAAACTGTGGTGCTGCCTACTGGATATTTCTGTGAAACCATTTAATTACAAGCAAACATCTGAAAATAAATTATAACTTCATATGAATTAAAACATTTTAACAACGCAAGTAGATTGCGGAGGTGAGTTAGTGGTTTATACTGGCAACATATTTTGTAACAATTAACTGAAAACTAATTCATCATCGTCATAGGATTTCATGCATCCCCACTCATCTATGCCCCTGCTGTTCAGGACCATCTCCACCAATGATATTCCTCCTTGCCACTCTCTTCTAGAGCTGATATTTCCACTTGTCACAATGTTTTCCATTGTCTCTCTTCTCATTCTACAACCAAAGAACGATGCTTGTCTACTTCTTTTATTTGTTTATCATGTTGTAGTTTTATTAGCCTCTTCCTGGCAATCATTGTCCAAGGTATTCACAACATTCATTCCAACTCTTCCTGACCTATTCTCTCACGTTCCATGATTCACTGCCACACAGCAGAAGTTCTACTAGAACAAGCTCTCTTTCTGACATTCAGTGACAGTGACTTAATTCATACGATACTTTTGCATGGCCAATTCAGCCTTTAGTCTCTGTCACACATCTTCCATATGCTGTCCAGAGATTTGAATTTACTGGCTTGGTTGAGCATTTTCCCTTCAATTATTATCACATTCTGGCATTATCTTTATCTCTGATAAAACAAATTATTTCTTGATATTCAAGAAGGGTTTTTTTGGTACTCTCTGTTACTACAATATCCAACAGTTTTAGGTCTCCAGCGTTTTCAGCCATCAAAACAGCCATTTGCATAATGTAAACTGTGACCTTATTTTGATCTCTTTCATTATTACTTCACTATAGAGAAGAGATCCGGTGACAAAACACACATTTGTTTTACACCATGCTGTATCTGTTCATAGTTGCCCATTTTATTTCATATTTTAATTGCTGCTACTTGTTTCCAATAATATTTTAACATTCTTAGATATTTTCAATACAATTTCATATCTTCCCATATTTGGATCATTTCATCATGTTCCACTTTATCAAGTTCCTTGGTATAATCTATAAAGCACTAGTGTTAGGCTATCTCTGTCTCTACCATAATCTATAAAGCACTAGTATTAGGCTATCTGTGCCTCTACCATAATCTATAAAGCACTAGTATTAGGCTATCTGTGTCTCTACCATTCTTTTAGAATAGGCACACCATCTAAGTTACTTTCTTCTCTTAATTCTGCTCATTCTTCTTCGTATAATAACTCTCTTATGTATTTATTCAATCTTTTCATCAAAGCATCTTTTTCCATTAACACCTTATCTATGTTTTTCTTTTATTTCAAGTATTCTGTCTTCATTTTTGTTTTTCTTCCTGTCAACTCACTGATTTTTACGGGCATAATTTTTGTATCCTTAAATAAATTTTATTCAATTTTGTTGCAATCCTTGTTTAACTAATTGTTTTCTTTTACCTTTACATATTTATCTCTTATTTCTTCATTTATCTTATCATACTTGTCTTTGTTAACTTTACTTTGCTTCCTTTCTCCATCAACTTTAACATTTCTGCAGTCATCTATTTCTTCATAGCTTTTAGTTTCCTTTCCAGTAATATCTTTTTACTTGTTTAATGAATGGAGCTCTTTAGCATTTTCTATTGCACATCTATACTTTGTATTTTCCTTATTGCGTTCTAACTGTTTTTCACAACCAAAAACTGCCACAATTTGGACATTTCTCATGTAAGGATTCTAGCTTGAAAACTACGGTACTCGTTACATAAACAACTTAAAATCTAAAACGTTAAGTGAGAAAGAAATGCCACAACATCAAGCAAAAGATATTGGTAAGATGTACACAACTGACAAGTCCTGAGGCACACAAAGTGGCAAGCCATACAGAAAGAGTAATGTGATATTTGATTTTTGCACATGACAATAATAAAAATAACTCACATAGTAATGTTAATGGAAAATTAAGAACATGATACAAAAATGGTGCTGATGAGAACAATAAAACATGAGAATGGTGGTTGTATATACAACATACATAAATAGCCAATTCATAAGTTACAGTAGGAAGACTGTCTTTGTAGAAATATAGCTGGTAATGATAATAAGTTACTGCAGCAAAACTATAACAGCCAGTATAATATCACACATCCTTGTAGGCAGGGAGGGGAAGCCTTTAGTTCACAAAAATAACAGAAGCAATCAAATAACATGGCACAACACCATGCAAACATAAATAACAGGCTTTTCAGAGACAATATCAAATAAGGGAAACACACACAATGTTGAATGTAGCAGGATGTTGGCAAGCTACTGAAGTCATGAAACTGGCCATCTGTATGACAAAAGTCATGAAACATTGGCCATCTGTGAAAAGTCATGAAACAGTGGCCATCTGTGTGACAATGTGCTGAATTAGGATTGTTGCCAGTTGTTTGTATCAGTTATTTAACTTTGTAATGAACTTAAGCCACTAACACAGCCAACATTTAGACAGTTTGAAATAATTTATGAAATACAACAATTTAATATCATGTCGATCCCTCAGTAAGGTGTGGGATTTTTTTCTGTCAGGGGCAAAAAGAAAATCCTAACCTGCACAGTTCGCGGCGACTGCACTAGCCAGGCGGCCTTAATTCCTCAGGCTCAAAGACCCCTCTGCCATATACCGCAAGGTACTATATTGGCAGTAAACGAGTTTTTACAGTTGAAAATGGACAAACTACAGCTGAAATTATACACAAGCCTCTGGTTAATCAATCAATCAATCATGTGCCATGCCGGAAAGCGTGGGCGGTCATGATTCGCCATTTCACTCGATCACCAGAGTCGTGGATCAGCTCAGTGTTCCTGTCTCGTCCATGCCATGTGGCCAAGCCATCCAGGTATTTTCCTCTCGGTCTTCCTCTTGGTCTGTTCCCCTCGATCTTGCCAGCTGTCACCAAGTTCTCCAGTCCATTTCTTCTCATAACATGTCCAAAAAATTTTGACTGTCTACGTCTGGTTAATAATGAAGTAAAATAATGTTGCACTGGAAGTTTTTGAAAAATCTGGCCATTACTGAGCAAAGTCATATAACTGTGGGCATGTGTTTAAAAACTGCTATCATAAAACTGTTGGTAGCTGTTAGTAAAAGTGATCAAGTCATACAACAACAGTTTCAATGAAAACTACTACTATAACATGGCTGGCAGTTGTTGTGATATACTCTTGGGCATACAACAGTGGGTAGACAGTCTCTGTAAGGGCACCTGTCAGGGACATTTCCTGTAAAAGTTGCAATGTTCAGTTGTTGAAATCACAAATGTCCAGCACACTTGACCAGTATGAGGCACCTTAATAAGAATTAGTAATACAAACATTGTCAGCTGTTAAAAACGAAACTCTTAAACAAATTGTTGGCAGCTGTATGCATAAACAGCTTACATTACAGAAAAGTGGATATGCATTAAAAACCTGCTATTATAAAATGGTTGGCAGCTGAAGTTCATTGGTTCAGAACATAATTATTTACATTTTATCATTTTTCTGTGTAGATTAGTTTTCCCTATTACCAGTGTCCCTTGCCATCAGGTGAGCCCACTCCAATTTCATAGGTACTTGTAATTTATTCCCCCAAGTCAAGGGCGAGAGGTCAAAATTTTAGTCCAATTGACTAGATGCAGACTTAAGATCTATTCACGGTTTTGGACTATTTAATGCTGAGTTTTTTTCTTTAAGAAATGTGTGCATGCTACAAAAATAATTTGAAAATAAATTTCCCACTTACCCAAAACCTTTGACATAATATTTTGATGATACAATCTAACCACTATATTTTTAAGAAAAGTGATTAGGTAAAGTTCCTTAAATTATCATAAATTTGTATCACTGAATGTCAAAGGAACTGCCATTTAACAATTATAATGCCAAATCATTATTCACACACGCGCGCGCCTGCCCGCCCACCTGCCTTTTATGGCTACTTTGTATGGTTTCTACACAGCAAGAAGAATCATCCCATTATGTTGATCACAAACCAGCATGATTTGCAATGGTAAATCACAACTTAACGTATTTAACACATTCAAAATATTGTAGACACAAAACTGCAAGTAAAGTACTTTACAATAGTCTTACATCCATTAAGTTTGAGGGTTTCCACAGTAAGTATATGTCACATGCCATCAATCGAAGGCTGCTCATAATTGCTGAATTTGGACACTTTTATTGGTCTCACAAAACAAGATGAATGATTGATAACAGAATCTAAAATTAGACCTCACGGCCAAGTGAAACAGCCAGACAGCTGAATACAATGTTACAAACATAATCAGTCATGTCACACAACAGCAGGCACCTGCTGAAATATAACTACTGTTGTAAAATAGTTGGCTGATGTTTCGATATATTTCTTAGTTAAAACATAGCAGGCAGTTCATGAACAGAATCTCTGTAACATCTCTTAAGTTTGACACGAGGGTGACAGTGGAGAAAACTTGCTGTAAAATAGCTGTTATGTTAAGTGATTTCAAACATTAGTTGCACGTTGTATGAGGCACCATTGTGGGAACATATGCTTAATACGTCATAGAACAATTGTGAACCACTGCAAACACTTTATACAGACATATAGCACTGAGTGTTGTATAGAATTTATTGAAGGCTATACAAAACAAGTCTTTAGTCTGATACGAGCAACTGCTGGGGACTGCTACATGGCTATAAGCTATAACATCAGCAGTGAATGTTGATGTAGCAATGTTCTACACATGATGATGATGATGTCTGTGACCATCAATATTTCAGTCACATGACCATGATGGAAGACAGATCAGAACAGAATGAAAGATCACACACTTCAAGTATAACAGACACATATTCATTCTAGTGTACATACACTTGATTTAACAAGGGCAATGAGTAACATCACATACTGTAAACATACATACAAACAACAAATATAATACTATGTTACTCACCCTGTTATCACCACCATCATGATCAAAAATACAAAGGTCATATGTTTGAGGAAGAAAATGATTACTGTGCCCATTGGCATAGCATATATGACAATGATGATAATCATCATAAGCATTATCATTATTATGAACTAATCACAGGAGACCACTGAAATTAATTCCTGGACTGACATGCAAAATGTGTTTTCCATGAAACCATAACTGACACTGCTGTCTGATAGTGAAATGACATTTTGGCATAAAATTATCATCAGAGTTGATCATAGCAGTGACACACAACAATTTGTGGATGCTGCGATGTGGCATCTCAGTAACCCACATCATACAAAGCCATAGGGAGTTCCTGTCAGGGTGCTGGTTACTGTTGGAGGTTTGGTGCTTGTGGTGAGCAGTGCAACATATTCACATTATTATGACGCAGGTAATCAGAAGGTAGAATACTGACTCACATTATTATGACGCAGGTAGTCAGAAGGTAGAATACTGACTCACATATTAGTTATATTTTTGCACACCAATCACACACATCCTGGCCTGTACACTGCGTGCCAACTGGCAAGCTTATTCCTCAGCTTGGAAACAACCCTAAAAATATACACCATAAATGGTACACTAACTGTTTTCATGGTTATTTCGTTACAGTTATAGAAGGGAGAGAGGGTGTATTCTGTATTTAGTGTTAATTATGTCATCCCGGACAGAGACAGCAGTCAGTAATTGTGTGCTAGGTTAGGGAGAAGTGATGCTTGCAATGATCAACTGTGTAATACATCATTAGGTGGGGGGGGGAGAAAGAAAGAGTAGTCAATAGTCAACCAACACAGAGTTAATGTCATCAGGCACTACACACTGAGGGAGATACTGGAGGGGGAATTGAGCACTCATGGTCTTACAGTTAGTTCTATGTGCAGACAGAATCTGAGCACCCATGGTCTTACAGTTAGTTCTATGTGCACTCAGAATCTGAGCACTCATGGTCTTACAGTTAGTTCTATGTACAGTGAGAATCTGAGCACTCATGGTCTTACAGTTAGTTCTATGTGCAGACAGAATCTGAGCACTCATGGTCTTACAGTTAGTTCTATGTGCAGACAGAATCTTAGCACTCATGGTCTTACAGTTAGTTCTATGTGCAGACAGAATCTTAGCACTCATGGTCTTACAGTTAGTTCTATGTGCAGTGAGAATCTGAGCACTCATGGACCTATAGTTCTATGTGCAGTGAGAATCTGAGCACTCATGGTCTTACAGTTAGTTCTATGTGCAGACAGAATCTGAGCACTCATGGTCTTACAGTTAGTTCTATGTGCAGACAGAATCTGAGCACCCATGGACCTATAGTTCTATGTGCAGACAGAATCTGAGCACCCATGGTCTTACAGTTAGTTCTATGTGCAGTGAGAATCTGAGCACTCATGGTCTTACAGTTAGTTCTATGTGCAGACAGAATCTGAGCACTCATGGTCTCACAGTTAGTTCTATGTGCAGACAGAATCTGAGCACTCATGGCCTTACAGTTAGTTCTATGTGCAGACAGAATCTGAGCACTCATGGCCTTACAGTTAGTTCTATGTGCAGACAGAATCTGAGCACTCATGGCCTTACAGTTAGTTCTATGTGCACTCAGAATCTGAGCACTCATGGTCTTACAGTTAGTTCTATGTGCACTCAGAATCTGAGCACTCATGGACCTATAGTTCTATGTGCACTCAGAATCTGAGCACTCAGTGACAGAATGACTTTTCCCTGGCCAGTACAACTCTGGGTTGAACCTGCCTCATCAAATGAGCATCATTTTTCAGAATAAAAAACATGTTGTTCACAGAAGGTGACTAGACAATATCTCTCAATATACCATGGCTAAACTATCTGAAAGCCTAACATTCCATACCCAAATGGCATGTCTGCAATAGGATAAGCATTGATTACAAGATGAAGTTTGCAGAAAACAATAACAGAGTTCATTTCTTGTTCTGAACTTGACAAGAGAGAGGCAGGGGCAGTTGTATTATTGCACAAGATGGCATGGAATAAACACAGCAACCATATTCATGTATAATGAAGGAAAGATACTGAGAAAGGAGACTATAGCACAAGCTAGTTTATCATGGCATTTAGTGTCCACAGTCTCACATCAAACGCTAATCATTCAGCAACTTTAATTAGATATAAGAATTGGCCTGTAGCACTGGTTGAAAAGTTGGACTGAAAGAATAACTACCTGAAGCCTATCAAAAAGCCCAACTGAAAGTCGATGGCGACATCGGAAGTCGTTTAAAGTGTATAAATCCTTAAAACACACCTCCGTAGACATGTTGCTTTCATTTGTATAAAACAATCAACTGCTTCTCATCAAATACTCCACATGTTCAGGAGAAGCCTAGTAAAGTGGCCTCCCACAACATCACCAACAACAACCCCAACAATGGCTGCCAAGAGAAGACAACTCAGCAGATGGGATAGCAGCAACAAGATAAAAAATAAAGAGTTAAACACCGACTGAAGCAGCTACATCAACTTGAAATCAGATTAAAATTCTAACAAGGATTCAACATAATCACAGAAAACTGCAAGAACACCGAAGAAGGCAGAAAGAAACTGCACCAATTTGGAATGATAAATATTCTACAAGCAATTCAATGTAACCAAAATGGACTAAGAATAAGAAGATAAAGAAGCAATCAAACAGAACTGCATCAACTTAGACTAATATCTTAAACATAATTTAATCACACAAGACTATAGATGAATAGCAAATAAAGCAAAGCAAACTGCACTAACTTAGAATGAAATGAATATTCTTTAAACACTTCATTCGCAAACAACACAAGGGCAATCACAAAATAAAGCAGACAAAACCACATAATGCTTAACCAATATGATAGTCTGGAAGCCACTACAAATCCATTTAATGCTTGATGATGCTTCTCCATGTACAGCTGAACCAACAGATAGAACAGGTGGTGTATGACCTTAGGTCATGAACTGAACACAACCTGACTGTTTGTTATATGTACAGAAACCAGACTTGGAAGTAATATCAACAGCCGGGTTTAACTAGACTTTACAATAATATCAACTGTTGGGTTCAAGCACAACAAACAGGAACTGATGCTGCGTTAAGGCGGTACTGGTCAAACATCCGATGTCTTTGCAGAGTCCAGAAATCTTTCATGTGATAACTTACTCTGCAAAAAACATCAAAAGCAGGCATTGAGATTTTACAAGAACACAACATAGTGTTACTGTACATAACACAGGATACTCCTCTATTTATACACATACTGTAACCAAGCAGACAAATACTTCATTTCTTAGCTAATGATGCACATATGAGGGACTCTTCGCTGGATGTTGCAGATGAGGATGGAGCACATATGTGAATGTCCTGAGTGCTGTGATGTTGGTTCTTGACTCAGCTCAACTCTACTTCTTCATTCACTCTCAAATCCTTGTCAGAGAAAAGTCTATTAGTTAGTTAGTTAGTCTTTCCTCTTGAGCCTAAGTCGGCGCATAGGGCAGAAGTCATGGCTCTCCATGTCTGGCGGTCGCTGCTACCTGTTGTAGATCCTGGATGTTCACTTGGCCGTTGAATGAGCCCTCTCTGATGATGGTTCTACACAGGGTCTCTCTTGGTCTTCCCCGTTTTCTTTTCCCTACTGGTGACCATCCGCATACTATCCGCAGTATTATTAAATAGACTAAAACCATATTCAGAAGACATATTAGGTGACTACCAGGCGGGTTTTAGACAAAACAGATCAACAATAGATCCGATATTTATCTTACGACAAATAGCCGAGAAACATTGGGAATATAAAAGAGATCTCCATAACATTTTTGTGGATTTTAAAAAGGCTTATGATAGTGTCCATAGGAATAGTCTATGGAATGTTATGCAGGAATTTGGAATACCAAGGAAGTTAATTAACATGACCAAACTATGCATGGAAGATACTTATAATATAGTAACATATAAAGGCAGGAAATCAGACCCCTTCCAAATAACATCTGGCTTGAAACAGGGTGATGCACTATCGCCGCTACTCTTCAATCTGGCTCTAGAGAAAGTTGTAAGGAAGGTAAAGGAGGAATGTGATATTGGAGGAACATCCAAGCTGCTTGGTTATGCAGATGATATAGATATTATAGGGCAAAGTGAACAAAAGACATTAGAAATATTGACTCACTTAAAGAAAAAAGCCCAACAGATGGGGCTGGTTATCAACCAAGATAAGACAGAATATATGGTAATTTCAAGAGACGGAATGGCTAAAAACTCTGGCCACATACAAATAGATAATATGACCATTAAAAGAAAGGAAACATACAAATACCTGGGTACAATCTTCAACTGCTCCAACATCATAAGGGAAGAAATACAAACTAGAATCAACTCTGGAAATAAGATATACTATGCACTACAACATCTACTAAAATCAAAGGCGCTATCTCGTAACACCAAAATCACAATATACAAAACACTGATCAGACCAGTTGTGCTGTATGGCTCTGAAACCTGGAGTACAACGAAAGGAGACGAAGCCTTGTTACAAACCTTTGAGAACAAAATTTTAAGACGCATCTTTGGACCCATTAGGGATACACAAAGTGGAGAGTGGAAAAGAAGAAGTAACAAAGACATTTATGATTTGTTTAAGTCCCCGCTAATCACTGGTATCATGAAGGCTAATAGACTACAATGGCTGGGGCATATAGAAAGAATGGAAGATAATAGGGAAACAAAACTCGCTTACACCCAGGAAATAAATGACCGTAGACCCCGAGGTAGACCAAGAAGGCGGTGGAGAGATAATATACATACAGACCTACAAGCACTTGGAATCAACGACTGGCAAGAGAAGGTCCACCAGAGAGACGAATGGAGACAGATTGTATTTGCAGCAAAGAACCTCAATGGCTCGGAATGCTGAAGAAGAAGAAGAAGAAGAAGACTGGTGACCATAAGAGGGCTTTGTTGGGGAGTCTATACCTTTTTTAAAACACATAGACCTGTTGTGAGAGCATTCCTCACAATGAGCGAGGTAATTTGTTGTGACATACAAATATTGATCCTGTTTTCTCCTATCTCACTGCACAGTTTTTATAGGAAAACAAATAATGAACACCCACATATTCCAATTGTCATTACTTATGACACTGAACATCGTCTGTCCTTGAATTTATTGACTGATTTCTACAATCACCTCTAATTTGAAGAGAAAATATTCAGTGTAAATTACAGACATAATTGTTTAATATTTGCCTTTGTTTGTAGCCATTCTCATTCTGTTGATTGTTTTTCATTTCTGAGCATTTGAAATGATGCTTGTCTTCCTGTTTAGATGTTTGAAACCAGATTGTTCATTCATTCAACTTTGGTTATGCCTTCTTCTCATAGGTTACAGATGACAACCTGGCCAGATACTGTGCAGCAGCAAATCAAACATCTCTGATGTGGACAGATGTCACCATGCCAGACGTCATTGTACATCCTTGCTACTACATTTCTTAAAAGAGTTGAGAATCTGTTTTGATGATCTGAGACACAATGAGTTTGGTTTTGTATGGATATATCTGATCACAGAAAAAAGTGGCATGTTGATTGCATGTTTCACAGTGCCAAATGAGGTTTTGCCAAATAAACTGCCACATGAAATAAAGTGTCCATATAATGACTTCACATTCCCCACCATTTATTCTAGTCATGTTACTTTATATTGTAGACTCATTTGACTGGTATATCAGCTCACAATCCAAGCAACCCTCCTGCTACGCTAGAACCCAATTTCTGTAAAAGACAACCATTCTGGGAACACGTTAAACTGATGCATTACAGTTTTACTGCCACGTGTGTTTGTCCCACTTGTCAGTCTTGGTTCTCATGCAAAGAAAAAGTTCATACTTCCTACATATTTGTCCAGTGTTTCTAGTTGATAGGATTATATTACAGCAGATATAACTTACCGTCAATGTGCTTATTTCCTGGGAGTATACTCCAATTTGTTTAGCGGCCCTGTCATCTCGCTGAGGAAACAGACAAGATTATCTGATATCTCTCTACAGGTCAAATATGTTCATAGAGAAAACAGACAAGATTATCTGACATTTCTCTACAGGTCAATATGTTCCTAGAGGAAACAGACAAGATTATTTGACATCTCTCTACAGGTCAAATATGTTCATAGAGTAAACAGACAAGATTATCTGACATCTCTCTACAGGTCAAATATGTTCATAGAGGAAACAGACAAGATTATCTGACATCTCTCTACAGGTCAAATATGTTCATAGAGGAAACAGACAAGATTATCTGACATCTCTCTACAGGTCAAGTATGTTCATAGAGGAAATAGACAAGATTATCTGACATTTCTCTACAGGTCAAGTATGTTCATATTATCTGACATCTCTCTACAAGGTCAAATATGTTCATGGAGGAAACAATAGGCAACAGACAATCTACTGTTGATTAAAATATACATCACATTGCTAATGTAACATTACACCACATTACAGATATCATCATTATCATGTACCAGGCCTATCAGCATGGGCAGTCATGTTTCGCCATCTCACACGATCACTAGAGTCATGAATTCAACTCTGTTCTTGTCTCGACCATGCCATGCAGATATTTACTTCTCTGTCTTCCCCTTTTTCTTTTCCACTTAATCTTACCAACTGTAAACTAAGTTCTCTAGTTTATTTCTTCTCATAACATGCCCAACAAATCTTGACTGTCTACGTCTAATTTTTCTAATCTTCCCATCCTGCAAAAGACAACTTTTGCCACAACAATTCTTGTTCTAATCTCTTCAAAAGGCAACATCACATTACAGATGTAACAGTACATCACATAACACATATAATAGTATATACATTACAGATGTAACAATATACACTAAAGACATATTGATTTATTTGGGATTTTTCTTTTTGGCGCTTGCTCACTTTTAACTCAAGCGTGTCCATACACACTATTTATAGTAGTGATGGACTTAATTTTGCATGTGGGTTAGCTTTCCCTATGAATAGTGTCCCTCGCCAACAGGCAAACCCACTCTGACATTAGAGGTACTTGTAATTTACGTCTCCAAGTCAAGGACGATAGGTCAACATTTTAGTCCAACTGTCCGGTGTAGGTGTTGAACCCCTAACCTCGGCACCAGCACAACGAATGCTTAATAACATGCGTTCTTACCCATTCAACCATGCTGACCTGCGTTTTGGGATTTGAGGTTTAAAGATTGAGCAAAACCCACTACTGGCAATGCCAACCGCATGCGCCGATTATGTGACTGAAGACAGTAGTACATCATACTACATGTAACAACATACCACACTCTGATTATGTGACTGAGGACATAGTAGTACATTATACTACATGTAACAACATAACACACTCTGATTATGTGACTGAAGACAGTAGTACATCATACAACATGTAACAATATAACACACTCTGATTATGTGACTGAAGACAGTAGTACATCATACAACGTGTAACAATATAACACACTCTGATTATGTGACTGAAGACAGTAGTACATCATACAACATGTAACAATATAACACACTCTGATTATGTGACTGAATACATAGTAGTACATCATACAACATGTAACAATATAACACACTCTGGATGTAATAGGCAAAAGTCTTATAGGCATTCATTCATTCATCATGTGCCATGCCGATAAGCGTGGGCGGTCATGTTTTGCCATCTCATGCGATCACCAGAGTCATGGATCAGTATTCTTTTCTCAACCATACCACATGGCCAAGCCATCCAGATATTTACTTCTCTGCCTTCCCCTTGTTCTCTTCCCCTCGATCTTGCCAATTGTCACTAAGTTCTCCAATTTATAATTTCTTGTAACGTGGCCAAAAAATGTTGATTGTCTACATCTAATTTCTTTAATCAGTTTACGGTTTTCATTTGTTTCTTGTAGACTTGGTCATTGGTTTTTCTGTCTGTCCATGATATTCTTTGCACTTTCTTCAGAAACCACATTTCCACAGCCATCAGATGTTTTTCTGCTTATCTGCTCATTGTCCACACTTCACATCCATACAAACATACAGGTTCTATGTAGCATCTCAACAATCTTTTTCACTTTGCAAATGACATCTTGTTATTGGTCAGTATGTTTTCCATAACAATACATTAAAGATGTAACAGTACACTAGACTACAGATGTAAAAGCATCATAACATTTAAGGACATAGCCTATGCACACAATTAACATATACAAACCTGAACTCATATGTAATGCCCCAAACTGCTAGCTATTTAATTGTGTCATAAAGTCTAATATTAGATTCAAGTTAGGCCTCTTCATGTCTATAGCAACCAAGCAAAACTATAATCTAGTCAGTCTCTCTCTCCCTCACACACACACACACTCACCCACCCCCACCCTCTCTTTCTCTCTCTCTCTCTCTCACCCACCCACTCACTCTCTCTCTCACTCACACACTCACTCAACCACCAACACACATTCTCTTTCTCTCTCTTTCACTCACACATACTCACTCACCCACCCACCCACACTCTCTCTCTCTTTCACACCCACCCACCCACTCTCTCTCTCACTCACACTCACTCACTCACCCACCCACACACTCTCTCTCTCATGCACACATATTCACTCACCTACACACACTCTCACTCACTCACTCACCCACCCACACACTCTCTCTCTCATTCACACATACTCACTCACCCACACACACTCACTCTCTCTCTCTTTCTGCCACCAGTGTTAATAAGCTGCTCTTACTGTACAAAAGAAAAACCCACCCACAATGTTACAGAAATCTAAATGAAGTCCTGACAGTGTCAGAGAGAATGCTACTCTTGCTGTCTACTTCAGCTAGTTTAACTAATACAAGATGGCAAGCCATTGTGTGAGACTGACAACTTCAAGCATTCATCCTGACAGGCCAATATTTGTCGCTGTAACTTCAACTACACGATTTGTTTCATTTTATCCTCGTATTCAATTTCAAACGTTCTCTTTATGACAGCCATGTGAATGTAGTTTAACAAAACATGCAAGCAACTAACCCTGAAAGTCTAACAGTATATGAACACTTAAAGAGGGAGACAATTCTGTGCCCAACGAGAGAAAATCTTCACATTCTTTACATGCTCAGCTTTGGTTTGTATCATCATCATCATGTTCGATAGCAACAAGCATGGGCGGTCACGGTTTGCCATTATATGATCATTAGTTTTGGTTGAGGCTTGTGTTCTTGGTCAAATCAATATTACAAAGAAGGTAGTTTGCCATAGCTTTCCTTCTTGTCAGTGACACACTGGTCAGTGATGCAGCCAATGTTTCTATTAAGCGATCCTCTGCCTACCACTGCCAAATTGAGATCATAAGCAACATCTATCTGCTGGCTGCACTCATGCCTCTATCTGCTCTTACAGTTTCACGTTACACTCATATGGGGGGAGGGGGGAGGGAGGGGGAGGGCTAAACAGGTACTCCACCTTGCCTAAGAGAGTCCCATAGGCTAGTGGAGCTGTTATTTAAAAGTTAATTTAAATACACACAAGTCTGATAAAACCGTCAAAAAATCCCATAATTAAAACCATTTTTCTGTTATATTCTTTCCAATAATGTAAGTCTCCAGATCCTTTCAGGAGACAAAGCACATACATGCTTGTCCTGAGGGCTGTGACATCAATTCTTTATTTTACACATAATCACCATTGTTCAGTTATAATTTCACCGTGTTCCATGTCTATTATAAGTAAATGCTCATCACAAAGAAATTTTAAATGACAAAAGATTTTGCTAAGGCTGGACAGATACAGGAAAATATATGGACACTAGCAAATCCCAAAACCAAAGCAAATGAAATACCGTTAGAATTCAACCTGCACCAAAATATGGCAAAAATAAGTAACTCACACGTACTGATCCGCTCCACTCCCAGAAGTACCTAAAAGATATACATTGTTGACTTCCTGTGTAGTTACTCTACCTTACAGCAGTTTTATCTGTAATTGTTTGTACTGACTATACTTGGTTAGTGGGCTTGTCTGTCAAGGCAGGGGCCCAGGATCAATCCCCAGAAAAGGCAGGATGACATTTTTGCCACTAGTACAGCAACATGGTCGACTCAGCTTCATAAACATGGGCATCAGACAATTTTCAGAATTGTCTGGGAAGTAAAGGTATGGTGAAGGGAACTGGCCACCCTACCTCATACGTTATGGCATGGGAATTTATGAAGGCCCAACACTTCACACCCCAACAGGCAGTATCTGTTTATGGGCCTAGCACTGACTAATAGTAGTTGCTACCCCACAATGGTCTAGTCATGGGGTGAGTGGTCAGTCAAGGTCTCCGTTATCAATGTTAGTTTGTGCACTGACATAAAAAGGTTCAGGAAGTCTCAGGGCAGACACAGCCAATGTGGTGTCACATGTTAGGGATTCACATATCCTAGGCCATGGCGTTGTAAAAACAAAATAAAGGACCTTCTTAGAGACCTTTAGGTGCATTGGGCATTTGGGGATAGACCCATATTTGTATAGACCAAAATCTGAGAACTCACGGCTCAAAACTCTTAAGCCTCACTGGATGACATGGATGGTCATCATACTGGATGGACAAACACCACCAGACCAACTGGTACTCGCTGGGTGATGTGGTCAGAATCACACCGGCTGCCTTTACTTCCCAAGACATTTCCTGGTACACATTTAAGGCTGTGTGAATGTTCCACATCTGCTTCAATGCAAATGTCAACCCATGACCACTGGATCACAGACGAGCATTCAGCCACCATGCTCCCTACAGTACTGACTACAATTAGTTCTACCAATAATGTAGTTTGTGTTCTCGTCTTCAACAATTAGTTCTACCAATAATGTAGTTTGAGTTCTCGTCTTCAACAATTAGTTCTACCAATAATGTTCTCGTCTTCAACAAGCACAGGCCCTCACCAACCCCCCCCCCCCATTTTTTGCTGTCTCCTGCAGCCCTCTCCATACCCTCCCTGTATTATTTACCTGCTTCTCTAATTCTCTTCTGTGCATGTTTTTAAGTTTCCCTCTATTTCAAAACAATGTTTTCCCATGATGGATTTGAATAACGAAGACACAAACAATAGATTGCACGATTTATTGCCTGGCATATTTTGCTGCATCTCGTCAGGTACATACTGCAGAAATCACACAACTTACGTGAATTAATTAGATAAATCCTTCAAACTGAAATATACACATGTTCGCACAGTAATGTCGATTGTCTACCACGGTAATTTTAAACTGACTAACATGTCTTTCTGCTTGCACAAAGACGGCTTATGAAGGTTGATTATTATAGCTTCAGCAAACTTTAACAATCGACTACTTTGTGTGTTGAACAACACACGGAAGGCACTGTCTCTTTCAACCACGTGACCACTCTCGAGCACATGTCTCCCGACCGATGAAGCCGGACTGTTCCGGTGTGTCGGCCTGCCTAGGCTACCATCTTCTGTGTGTAGTATCTTGTCCAACCAATTCGGAATGTGTTCCAAAACCCTGCAATGTAACTGTCGATCAGTTCTGCCTATGTAGATGGCCTCGCATCTGCATGTAAATAAATAAAATACAATTTGATTTGGCGTACAAAGCTACAGGTTCTTTTACTGCTGGGACGGGGATCGGTGTGTTTCTGTACCTGATGACTAGAGTTGCAGCACAGAATGTTCGCTCGACTGCTGTGGTGAGCCGGTCCCGCAGACGTTGCATTACGTCATCTCCTCGGAAGGTTAGCTGGATGAATACCTTGAGTTTAGGGACTGTAGTTATTTCTGATTTCGGTTTGGGCTGTTGGCAGTGGCGCTTTATAAATCCTGTGGAGTACCCAGTCAGGTTTAAGGCATTCTTCAGAGTTTCAAATTCCTCTGTCAGTGTGTCCTGGGTGCATATCTTCCTAGCACGGTCAAACAGGGTCCGTACTAAGCCCCGTTTGTACTGGACAGGTGCGAAGCTCTGAAAATTTAAGTATTGGCCAGTCCATGTTTCTTTGCGGTACACCGATCTTTCAATTGTGCCGTCTGCTCTACGTCTCATTAGAATATCTAGAAACGGCAACGCTTCGTTGTGTTCGTGTTCCATAGATAAAGAGATGTTTATATGTGTCTCGTTCATTGTGGCCTGGAACGATGTTGCTTGTAGCTCGTCTGTGGTGATAATTAGTATATCATCCACATAACGACAGTAAAAGGCCAAGTTATTGATTTCTGAGGATCTCTTTTCTTCTAAGTATGCCATGAAGATGTCCGCTAGAATAGGTCCAAGTGGGCTCCCCATGGCCACTCCGTAAATTTGGCGATATGACTTGTTTAGAAAGTTGAAATGTATGTTGGCAGTACATAATTTTAATAGCCTCTCTAGAATAGCTGATGGTATGCCTAGTTTTAGTTGTTTGTCTCTAATGCATTCGCTTATTATATTCATGGTCTCATCTACTATATATATATATATATATATGCACCCAGGACACACTGACAGGGGAATTTGAAACTCTGAAGAATGCCTTAAACCTGACTGGGTACTCCACAGGATTTATAAAGCGCCACTGCCAACAGCCCAAACCGAAATCAGAAATAACTACAGTCCCTAAACTCAAGGTATTCATCCAGCTAACCTTCCGAGGAGATGACGTAATGCAACGTCTGCGGGACCGGCTCACCACAGCAGTCGAGCGAACATTCTGTGCTGCAACTCTAGTCATCAGGTACAGAAACACACCGATCCCTGTCCCAGCAGTAAAAGAACCTGTAGCTTTGTACGCCAAATCAAATTGTATTTTATTTATTTACATGCAGATGCGAGGCCATCTACATAGGCAGAACTGATCGACAGTTACATTGCAGGGTTTTGGAACACATTCAGAATTGGTTGGACAAGATACTACACACAGAAGATGGTAGCCTAGGCAGGCCGACACACCGGAACAGTCCGGCTTCATCGGTCGGGAGACATGTGCTCGAGAGTGGTCACGTGGTTGAAAGAGACAGTGCCTTCCGTGTATTGTTCAACACACAAAGTAGTCGATTGTTAAAGTTTGCTGAAGCTATAATAATCAACCTTCGTAAGCCGTCCTTGTGCAAGCAGAAAGACATGTTAGTCAGTTTAAAATTACTGTGGTAGACAATCGACATTACTGTGCGAAAATGTGTATATTTCAGTTTGAAGGATTTATCTAATTAATTCACGTAAGTTGTGTGATTTCTGCAGTATGTACCTGACGAGATGCAGTGAAATATGCCAGGCAATAAATCGTGCAATCTATTGTTTGTGTCTTCGTTATTCAAATTCCCTCTATTTCTTTTGACTCAGTAGGTTCCAGAAACTTCCTATTTATACTATTATAAGGTTTTCAGAAAATGAGTCCCACCCAGCTACAGCATCATGTCCTTACTCTTGATTTCCTGGCATTATGTGTAGCTCTCTCCCTATGCTCCACATCTTTTTATCCTGTCACACCATTGTAGTTCTCCTGTTCAGTGCAGACAATAGTTGTGAATGTTTGCAGTTTATCAGCAATTCTTTTAGTCATTCTCAATGTTTCTGATGCATACAGTAGTAGAGATTTCATGTTAGAGTTGAATAATCTCAGTCTTAAAGTGAGGTTTCATCAAGGGAGATTGGGTTATCATTTGCTTGATATATTCTCATGATCTTTGTCTTTCCATTGACATTTCAGAGCTAATTGTTGTGATCTCTAATCAAGTGTGTTTAATTTAAATTGCATCTGATTTCAGGTGTGGGGCAGGAGGGTAATGTTGTCAGCAAAGTTCAGATGATCACACTGCTCTCTCAGAGTTCTCTGAATTACATTTCTGGTGGTTACTTTTTTCATAATCTAGCCAGGAAGAATAATACAGTTGACAAAAGGCATCCCTGTCACACTCCTTTTCGTATTTCAATTATATCTTTAGAATTTTAATAATATATATATAAGTATCATGATCACCTCTCCAGATCTGTGACATAGTACCAGTATTCCAGCTTTTGTGTACAGGTTCCCCATAGTTTGTTTTATTTCTGTACCTACGTATTCTAACATCTCATTAGGTATTCCAGCTATGGCTGGATATTTGTTTAGCTGTAGCTTGACTACTGCAAGTTCCAACTCTTTGTTGATGAGTAGGGTATCCATTATCTCTACTTTGTTTCTATTTTTGACCTGCGTCTCTGGTTAAGGTACTTAACTTTGTTTTTCACAACTGTCTTGAATTTTACAATCTGATCACAGTGGTCCATTACAAGCTTTCCTGCAATGTATTTAGATAATAGTTTGTAGTTCTGGTAGTACTTACTGTTCTCTCATAATTTAGTTTGATTAATTTCATTTCTTGCTGTGATCACATTACCCCTATTCTAGCACCCAATCATTAGTGTAGTACACACTACATTACCCCTATTCTAGCATCCAATCATCAGTGTAGTACACACTACATTACTCCTATTATAGCATCCAATCATCAGTGTAGTACACACTACATTACTCCTATTATAGCATCCAATCATCAGTGCAGTAACACACTACATTACTCCTATTATAGCATCCAATCATCAGTGTAGTAACACACCACATTATCCCTATTCTAGCACCCAATCATCAGTGTAGAACACAATACCTTCGTTTACCATCTAGACACCACAACTATGGAACTAACATCACAAAACCAATATGCCTTATGTGATTGTAAAAAAAAAACTTTGCTTACTTTCTCACCAAATAAAATCTTATAACACTGGTGGTCACACAATGAGTAAAGGATAAATGTCATCAAAATGATAAAGTCATCCCATAAAACTGTGACTTGCTATATCAAGAAAATCTGTATTATTCTCATCAATGTCAAGGTTACAATCATATTTGTTATCATTCCTCATAATGTCTCACCTGCCACTGACAATCAGCCTACCTTTCCATTGGAATACTGTCCATTTAACTCAAGGGGACAAATGAACGACTCTGACTCTGTTTCTGATTTGGTCCTTTTGTGACCAAACAGGCCAAACTTGCCTTTCTGAAAGCATAGTCATAACACAGACATTACACTGAAGTCAGGACATTATGAATCTGTGGAATATAACAAACATTTCAGCAAATGATTCCACATTTGATAATGTAATAGACAAGGAAACTTCATGGAAGGCGAATATTATTATAAGCCGATTTCAGAATGATGTTTTCACACTTGTATATTATAATGGATGCATATAACAGACAGAGTACAATAGTGGTGCAGTGGCTGACACAGCTGCCCATCAGCCTGGTGGTTGTGTATTCAAATCTCCATTGCGGTGGGTTTGTTTAAATTTACCAGGGCTGTCAGGTTGACTCAGGCTAAAGTCAGTACTAGGAACTGTCCTGGGCAGTGAAGACAGCAGGTGTGATATTGGCCCCACCACCCACAGAGTGCTGATTGGTTGATACAAATATGGGGCTGGCACTATATGCCCAACATATCTCAAGGCATGTAAATGGGCCCTTTATTTTTTATACGACAGTCAAAACACTCCAGGACATGTGGAAGCAAGTTCCCCTTTCATTATATGACAGGCAATAGGATTTGAGCACACATGTTTTCCCTTTTATCGGTAACATAACAGTCAAGGAAACTTCAAGGCAAGTCTATAATATAACAGAAAAGGAGACTATTCAGGGCAAGTTTATAATATAAGAGACAAGAGGACTTCAGGACAAGTTTATGATATAACAGTCCAGAAGATTATTCAGAGCATGTTTATAATATAACAAACAAGAGGACTTATGGACAAGTTTATAATATAGCAGACAATGAGACTTCAAGGCAAGTTTATACGAGGGGGTTACAATAACCGTGCAGTTGTCTTGTAACCTATCAATATTGTTGTTAAGGATGTTAAGAGTTTGAAGAATGTTACATCATGGTGCAGGTGAACAGTGACATCATAAGGACAATCTAAATATGACCACCACTCTTTTGACATGCACTAAAGAGGAGCAGCGTTCTGTTATCAGTTTATTGATCAGTGAAAGGGTGAAACCTATAGAAATACATTAGCGAATGAAGGTCCAGTACAGTGATGTATGCCTGTCAGTCCAGTAAGTGTATGAGTGTAGTAGGATGTTTCAATATGGCATGATTTCTGTGACAGACTGTTCATGGCTGGGTCAGGCACACCAAGTAGTGACCCAAGAGAAATTTTTTCTACAGGAATCCAAGCACTTTTTCGGTGCTGAAGGATTTGCATTGAATGCAATGGTGACTACATAGAAAAATTATACATTTGTTCTTTACTTTTTCAGAATACATTCACAGACACACACATACAATTTTAGGTTTTCATTTTAATGCCCTTCGTAATATAACAGACAAGGCGACTTCAAGGAAAGTTTATAATTGAACAGACAAGGCGACTTCAAGGAAAGTTTATAATTGAACAGACATGGAGACTTCAAGGAAAGTTTATAAGTTTAATATAACAGACAAGGAGACTTCAGTGACAGTTGTAACGATCAAGGGGACACAACAAACTGCTTAACTGAATCAATTGAAGCCAGTAAAAGAAAATAATGCAGACAACATACTAACCTTGACCTTACTATTGGGAAGCAGTGGCTGATAGCCTGGCTGGGACTCGTACTCTCTCTTCCTGGTCTGTGTCTCTGGCCCAATCAGGCTGATGAAGTGAGTGTTGAGGTGCCTCCGTAACAAGGTTTTACTCGGAGGGATGGATAACAGGACGGCAAACAGCTCAGAATTGAAGCGAGGCTCTAAAACCTGATATTGTAAAGTGTAAATGTCCAAGATCGACAGGTAATGTCAGTGTAAAATGACAATATTTAGTGGGTAGGACAACACGACTTGTGAAAACCATGTACATAACTTTTTGTAAATGTTGCATATCCCTTACAGGAAGTTGCAGTCAACACCAGCATTTTTCAGCTGCTGTTGATGTAGTAGGCAAGTTTTACGTTCAGTATTTTGCCATTGCTTTCTGAATTACCAGCTCCCATACCAACACGTTATAACACAGCGCGATACAGTCTGCCGTACGGTCTGTACATAACTGCAGGCCATAAAACACAATAGTGGTCTTTAGGGTGAGCTAACAGTGACACATAACAAGCTGCTGACATCCACATTTTTGTAATGTAAAACTGCTAGTGATAGTGTTAGAACTTACCTCACCTTATCATCAACTCCATGGATAGTTGAAACTTAAATACCTATTACTGCCAATGTTATAATGTATATTCTACTCCTGCCAATGTTAGAATGTATATCCTATCATTGTCAATGTCAGAATGTATATCCTATAATTGTCAATGTCAGAATGTATATCCTATCATTGTCAATGTCAGAATGTATATCCTATCACTGTCAATGTCAGAATGCATATCATATCATTGTCAATGTCAGAATGTATATCCTAACACTGTCAATGTTATAATGTATATTCTATCACTGTCAATGTCAGAATGTATATCCTATCATTGTCAATGTCAGAATGTATATCCTATCACTGTCAATGTCAGAATGTATATCCTAACACTGTCAATGTCAGAATGTATATCCTATCATTGTCAATGTCAGAATGTATATCCTATCATTGTCAATGTCAGAATGTATATCCTATCATTGTCAATGTCAGAATGTATATCCTATCACTGTCAATGTCAGAATGTATATCCTATCATTGTCAATGTCAGAATGTATATCCTATCACTGTCAATGTCAGAATGTATATCCTATCATTGTCAATGTCAGAATGTATATCCTAACACTGTCAATGTTATAATGTATATTCTATCACTGTCAATGTCACAATGTATATCCTATCACTGTCAATGTCAGAATGTATATCCTATCACTGTCAATGTCAGAATGTATATCCTAACACTGTCAATGTCAGAATGTATATCCTATCATTGTCAATGTCAGAATGTATATCCTATCATTGTCAATGTCAGAATGTATATCCTAACACTGTCAATGTCAGAATATATATCCTAACACTGTCAATGTCAGAATGTATATCCTATCATTGTCAATGTCAGAATGTATATCCTATCATTGTCAATGTCAGAATGTATATCCTAACACTGTCAATGTCAAAATGTATATCCTATCACTGTCAATGTCAGAATGTATATCCTATCACTGTCAATGTCAGAATGTATATCCTATCACTGTCAATGTCGGAATGTATATCCTATCATTGTCAATGTGAGAATGTATATCCTATCAATGTCAATGTCAGAATGTATATCCCAACACTGTCAATGTCAGAATGTATATCCTATCACTGTCAATGTCAGAATGTATATCCTATCATTGTCAATGTCAGAATGTATATCCTATCACTGTCAATGTCAGAATGTATATCCTATCATTGTCAATGTCAGAATGTATATCCTATCATTGTCAATGTCAGAATGTACATCCTATCATTGTCAATGTCAGAATGTATATCCTATCACTATCAATGTCAGAATGCATATCCTATCACTGCCAATGTCAGAATGTATATCCTATCACTGTCAATGTTAGAATCTATTATCTGTGATTGCAACCAACAGAACAATTCTGTACACTGCTACTGATGGAGCAATTCTGTACACATGTAACTGCCACTGGCAGAACAATTGTGTACACATGTAACTTCCACTGACAGAACAATTGTGTACACATGTAACTTCCACTGACAGAACAATTGTGTACACATGTAACTGCCACTGACAGAACAATTGTGTACACATGTAACTGCCACTGACAGAGCAATTGTTTACACATGTAACTGCCACTGACCAAACAATTGTGTACACATGTAACTGCCACTGACAGAACAATTGTGTACACATGTAACTGCTACTGACAGAACAATTGTATATACATGTAATTGCTATTGGCAGAACAAATTCTGTACACATGTAAGTGTTATTAAAGACTCATTAAACCCTAAATTAATTAGCACAGACAATGCCATCATTATTTTAAAGACAAACACACAGACTGCTCACCATGAGAGCACCATGGACTCCACTTCCCCGTAAGTTTGGAGCATATTCTGACAGATCGATTGTCCGCAGCCACTCCATGACTCTGTGATTCGTCCACAACACAACCTCCCCTGCATTTCCTTTCATATGTGGCTGCTGGTGTAGAGACAGAAAGTGAAATACATCTGTGTAATGGAAGAGGGAAAACCATCTTCAAACTTTAAACTGACATGCCATTAAAATGTATTTAGTGTTTGGCCATGGCACAGGCTTGGTATAAAACCCAAATACACAATACTTTTTGTGATTCTCTGTTCACCTTTTAAGAGAAGCACATATCATCTCTGCTGCATAGATCAGAAACATGGAAAACAACAAAAACAAATACATATAAATTACAAGCATTCACTAATTGCGCAAAATAGAAGGAATAAAATGGTATGACAACGTCATCAATGTGGAGCTCACAGAGAGAACTAGACATACACCAATAAACCACAGTGTGAAGAAAAGATGCTGGAGTTTGGTAGGTCATACGCTGAAAAACAATCCAAGAATAATACAACTATAAAAGCTGTAGTCTGGAACCCACAGGGCAAAATAAATAGAGGACCTAACATCTCCTGGAGAAGAGAAGTACAAACAGAAATGACAAGTACAGGAAGGACAGAGCTGCATGGGGTAGCTAAAGATATCAGGGGGAGGGGGAGCCTTGGAATGAGTTTGTTAAAGTGGGCGGTGGGGGGGGGGGAAGAAAGGAGAAATGTCACAATGGGGGATAGAGGGCAAAAGAAGCAAAGAAGACCCAGAAGTCCCCTTTATGTGAATGTGGCATGCAGTTATATCAGGTTGACTGCCTCCAGACATATTCCATCTAGGTCATGCGTTCTATCTAACAAACTGTAGTTGGTTTCTCCTGGCAGAACTGACAGAACATAGATCAATATATGTTGGAAACTTGCAGCAATGAAAGAAAGCACATCCTAAGTATATGGGTTCTATCTAACAAACTGTAGCTGGTTTCTCCTGGCAGAACTGACAGAACATAGATCAATATATGTTGGAAACTTGCAGCAATGAAAGAAAGCACATCCTAAGTATATGGGTTCTATCAGCAATTTATGACTTCAGACTAATGTGTCCCAAGAACAGGAAGCTGACTACCGCACAACCCGATGTTCCTTAGAATAGGTTCTAACAGGATTATGACAAATTAATGCAATAGCTGCTCTTAAAAACAATTTTGAAGCATTACTTAATCCACCGGTAGATAATGTCAGCAGTGTCAGCAGTAACCTGTGTCACAGACAGTGTCAGTAAACAGCCTCAGCGGACAGCTTCAGCAGACAGTTTCAGCAGACAGTATATTCAGACAGTGTTCATGATGTAGCAGGTGCTCTCATCTTGGTGTGTTGACAAGCCCCTAAATCTCTGGCCATTTCTCCCACCTCATCCACCCCCATGATCAAGGTGTCTGCAGTGTCCTGTGTCCATCTCTACATCTCTGGCCATGTCTCCTGCCTCGTGCACCCTCATGACCCAGGTGTCTGCAGTGTCCTGTGTCCATCTCTACATCTCTGGCCATTTCTCCCACCTCATCCACCCCCATGACCAAGGTGTCTGCTGTGTCCTGTGTCCATCTCTACATCTCTGGCCATTTCTCCCACCTCATCCACCCTCATGACCAAGGTGTCTGCTGTGTCCTGTGTCCATCTCTACATCTCTGGCCATTTCTCCCACCTCATCCACCCTCATGACCAAGGTGTCTGCTGTGTCCTGTGTCCATCTCTACATCTCTGGCCATTTCTCGCACCTCATCCACCCTCATGACCAAGGTGTCTGCTGTGTCCTGTGTCCATCTCTACATCTCTGGCCATTTCTCCCACCTCATCCACCCTCGTGCCCAAGGTGTCTGCAGTGTCCTGTGTCCATCTCTACATCTCTGGCCATTTCTCCCACCTCATCCACCCTCATGACCAAGGTGTCTGCTGTGTCCTGTGTCCATCTCTACATCTCTGGCCATTTCTCCCACCTCATCCACCCTCATGACCAAGGTGTCTGCAGTGTCCTGTGTCCATCTCTACATCTCTGGCCATTTCTCCCACCTCATCCACCCTCATGACCAAGGTGTCTGCTGTGTCCTGTGTCCATCTCTACATCTCTGGCCATTTCTCCCACCTCATCCACCCTCGTGCCCAAGGTGTCTGCAGTGTCCTGTGTCCATCTTTGTGTTGGTCCACCCTTGCCTCGTCTACCAGGAACCAGGCCTTCCATCGCTGTTCTCTCCGAACCACTGTGACGTTTAGTATGGTCCACATATTTCAGTTTCCCAGACATTATAATGCTTACGAGTCAGTTTTCTTCCATGATATTCTAAGAACTTTCCTGTAGCAACTGAGTTCAAAAGCCTCAATAGTCTTCTTTAGTGGTTGCCAAATTGTCCCTGACATATGGTGTTGTGCCATAGGTTCTCCACACTGTTTCATCTCTGCAGTTCTATGGCCAGTCTGTGTCTAATTTCTTGTCAACAGTTCCCATTGTTGTTGATTAAGGTGCCAAGATATTCAATCTCTTCCTTGGTAATTGTGATCTTTGGCTGGAATGTGGTTTTGTTTTGATGGTGGAATCCTGTAGGAGTTCACACACATAAGAACAGGACCTTGTTACACGCCCTGAGGTGTGCTTGGCATATGGTGGTAGCCCCATACACCAACTGACACTCCACAGTTCACATACCCAGATAGCCATGGCTATACTGTGACAAGGTGCTAAAATACAAAGGATAAGAGTAAAACTGTCACATCAGACTTATGTTTACTGAATTAAAGAAATCACAATAATTCAGGCATAAAACTTGCTCCACTGTACCTCATCAGCAGTAGGCCTTCTCCGCAAGCAATTTGGGTTAAAGTTGTTCAATCGCAAAACTTGAATACCCCGTTTTATAGACACATGATGGACTTCGTTGGAGACTTTCAAGGAGAAGAGGTCTTCCTAAAGACATGTTGTAATAAATGGCTCAAGAAGATATCCACTTCACTGTTATTTAAACTGCACCCCTAAACATGCTCTCCTGTGCAGACATTGCTCTCAGTTATAATGAACTAACTACTCGTGTGAGACAAAAATTACCTGTATGAAAGTTCTCAAATTAAAAAAAACAAAACAACTACTCATATGAAACAGCTAACCATCCATTTCAAATAGTCAACCATCCATTCATACAGCCAAGCACCATTATAAAACAACGAACAATGAAGAAGCGAACCAGCACCATATGAAACAACTACCCACCCAAATAAAACAACTAACCACCCGTATACAACATTCAGTCACTCTTGTAAAACAACGCACACAGGACACTTACACGTGACCAGTACACACCTCTATAAACCAGTCAGCACACACATGTATGCACACACACACACACACACACAAACATGCACAAGGATGCGCATGCATAAGGATGCATGGTCACATGCACATGCATGCAGATATATACACATACCAGTCAGTACACAACAGACACATTAACTATTCACAAGTCACCACACATACACATACCAGTCAGTACACAACAGACACATTAACTATTCACAAGTCACCACACATACACATACCAGTCAGTACACAACAGACACATTAACTATTCACAAGTCACCACACATACACATACCAGTCAGTACACAACAGACACATTAACTATTCACAAGTCACCACACATACACATACCAGTCAGTACACAACAGACACATTAACTATTCACAAGTCACCACATATACACATACCAGTCAGTACTCAACAGACACATTAACTATTCACAAGTCACCACACATACACATACCAGTCAGTACTCAACAGACACATTAACTATTCACAAGTCACCACACATACACATACCAGTCAGTACACAACAGACACATTAACTATTCACAAGTCACCACACATACACATACCAGTCAGTACACAACAGACACATTAACTATTCACAAGTCACCACACATACACATACCAGTCAGTACACAACAGACACATTAACTATTCACAAGTCACCACACATACACATACCAGTCAGTACACAACAGACACATTAACTATTCACAAGTCACCACACATACACATACCAGTCAGTACTCAACAGACACATTAACTATTCACAAGTCACCACACATACACATACCAGTCAGTACTCAACAGACACATTAACTATTCACAAGTCACCACACATACACATACCAGTCAGTACACAACAGACACATTAACTATTCACAAGTCACCACACATACACATACCAGTTAGTACACAACAGACACATTAACTATTCACAAGTCACCACACATACACATACCAGTCAGTACTCAACAGACACATTAACTATTCACAAGTCACCACACATACACATACCAGTCAGTACTCAACAGACACATTAACTATTCACAAGTCACCACACATACACATACCAGTCAGTACTCAACAGACACATTAACTATTCACAAGTCACCACACATACACATACCAGTCAGTACTCAACAGACACATTAACTATTCACAAGTCACCACATATACACATACCAGTCAGTACTCAACAGACACATTAACTATTCACAAGTCACCACACATACACATACCAGTCAGTACTCAACAGACACATTAACTATTCACAAGTCACCACATATACACATACCAGTCAGTACTCAACAGACACATTAACTATTCACAAGTCACCACACATACACATACCAGTCAGTACTCAACAGACACATTAACTATTCACAAGTCACCACACATACACATACCAGTCAGTACTCAACAGACACATTAACTATTCACAAGTCACCACATATACACATACCAGTCAGTACTCAACAGACACATTAACTATTCACAAGTCACCACATATACACATATCAGTCGGTACACACAACATATCTACACACCGCTCAGTACATGACACACATCAATACTCTAATCAGTACCCAATTAAACATAGTACACATCTATACTCTAATCAGTACCCATTTAAACATAGTACACATCTATACTCTATTCAGTACCCATTTAAACATAGTGCACATCTATACTCTTATCAGTACCCATTTAAACATAGTGCACATCTATACTCTAATCAGTACCCATTTAAACATAGTGCACATCTATACTCTAATCAGTACCCATTTAAACATAGTACACATCTATACTCTAATCAGTACCCATTTAAACATAGTACACATCTATACTCTAATCAGTACCCATTTAAACATAATACATATCTATACTCTAATCAGTACCCATTTAAACATAGTGTACATCTATACTCTAATCAGTACCCATTTAAACATAGTACACATCTATACTCTAATCAGTACCCATTTAAACATAGTACACATCTATACTCTAATCAGTACCCATTTAAACATAGTACATATCTATACTCTAATCAGTCCCCATTTAAACATAGTGCACATCTATACTCTAATCAGTACCCATTTAAACATAGTGCACATCTATACTCTAATCAGTACCCATTTAAACATAGTGCACATCTATACTCTAATCAGTACCCATTTAAACATAGTACACATCTATACTCTAATCAGTACCCATTTAAACATAGTACACATCTATACTCTAATCAGTACCCATTTAAACATAGTACATATCTATACTCTAATCAGTACCCATTTAAACATAGTACACATCTATACACGAAGTATAGTACACAGTACAATCTATAGTTCAATCAGCACACATGTATGCTTTATACACAAGAAACAACTCTGAACAAAGGCCACACACAGAGTAGTACACATGTGCACACCTGTTTGTACACACATGTACACAACAATTGGCTCACCACTGTCAGGTAGTTCAGCATCCTCCCATCAACCCTGGCATCATAGAAGGAATCTTTGTACTGCGGCAATCCTATATCATCCAGCCATCCTGGCAGAGTGAACAGACATTTCAATGTATGGGAGCTCATTTATTATACTTGTATGTTATCAAAACACTACAGGCAAACCTGCAGGTGTTCACTCACCCTAGGCAGACGTTGAATGGTAAGGTCGGGGGTGATCCAATGGCAGATGTTGCTACAGGGATGTGAAGTGTTAGATCTGTATATACACTACATCGTGGTTTCATGGAGTGGGTGACTAGCTCACTCCATCTATAGAAAGTATGAACAGTTTCTGATACCAATTTGACAAGGCTGGAGTGACGTCAGAGCTGCACTTGTTGGGGCAATATCCCATCCTGTCATTACTAATGGTTGAAAGCCAAAGCACCAGTGTAGTCTCATGAGCATACTATTCACTCATCTTTCTTGATGAAGCCTATGTTTGCTGAATAGCCTGTAACACATGATGGGCATGCATGTCCTGTCCAGTCATGTTCTTTCCATCAGACACCATGTTTGATTCCTAATTCCAGTAGTTTTAGGCTCAATGTTACATTCATTTCTTTGTCATAATTCAGGATTAAAAATTGTATATTGCTGCTACAATGAAAGATCTAGGTTTTTCAATTCACATGCAGAAACCTTCATACATGTCATGTATAGAACATAGAACAAAAGTGGCAGAACCCTCCTATTTATGTTCAGAACATCAAGTGACCAGAATGGACCTATCATCATTGCACACTGTACGAGTTCAGACGTGCTGACATCTCCCCCACACAATGTGTACGTGTGTGTGATGGCTGATCACACTAGTTCAATGTTGGTTCATCAGTTCCCTGTATTCCCTGCAAAGCCTTCAAGTCCCACAACTCCTTGCTTTACACCAGTGTCCCTAATCCTGAGCAAGGTCATTTACTTATGCATGAATTTGAAATAAGTAGTTGCATCCAGATATTTAAGATGCCTGCTCAGTTCATTGATGGACCCTCCACAATAGCCAAAAGCATGTGTCTGACTCTTCATTGCCTTTGACACCAGTGGGTCCTGGCACAAAAAATAAAATAGTCCTAATTGTGGATTTCTGCACTGACTCAAACCACTGCCTCTGCATGTATTCAGACCCATCTTCTTAGCATGTTCATGGAGTCAGCATGCATGTTTGTGTGTGGTCCTGCATTTCTAACTAGCACAATGCCATTGTCCCAGTCAGCAGCTCAACTGTTAAGGTTACTGGTAGTGTTAAGGAGCACAGCTGGATCCCTGAACTATTCAGCTATTTCAAGCCCAAGCGCAATTACCTATAGCAAACATATTGCAGAAAACTTCTGTACATTTCATGTATACAACATTAAATAAGTATTGCAATGAAAATCTTCTACATACTTCATATATATATATAGAGTATACAACAAATGTTTTTGTTAAGGAGTAAACACATACACATGGACGCTACAAAGAATCACTCTTACCAGTGGAGAACCTCTGAAGTTGGAGTGGGTTCGCCTCATAGCGAGGGACACTGGTAATAGGGAAAGCTAATCCACACACACACAGATATCCAGTGCATTGGGCTATGTTTAACCAATTCACTGCCAAGAGCCAATTAATCAGCTCAATTGAATAGCCTAAACTGCCAAGAGCCGATTGATTGGCTGAATGTTGATTATTTGTTTCATTTCCCAAATCTTCCGCAATTTTAGTGCCCAGTAAATGAAAATTTCCACCGGAAAAAGATATGTCTTTTGAACAATAATGGACAAGAAGTGTGGAGTAAGCGTGTTGTGAGAAAAATAGCTTGTAAAACTAGTTTGTTTTTATTATTCTAGAAATGGCAACACCCTCCGGTTCTTGACCTCGTTGATTTACACCAGACTATTGTTTCAAGAGATTTTTAGATTATAGTTATTCTGATTTAAAGGATTTTGTGAAAGATTCTACAACTGACAGCATGTGCAGTAATGTGGTTATTCAGTTAAATTATTTAGCAGGTGGTCATACTGAAAACAAACCTAACAGTGAAAGTGTGTCATCATGTGATGGCACATGTCTAATTATGCTTGCTCTAATGGGCCACACTTTTGCCCCTAAGTTTGCTTTACCGGGGATTATTTAAATAATTAAATTTTAAAGAATAATTATAACTAAATAGAAAATAGTGCTTATATTGATTTTCATTCTAATGAGTACAAATCTGACTCACATTTTCCTGACTTTTTCCATTTTGTGTTAAAACAATGTGCTTCAAAATATGCTGTTTTAATTGTGTTTTGATGGTGTTAAGGAGCAGTTCTTGTGACATTGGTGAAGAAAAGTGGTGTTATTATCCTTATTCAGTAAATTTAATTGGATAATCATCAAGGATTGAGAAGTAGTGTTTTGGTAAGTGAACATTTCTAATAAATGTGACCCCTGTCTTCAAAATTTATTTTTTGTACAAATTCTAACATTATTATTATGATATTTCTAACTTCTAACAATAGTGGCATGTTCATTGTGCAATCTCCTTTAATTTGATATACAATACAATATAACTGCAACTATGTTAACTATTTTTAGATCATTACTGTGTCACACCCCTACTTCCTATTTTCTGCCATCAATTTCTGTTTGGTCCAAATCCACTTTTTGTTTGACAGTGAGTAAATCAGTTAAGTTCAAAGGGAGTGAACAAAATTTAAAAAAAACATCAGTTTAGAAATGTTCTTGACTTGCCTGGTTTGACCATCTTACTGACTATGACTCCTTGTTGAAGACCATTCTCCTGGCTACAGGAGACAGTACAGACATTGCAGGCAATAGCATTACCAAGAAGTCTATTCTCCTGGCTACAGGAGACAGTACAGACATTGCAGGCTATGACATTACCAAGAATTCTATTCTGCAGACTGTAGGAGACAGTATAGAAAATGCAGGCTATGAGATTACCAAGAATTCTATTCTCCTGGCTACAGGAGACAGTATAGAAAATGCAGGCTATGAGATTACCAAGAAGACTATTCTTCTTAATACATGAGACTGTACAGACATTGCAGGCTATGAGATTACCACTCTTGCACAATTAGACTTTATGTCAATCTTGTGCAATTTTATCAGTAATCCTGCAGTTTGACTAACATTGGGCCACACTTCATGTTTAGTTTTACTACAAATTTTTAATCCTTGCCTGCGATGTCACCAACAATGATACACTTCCTGCCCATGAGAAGATATTCCTGTAATCCTGTGGAAACAAATGTTCATGGAACTTACTTGCCACAAAATTATGGTCCAGCTCTATAAGCACATCCATGCCATGTGATGCCATGGCTTGCATGGCCAGCTGGAGTTTCTTGCGATGAAGGCTGTTCTTAATGCCCAGCTCCTGTAGACATATGGTGAGAGGAAACATGGTTAACAATAGACATGAAATCATGCATTTGTAGTAGACATAGGAAGACATCCAACTTTTAGCAAAGAAGACATCCAACTTGTAGCAAGGAATACATTCATCCCGTAGCAAGGAAGACATCTAACTTGTAGCAAGGAATACATTCAACATGCAGTAAGGAATACATTCAACTTGTAGCAAGGAATACATTCAACTTGTAGCAAGGAAGACATCTAACTTGTAGCAAGGAATATATAGGGTCACAACATAGGATAAAAAATGTTCAAATATGACATATCCATAATAAATACTGTTGGATGTAGAGTCACAAATGTTAAAAATGAAATATGACATGTTTTAACCCTTTTCAGGGCACAATGGCCAAAAATGTCTTTACTACCAAACAGGCAAAACGTCTGAAAGCATCCGTGACAACTAAGGGTTGTTAACATGCGACCTCGAGACTTTGCAAGACTTCCAATTGTTTACTTCTGGTTTTGGTGATAGCTTGATTGGGTGGGCGTCATTTGCAAGTGTTTTCTTTAAATTTGATCGGATTTAAAAAAAATAGTTTTCAGGGTTTTTATGCTTTTTTTTCAAAATGGATTTTGACGATTCTTCAAGTGATAGTAGAGATTTTGCTGGGTTCAACTTAAGTGACATTGAAGTGCACGAAGTTGACTATGAATCAGAGCTAGATATCAGTGATATTAGCATAAGCAGTGAACACACTTCGGATCTCTCAGACTTTGAACAAAGTGATTCTGATTCTACAAATGTGGCTGAAGAAAGTAGGGCGGGGCCATCTGGTGATGCACACGGTTGGAGCAACAAAACAACACCATTAAAAATCGAAAGATTTACTGAAGAAACTGGTGCCAAAATAACAACTGATGATCATTCTCAGCTTGCCTTCTTTCATCAACTCTTCGAGGAACAAACTTTTAAAACAATTGCCAGTGAGCGGTTGGCAGAGTGTTTGAATCGCTAACCTGCAGTTTGCAACAGCTGCACTGGCCTGGTGGCCTTAATTCCTCAGGTTCGAGACCCCCCCCCCCCCCCCCCCCCCCTTTCCCACCTTCCTCTCTCTCTCCTACACTGCAAGGTACTATAAGCAGTTACAACAGTTTTTGTTTAGTGAGGACAAACAGTGATATGTTTCTTTAGTGCTGTGCTTCTGATGAAATGTAAATACAATGTAGTTTATCCATTGTGATGACTGAAAAGGCCGGAATTTCTACGATAAATATATAATGATACAGTCACAGAGCTGAGGCCACCAAGCTGCTCAAGCTGTGAGTTTTCTAGTCCAGTCAATTGAGTTTTGTAGCCCAGTCAATTGAGTTTTCTAGTCCAGTCAATGTTTTCTAATCCAGTCAGTCTACAGCCATCCACTGCACAATTTCTGAAGTATAGACAGACATTCAGACACAATGGCTGCCCAGATCAAATGAATCTCTTCAAGCAAGCAATAACTGCCTCCATCTCCACACTCAAACTGAGGTGGTAATCTCATCCAATCCACCATGTCACCAAAACATCTGCCCTTGATTCAAGCAAACAATCCAGCCTGACTGTTTTCCCCAATAGCAGTTCAGTACATGATAGCTTCATTCTACACAGAATGATCATAATTTTGAATCGCCACATCTGCCTGATCATTTCACCTCTCTTTGCACCTCCTTATGAGAGTGATAACTGCCTGATTGAAGTGCTTCTGGTTATGGTGTTAATACATTCTTGTCCTTTATGTAAATGCTTTACTTTAGTCAGCTATTCCCACATGTCCTCTGTCTGGGCCATCCATGACATTCCGCTCTTTGTTCTTGATTCCCATTATCATCTAGATACTTATACAGGGCATGTCTCTTATCTCTGCTCACTCATGTAAAGTCGTTAGCCTGAGAAAGTACATAGCTGGACTGTACTGATAGATGGAATGTACTGACAGCTGGACTGTACTGACACCTGGACTATACTGACAGCTGGAAGGTACTGACAGCTGGAAGGTACTGACACCTGGACTATACTGACAGCTGGACTGTACTGACACCTGGACTATACTGACAGCTGGAAGGTACTGACAGAAGTGAAGACAATTGGGAGATGGATTGGGAGATGAGGTAGGAAACATTCCTGTATACTTGATAGATCACATTAACAATTATTTTCTGATAAGTATAGAAGTAGTTATGCAATCTTTTCTCCACAAGCGTTCACATGAAGGATAATTTGAATTAATTTTGATGACAGTTTTTTATGTTTGGTTTTCAGTAACAGAATACTTTCACCACACACAGATATCCCCATAAGTGATCCATCCTCCTCGCTTATATAACACATGGAGAATCTCATCACAAAACATGAACTCTGCAGCAAATGTGCATATACCAGAATCACACTTACTGTAAATATTCTTGTGTGGGTAGGTATTCTAACTTTGAATCATACATGGGCTATGTCCCAGAATTGACCGGTTTTTGCCTTATGCAGAAATGCGTGGCTGCTGGGCTTCTGGTTGACTGCCACTGCCATCGACGATGAACTGTATTTTCGTGGACTGTGTGGATGAACATCTAGGAAACATCCAGATGGGAAAATGACTGCCGATTCCATCAGAGATAAACTGGATGTTTCGTGGGGGACTATTGTGTTGACATTCTGGCGGCGGCATTATGCACAGTGTATCTGTGCGGGCTGTTGTTTGTCGAGACTCCTGTCTTTTCCACTTTTCACATTGGGCAGTGGGGAGCGTTTTATGTGATATTCACTGGCACAGGAACGGAGCATAATGGGGACGACCCGTTGCTGTGAAGTTGGAACCGCGACTAACTAACTAACTAACTATGGGCATGAACCTATTTGGCCTAGTCTTTTAAATTTACAAAAACAGAGGGATTTTTAATGTGCACACAGGTAATCAGAGTTGTTTGCCCATACCAGTCTTCAATGAGTTAATTAGGGATGTTTAATGTGCACACAGGTAATCAGAGTTGTTTGCCCATACCAGTCTTCAATGAGTTAATTAGGGATGTTTAATGTGCACACAGGTAGTTGTTTGCCCATACCAGTGTTCAGTGAGTTAATAAGGGATGTTTAATGTGCACACAGGTAGTCGGAGTTGTTTGCCTATACCAGTCTTCAATGAGTTAATTAGGGATGTTTAATGTGCACACAGGTAGTCGGAGTTGTTTGCCCATACCAGTCTTCAATGAGTTAATTAGGGATGTTTAATGTGCACACAGGTAGTCGGAGTTGTTTGCCCATACCAGTCTTCAATGAGTTAATTAGGGATGTTTAATGTGCACACAGGTAGTTGTTTGCCCATACCAGTGTTCAGTGAGTTAATAAGGGATGTTTAATGTGCGCACAGGTAGTCGGAGTTGTTTGCCCATACCAGTCTTCAATGAGTTAATTAGGGATGTTTAATGTGCACACAGGTAGTTGTTTGCCCATACCAGTGTTCAGTGAGTTAATAAGGGATGTTTAATGTGCACACAGGTAGTCAGAGTTGTTTGCCCATACCAGTCTTCAATGAGTTAATTAGGGATGTTTAATGTGCACACAGGTAGTTGTTTGCCCATACCAGTGTTCAGTGAGTTAATAAGGGATGTTTAATGTGCACACAGGTAGTCGGAGTTGTTTGCCCATACCAGTCTTCAATGAGTTAATTAGGGATGTTTAATGTGCACACAGGTAGTTGTTTGCCCATACCAGTGTTCAGTGAGTTAATAAGGGATGTTTAATGTGCACACAGGTAGTCAGAGTTGTTTGCCCATACCAGTCTTTAATGAGTTAATTAGGGATGTTTAATGTGCACACAGGTAGTTGTTTGCCCATACCAGTGTTCAGTGAGTTAATAAGGGATGTTTAATGTGCACACAGGTAGTTGGAGTTGTTTGCCCATACCAGTCTTCAATGAGTTAATTAGGGATGTTTAATGTGCACACAGGTAGTTGTTTGCCCATACCAGTGTTCAGTGAGTTAATAAGGGATGTTTAATGTGCACACAGGTAGTCGGAGTTGTTTGCCCATACCAGTCTTCAATGAGTTAATTAGGGATGTTTAATGTGCACACAGGTAGTCGGAGTTGTTTGCCCATATCAGTCTTCAATGAGTTAATTAGGGATGTTTAATGTGCACACAGGTAGTTGTTTGCCCATACCAGTGTTCAATGAGTTAATAAGGGATGTTTAATGTGCACACAGGTAGTCGGAGTTGTTTGCCTATACCAGTCTTCAATGAGTTAATTAGGGATGTTTAATGTGCACACAGGTAGTTGTTTGCCCATACCAGTGTTCAATGAGTTAATTAGGGATGCTTAATGTGCACACAGGTAGTCGGAGTTGTTTGCCCATATCAGTCTTCAATGAGTTAATTAGGGATGTTTAATGTGCACACAGGTAGTTGTTTGCCCATACCAGTGTTCAATGAGTTAATAAGGGATGTTTAATGTGCACACAGGTAGTCAGAGTTGTTTGCCCATACCAGTCTTCAATGAGTTAATTAGGGATGTTTAATGTGCACACAGGTAGTTGTTTGCCCATACCAGTGTTCAGTGAGTTAATAAGGGATGTTTAATGTGCACACAGGTAGTCGGAGTTGTTTGCCCATACCAGTCTTCAATGAGTTAATTAGGGATGTTTAATGTGCACACAGGTAGTTGTTTGCCCATACCAGTCTTCAATGAGTTAATTAGGGATGTTTAATGTGCACACAGGTAGTTGTTTGCCCATACCAGTGTTCAGTGAGTTAATAAGGGATGTTTAATGTGCACACAGGTAGTCGGAGTTGTTTGCCCATACCAGTCTTCAATGAGTTAATTAGGGATGTTTAATGTGCACACAGGTAGTTGTTTGCCCATACCAGTCTTCAATGAGTTAATTAGGGATGTTTAATGTGCACACAGGTAGTTGTTTGCCCATACCAGTGTTCAGTGAGTTAATAAGGGATGTTTAATGTGCACACAGGTAGTCGGAGTTGTTTGCCCATACCAGTCTTCAATGAGTTAATTAGGGATGTTTAATGTGCACACAGGTAGTCGGAGTTGTTTGCCCATACCAGTCTTCAATGAGTTAATTAGGGATGTTTAATGTGCACACAGGTAGTTGTTTGCCCATACCAGTGTTCAGTGAGTTAATAAGGGATGTTTAATGTGCACACAGGTAGTCAGAGTTGTTTGCCCATACCAGTCTTCAATGAGTTAATTAGGGATGTTTAATGTGCACACAGGTAGTTGTTTGCCCATACCAGTGTTCAATGAGTTAATTAGGGATGTTTAATGTGCACACAGGTAGTTGTTTGCCCATACCAGTGTTCAGTGAGTTAATAAGGGATGTTTAATGTGCACACAGGTAGTTGGAGTTGTTTGCCCATACCAGTCTTCAATGAGTTAATTAGGGATGTTTAATGTGCACACAGGTAGTTGTTTGCCCATACCAGTCTTCAATGAGTTAATTAGGGATGTTTAATGTGCACACAGGTAGTTGTTTGCCCATACCAGTGTTCAGTGAGTTAATAAGGGATGTTTAATGTGCACACAGGTAGTCGGAGTTGTTTGCCCATACCAGTCTTCAATGAGTTAATTAGGGATGTTTAATGTGCACACAGGTAGTCGGAGTTGTTTGCCCATACCAGTCTTCAATGAGTTAATTAGGGATGTTTAATGTGCACACAGGTAGTTGTTTGCCCATACCAGTGTTCAATGAGTTAATAAGGGATGTTTAATGTGCACACAGGTAGTCGGAGTTGTTTGCCCATACCAGTCTTCAATGAGTTAATTAGGGATGTTTAATGTGCACACAGGTAGTTGTTTGCCCATACCAGTCTTCAATGAGTTAATTAGGGATGTTTAATGTGCACATAGGTAGTCGGAGTTGTTTGCCCATACCAGTGTTCAATGAGTTAATTAGGGATGTTTAATGTGCACACAGGTAGTTGTTTGCCCATACCAGTCTTCAATGAGTTAATTAGGGATGTTTAATGTGCACACAGGTAGTCGGAGTTGTTTGCCCATACCAGTGTTCAATGAGTTAATTAACATGGAACTGGACACAAATACTGATACCTTTTCCAGGTCATGCTGTGTACACCGCAGCAGCTGTTCTCCATTCTTGACCCATCTTTTGCATTCTACCAAATACATGTTGAGACCTATATCGTTGATCCACGCTGTCACCCGGTCAGTGTCCCACCTAGCAAATGGCACATCTGTGTTCATGCTGTAGACACATTTCATAAGAGAATTCTACAATTGCTGAATTGTATATGTTCAATCATGTACATTACATGTGTGTTCAATCATGCATATTATATGTATGTGTTCAAATATGTACATTATACACAATATAAACATACATATTTATTAATCATAGAAAATATGACAATCCCAGTTCGCCGACATACTGGACCGAGCGTTAGAAATCTACCGTGGGTGATCTGGAAGCAGATCGCTTTGAGTTGATTTAGATGGTTCGAGGTGTTGGCCATTCAAAAAGCAATGGCAAACTACTAAATCTATCATTGTCTAGTAAATTACAAACAGCCAATAAATGCTGGAGTTTACTGCAATGTCCAGCACAGGACATGCAACTGACTTTTAAAATAATCACTTGTGCCATTGGTGTCTGCTGCGAGGGTTACCCAGGCTGGGTATAAAGATCATGCATGCAAGCACTGGCCACACAGTGTACACGACCAGATGTGCGTTTCATCTTCAATAGGCACCAACCTCTTTACTTACTGAGTCGCAGAACACATACCCCACAATATGTGAGGTGGTAATCTGATCCCCCTTCACATGATGCTATCAATCATTGTAACACTACACTACAATCATGGATTGATTTGTTTAGACAAATCTATCAAAGGAAGGTGCATTTTAAAAATAAATTTACCACACGGGGAAAATTTATTTCTAACACAAACAATTTGAAGGTATCTTCTGTTTAAAAAATAATACAACAAACCGATTTTAAAACGGAAGCTGCAAAAGACAATAACCAAAACTACAATAGAAAGATATCTAAATACAGAAATTACAACAGAGTTAAACCTTTTATCATAAAGTACGATGGCTAGATAGGTTTAAATGGAAACAACAAAGGACAATTTTATACATAAACTACAATAGAAAAATGTCAAACAGCAACTGAAACAGACATATAACTGTGAACAAAAACTACATTTAAACAATTTCCATTCACAGAAATTACCAAAACTGGATAAATACTATCTTTGTTTATAATCATAAAATTACAATAGAAAGCTTTTAAAACAGATGCTACAACAGTCATATTACATTTAACATAAACTACAATGGAAAGATATCTTAAAACAGAAACTACAAAAGATATACAAGTGTTAGCAGCGAGGTACTCACATACGTCCCTTCAAATCTCTGTTCCATGCTAGACGTGCAGAAGCTGTGGCTCGAACACCACCTCTTCGAAATTCTCCATCCCCTCCTCTCTCACGACTGCCTTCAAAATCCTGTGAGCTGCTGCGCTTGAGACGACCAAACAGTCTGCGGAGGCCATGTTTCTTCTTGTACTCTCCGTGACCATACCCGGAATGGTGATCTCTCTCATCATCATCTGTTACGACTTCTGTGTTAGCTGTGACACATATCAGAGAGAATGTTCGCTTTAAAATTAAACATTCTGTGTAGGAATGCTGTTAGCTGTGAAACGTATAAAAGAGAATATTCACTTTACAACTAAACATTGTGTGTTTGAATGCTGTTAGCTGTGAAATATATCAGAGTGATTGTTTACTTTACAATTAAACACTCTGAGTAGGAATGCTGTTAGCTGTGAAACATATCAGAGAGAATTTCACTTTACAATTAAACATTCTGTGTATGGACGCTGTTAGCTGTGAAATATATCATAGAAAATGTTTACTTTGTAATTAAAAATTATGTGTATAAATGCTAGGTATCATAGTAAACATTACAAAGCTAATATTTAAATACAATGCCTGCACAGCAGGATAGATCTTGAACAACATAATCTAACAATACATCATTCACATTTTATGTCACATTTAAGAATGCTTGAGTTTGAATTTCAGTGTAGTTGCAGCTGGGAGGGAAATGAGGGGAGAAATCTGATGTGTTTATAACATGTAGGTCACTGGAGCAATCAGCATCTACACCTTCACAGATTTGCTGAGGGAGATGAAGCATTTGTTGGTTTGATGTCAACTCTTCATAAACCATACACAAGCCTGCCACTTCTGGGATTTGAACCCCAGACAATGGAGTTGATAGGTAAGTGACCGAACCACAAAGCTACCACTAACTATGTATGTAATCAGATGTAAAGCATGTAATAAGTTTCAAAACTTAGAGATCAACAGCAATGACATTTGAGACTGCAATAACAAAATGTGTTAAATATAAACTAGTAAAGAAATATATTTTGAAACATGAAATAGAAAATGCAAGTCAGTCAAACTGGGAATATTACAATAGTTAGTATGTGAAGTCAGTTTACATGCATTTAAACTATATTTGGGATAAAATGATAGCAGCATATTTTGTTTTAGCTGAACAATAAAGGTGATATGGTCAGCAACATGCCAGCGTTTTACTTTCACAGTGTCATCTCTAGTGGAATCAGTAACATGAAAGCATTTCACTTTCACAGTGTCATCTCTAGTAGAATCAGTAAATAAGAATGTGTGTTCTTAAACATCTGGTGTGCTGATGCTGAGGTAAGCGATTCAACCTCTACACTGGACAGCTGGACTAAAATGTTGACCTGTCGTCCTTGACTTGGGGACGTTAATTACAAATACCTCTGAAGTCGCAGTGGGTTCGCCTGATGGCGAGGGACACTGTTAATAGGGAAAGCTAATCCATATGCAAAATTCAGTCTATCACTATTATAAATAGTGTGTATGGACTACGCTTGAGTTTAAAGCGAGCAAGCACAAAAAAAATAAAAATAAAAAGTAACATGAAAGCATTTCACTTTCACTGTGTCATCTGCAGTGGGATCAGTAATATGCTAGCATTTCACTTTCAGTGTCAACTCAACTGAGATTTAGTAACATACCAATATTTCACTTTCATGATATCAACTATAGTGGAATCAGTAACATTCCAGTATTTTACTTTCATAATGTCAACTATAATGAAATCAGTAACATTCCAGCAATTTACTTTCGTATTGTCAACTATTGTTTAGGTAAAACAACTGCAACAGCTTTAATGGGATATAACCCAGTTAGTGACAGAATCCTCACTTTCAGACTTGAAGGACGTCCAAAAAACACAACTTTCATACAGATATATGCACCTACTTCAACAGTAGAGGAGGAAAAATTTATGATTTTTACAGCACACTGCAAGACACATTAAATAAGATTGGTCATAATGATATAGCAATAATAATGGGAGATTTTAATGCTAAAGTAGGTACAGGAAGAGCTGAAACTGAGAGACACATTTTTGGACAATTTTGATTGGGAAATAGAAATGATGCAGGTGACAAATTAATTGAATTTTGCACAGAAAATGAGTTAATGATAGCCAACACATTTTAAAATTTTTAAACAACAACGAAGAAGACTCTTCACATGGAAGTCCCCAGACAGTATGACCAAAAATCAGATAGATTATATTTTAATACAAAGAAGATGGAGATCAAGCATAACATCTGCAAAAACCATACAAAGTGTAGACTGTGATACAGATCATCAGTTATTAGAAGCAGATCTGAAATTAAAACTCAAAAAGCGTACCCGAGGACCAAGGCCACTTCGTTTTGATCTCACAAAAATACCAGATGCATACTATGTAGAAGTGAGGACTCGATTTGGGGCCTTGATGTCTGTACAAGAGGAAATGACACCTGATGAACTGGCAGTGCAAGCTAGAGATATCTTGATAACAGCAGCCAATGATTTAATTCCGACCAGGACTAAGCAACATAAGCCATGGATTACACCATGCACGTTAGAATTAATAAAACAACGAAAGGAACTGAAAAAGAAAAGAGAAACCGATTACAGTAGGATGAAGTATACATTTTTAACATGAGAAATAAGAAAGAACACAAGAAAGGACAAAAACCAATATATACAAGATTTTTGTATTAAAATAGAGCAATATCATAAGAATGGAAGAGATTACAAAATGTTCAAAGAAATGAAGTTATTGACAAGAAATGTTCAACCTCAATTAAATGTTATCTGTGACAAGTTGGGAAAAACCTTAACAGAATCTAGACACATACTAGAAAGATGGCAGGAAAACTGCAGTGGAATGTATGATATGAATGACTGTGAGGATATGAATGATATACATGGACCAATGACAGCAGAGACAGAACCTGAACCCTCATTAGATTAAATTGCATGGGCAATACAGAACCTGAAGAATGGTAAATCACCAGGATGTGATGAGATACCAGCTGAACTAATTAAGGTGGGAGGAGAAGAAAGCATACAAATCTATCACGCATTTTGTAAAAAGATGTGGAAATATGGTATATGGCCAAAAGATTGGAAGAGAACTACCTTCATTCCAATACCAAAAAATGGCAACCTGAAATTATGCACCAACTACAGAACTGTTGCCCTGACCAGTCATGCAAATAAAATTCTACTAAAAATCATTATGGGAAGACTTCGTAAGAAAATGTAAGAAGAGATTAACATGGTTCAAGCTGGATTTAGACAAGGAAATGGAACAAGAGATCACATACTCAACATGCGTTTAATAATAGAGAAGTGCAGAGAAGTTAATGTAAACCTATTCTCATGTTTTGTGGATTATTCAAAGGCATTTCACTGTGTACAACATCAGAAACTTGGGAAATCATGAGGAATATGGGCATTCCATCACATGTAGTACAACTCATAAAAATGCTCTATCTAGGCCTACAAGAAGGGGTTGTAATAGAGGGCAAGGCATCAGATTGGTTTTACTTCATGCAAGGAGTCCGTCAGGGCTGTGTGCTGTTATCCTATTTGTTTAACCAGTACGCCAAAAATATAATTCAAAATGTCAGAGATGATATAACCAGGGAGCAATATGATGCCCTAAATATTGGCGGTCATGAAATACCAGCGATTTGATATGCTGATGATACTGTATTACTATCCACATCACAGAATGGTATAGAAAACTTAATAACCTCAACCCAAAGAAATAGTGAAAATCACAACTTATATCTTACCATAGCAAAAACAAAGATAATGCATTCAGATAAAACTACTATGAAGAAAGAAATATATGTTAATGAGGAAAGATTGGAGGTGGTGGAAAATTTGAATATTTGAATCCCTTGGGTCATTGATTACCAATAATGATGTCACAATGAAAGAAATTAAATGACAACTATCAGTTTCTCTTCAAAGATTAAAATGATTGAATAAATTATGGAATGGGACAGATAGAACTACAAAAATTAGATTTTTAAGAGCATGCATCTTTCCCATTGCAACATACGCCTATGAGACCTGGACACTTACTAAACAAGCTGAACAGCGCATAAATGCTTTTGAATATAAATGTTATAGACAGGTTCTAAGAATATCTTGGGTAAAGAAAAGAACAAAAGCATCCATACTAGAAGAGGGTTGGCTATTAAAGACGATAAAACAAAGAAAATTTATATATTTTGGTCACTTGAAACATCATGAAAGTTTGGAGAGAACAATAATGGAGGAGTATATGCCTGGGAGCCGGTCTTCCTGCTAAGGGGTTAACGTCTTTCTCTGTAATCCTGTATATCCACGTAGTGTAACGCAGCTGCGCGAGATTTAGTAATGGATCATGTTGCACTCGTTACTTACGGGGTAAGTGAGCTGATCGCTCAGAAAGCAATGGCAAAATATTGAGCGTAATCTTGCCAAGAAATCAACAACAGCGGTAAAATGCTAGTGTTGACAGCGATGTCCTGTAAATAGGATATGCGAGGAAAAAAAATATGCCAGGGAAGAGAGGAAGAGGAACGCTAAAGAGAAGATGGGTGCAGGATGTGGCGGATGATCTCCAGATGGGTGTATTGGACGCGGGACATCTTGCTTGTGATCAAGGAGTTTTCCACAAGGTTGTTATCGAAGTGAGGTTCTGGAAAAGACATGCTACTGATTGATTGAATGAATGAATGAATGAATGAATGAATGAATGAATGAATGTCAACTATAATGGAATCAGTAACATTCCAGCATTTTACTTTCATAATGTCAACTATAATGGAATCAGTAACATTCCAGCAATTTACTTTCATAGTGTTAACTATATCAGGATAACAGAGGCATAAACACCACAGTGTAAACACCACTTGCCCACACAAACCCCATGCCCAGAAAGTTCTCCACAATCTGACACATTTCCCTAGACATGGCAGCGAGAGAATTACAAGTCCGCTCAAAGTCTTGCTGAAATTCTTTCGTCTACAGTAAAGACGCCATGCTTCAGAAGGACTACAGAATGATGATTAATATTACACAGAAGAAAATGAGACCAGCAATTTGATGGACAGCTCAAGACTGTACACAGACGCAGTTACTTGGAATAAAGTAATTGCCATGTTCCCAACATACTAACATGAATATGAATGTGTATCTGTGAACATGAATATGTTTCTGTATCCTGCATACCGTACTAACTTGCTTGATTATACTTGTAAACAACCCCGTTTGTTGTATTAAGACGGCTCCATAAGTGCTGCTGGGCGCCATGGTGGCGCAGTGCCTACCACACTTGCCTGTCAGATGGCTGGTTTTGTGTCTGAATCCCTCTCTTGGCTGGGTATTTTTTCACTGACCTATAACCATCCTACAATGGCTGCTTCCTGGGAAGAAACGGTGGCCTGTGTCATGCTGACCACATCATCTAGTGTGGTACTGACCCCATCATCTAGAAGTGGCCTGTGTGGTACTGACAGCATCATCTAGAGGTGACCTGTGTGGTACTGACCGCATCATCTACAGGTGGCCTGTGTGGTACTGACCGCATCATCTACAGGTGGCCTGTGTGGTACTGACCGCATCATCTAGAGGTGGCCTGTGTGGTACTGACCGCATCATCTAGAGGTGGCCTGTGTGGTACTGACCGCATCATCTACAGGTGGCCTGTGTGGTACTGACCGCATCATCTACAGGTGGCCTGTGTGGTACTGACCGCATCATCTACAGGTGGCCTGTGTGGTACTGACCGCATCATCTACAGGTGGCCTGTGTTGTACTGACTGCATCATCTACAGGTGGCCTGTGTGGTACTGACTGCATCATCTACAGGTGGCCTGTGTGGTACTGACTGCATCATCTACAGGTGGCCTGTGTGGTACTGACTGCATCATCTACAGGTGGCCTGTGTGGTACTGACTGCATCATCTAGAGGTGGCCTGTGTGGTACTGACCGCATCATCTACAGGTGGCCTGTGTGGTACTGACTGCATCATCTAGAGGTGGCCTGTGTGGTACTGACCGCATCATCTACAGGTGGCCTGTGTGGTACTGACCGCATCATCTACAGGTGGCCTGTGTGGTACTGACCGCATCATCTACAGGTGGCCTGTGTGGTACTGACCGCATCATCTACAGGTGGCCTGTGTGGTACTGACCGCATCATCAACAGGTGGCCTGTGTGGTACTGACCGCATCATCTACAGGTGGCCTGTGTGGTACTGACCGCATCATCTAGAGGTGGCCTGTGTGGTACTGACCGCATCATCTACAGGTGGCCTGTGTGGTACTGACCGCATCATCTAGAGGTGGCCTGTGTTGTACTGACCGCATCATCTAGAGGTGGCCTGTGTGGTACTGACCGCATCATCTACAGGTGGCCTGTGTGGTACTGACCGCATCATCTAGAGGTGGCCTGTGTGGTACTGACCGCATCATCTAGAGGTGGCCTGTGTGGTACTGACCGCATCATCTAGAGGTGGCCTGTGTGGTACTGACCGCATCATCTAGAGGTGGCCTGTGTGGTACTGACCGCATCATCTAGAGGTGGCCTGTGTGGTACTGACTGCATCATCTACAGGTGGCCTGTGTGGTACTGACCGCATCATCTAGAGGTGGCCTGTGTGGTACTGACCGCATCATCTACAGGTGGCCTGTGTGGTACTGACCGCATCATCTAGAGGTGGCCTGTGTGGTACTGACCGCATCAACTAGAGGTGGCCTGTGTGGTACTGACCGCATCATCTAGAGGTGGCCTGTGTGGTACTGACAGCATCATCTACAGGTGGCCTGTGTGGTACTGACCGCATCATCTACAGGTGGCCTGTGTGGTACTGACCGCATCATCTAGAGGTGGCCTGTGTGGTACTGACCACATCATCTAGAGGTGGCCTGTGTGGTACTGACCGCATCATCTAGAGGTGGCCTGTGTGGTACTGACCGCATCATCTAGAGGTGGCCTGTGTGGTACTGACCACATCATCTAGAGGTGACGTGTGGTACTGACCCCATCATCTATCGAGTGCCAGTTGGTGTAGAAATATGGGGGCAAGCACCATAGATCCAATAAGCCTCATGGCATGAAAAGAGGTCCTCTGCTTTCCTCCCTCACTACATAAGTGCTCCTGTACCTCCCACGGATCACAGATGGAGAAAATGCTTGACTGTTGTAACTAATGAAAACACGGCCTTCAATAATATCCCTAGAAAGTAACTAACGATGAGAAGAATGAACGAACGAACAAACTTTAATATTTTCAAAGGGTAACAAATTGGGCGCACAGGTCCGTCTTACATTCTGCCCTTCCAATCACTCATCTTTCGTTCATCAATAGTGCTTAATACATTGACATAGGAAAAAAAAAACATTGTCAAATGACTGCTATAGACATAAACAATGCATATTCCATGTTATGAGACACAACCCCCACCCACCCACACAACACCCATACATCCCACACATCCATTAACACATACATGCCCTCACCATCCCCCACCCACATCCCCTCACCCACCACACATCCTCCCACACACACCTCCCCCACCCATACAGAATAGAATATAACTACAATAATGTAAAACACAATATTTGCTAGGAGCAAGAATAATGTACAGGGTAAACAGTAATTCACATACCAAACTGTGAGCCCGAGGTCCCTCCAAGGCAAAACATTTCTGAATGCACCACGCAATCACGACAAAATAACTCAAGCTGTTGCTTAAGTACAGTCCAACACAAAAAGTCTGAGAGCTCAATCTTCAGTTTCACATTGAGAAAAACCTGGCCACATGATGGTCATGAACTAATATTGTCTCCAGAAGTATCATTATCATCATAACATGCCCGGCTCGTGGATGACCATATTCACAAGTAAAACTGCACGTTTGTGTTGGAGAGGTACACCACCCAGCCGGCCACGTTACCGTAAATGATAAAATATACAAGATCCTAATCTACAGAATAGAGGACAAGTCTAGATTAACAAGATGAGAACTAGATATATAGACAGGCGTTTATATGGGGAAGGCAAACAGTCAGTGACATGTGTCTTTAAGATGACAGTTCCATAAGAGGTGTAGCGTGTGGGAGAGAGAAGTTGTATGGTGACAGAAGACATCTGATACAGGCTGCATGCAAACTTTACAGATATATTTGAGAGCAAATAAAGGAAGGGGTGCAGAAGGAGAAGAAGATGAGAAGGAGGAAGCAGTAGAGGGGGAGGAGTAGGAGGAAGAATACAATTACGAGGAGAAGAGAAGAAAAAGATAGAGGAGGAACAGCAGCATCACGAGGAGACAGAATGGAAGAAGAGGAAGAAAAAGAGGAAAAAGAAGGAGAAGAAGAAAGATTAGCAGCACTGTATAGAAAAGAAGAGAAGATAAAGAGGAGGAGGAGGAGGAAGAGGAGAAAGATGAAGAAAAGGAAAAAGAAGAGAAGAACAAGGAGGAGGAGGAGGAGGAGGAAGAGGAGGAGGAAGAGGAGGAGAAGAAGAAGAATTATTATTAGCTTTACAATTTTACAAGAATTTCTATTTTAGAACATTTCAATCCTTTCTGATAACTACTGGTAACAATGACAACCAAAATACTACTGGTTTTACCATGCCATCTCATTGAATGTCAACTTGCGACTAACATGAGCTTACTTTATTGGCTAACGTAAAACATTCAAATAATTTTCCAACAGAGAAAGAAGCAATGAAAGCACCAGCAAATACATAGAAGACCAAAAAAAAAAAAAGACAATAATTTTCCTAGGAAACACAGATAACAAATGTCACCCTTGAAAGTGACATATCAAAGACAGAGTCAGGAGCAAAGTCAAAGTAACAATGCACACTAACTGATGTCACTCCACAGACTTGGCAGTCTGCTCAGTGAGATTTACTTACTTACTGGCACCTAGCCATCTTTGTCAGACAATTGTTACATTGTGCTTAAAAA